>JADDOH010001292.1:0-99877 GCA_016648135.1 Agrypnia vestita | reverse complement strand
TCTCTGTTACACGCAATTTCTCTTCAATCCTGGATTTCTAATATAGATATCTCTTTGAAGGCTTTGCCCCTCCACTTTACCTTTGGCCTTCCCAAGGTCCTGTAGGTCTTCGATCGTCCTGGCCATACGGCCTAACCGCCGTATTCCTATTATAATAAACCTTAAACGTTTAACTCACGAAAAAAATATCGTAGCGTCACACACTAAATCGATTCATTTTTATTTTTTATATTTAATTAAAATATGACAGAGACCTGAAAGGTCTATGAATAACATTTTACATACATCATTATAATAATATAATAAGGACACAAAATCATTTTGTTATATTTGGCTGAGTTTTAGCATTTTTGTCACTTTTATTTTGAAATTATTAGTAGTGAATTTTTTGGTCTTGTATACTTTTAATCCGTTACAAATTATTCGTGATTGTCATGTTTTTGTTTTGGCTTGAGTTAAGTGGTAGTTTTGAGCCGTTCTAGTGTAGTGTTTGGAGATTTCGTGTAATTTAATGTCTTCGTCTTGTATTTCGCCATTTGATAGCTTGTGAATGAGTTTTAGTGTTTTGATTTTTGTAATGTTATCAACGTTTAATTGCTGTGTTATTCGGTAAACCATTTCAGCTGATATCAGGTATTTCAAATTGTAGACCATTTTCAGTATTTTATTTAGCTGTCGTTGGAGCCTATTTAGGTTATTCTTGTTTCCGGTTCCCCAGAAGGGTATCATGTCCTATTCTACTCTTAACGTATGCCTCGTACATCAGAATTTTTATCGTCTTCGTTGTGATTTCGTGTAATTTGTGGAATAGGCTAGTCAGTTTAGTCATTGAGTCAATTACTTTGTATATATATTTTTATTTTTTTTATTTATTTAATATTAAAACTACATTTAAATCACAATACATTTGTCTATTACAATCTACTTAGATACATTTTATTTTATTGCTTTGCCTCTCCAAAAATGAGACTTGCTCATGTGCTTGGTGAGGGGCTTACACTTTATTAGTTTATTTTGGATTTGGCTTATTTGTTCCTTAGCTATATGTCTTGTTATGCATTGTCAAATTGTATCGATCTAAAGTGTTTATTTTTTTCTTTAATTGTTGTAAGTCATCGATTTTCTTAATATCTGTAGGTAGGTTATTGAAGTTTTTTATGCCCAAGTATATGTAGTTTTGTTGACACAGTTTGGTATTATATTTTGGGATTTTAAAATTATTTTTGAATCTTAATGATGTGTTTTTTTTCAAATTTAGCAGTTATGTTTTCTTTAATTAGTTGTATAATTGACGTTTTTTTGTAAACATTCTCTAATTTTGGAACTTGGAATTTAGAGAAAAGTAATTGTGTAGAGAAGGTTTTTCTTTTTTTTAATATTACTTTTATGATCTTTGGATTACTTTCACTGTGTTTATGATGTTATATAATAACATAATAACGCCCCTCCCCATCCAATGATTCCATATTGGAGTAGTGCATGGACAGAAGCGTAATAAACCATATATGAATGTATTTCACACTGAACCGTTTATTTTACAAAATATTTACAATTTGTTAATGATTTAAGTAAATATAATGATTTTAATTACAGCACAATTAGATTCGGACGATTGGCGTTTAGTTCAGAGCCAGTGTTTTATCACCGTACTGACAATTGATTTAAGAGCTTCCTGGGTTTGGCCATAATTTCCTGAAAGGCCCCGCACCCTTTTCTGCCGGAGGTGAGGTCAGCGCGCGCCGCTGTCCGGTTTCGGGCATTACACCACTATGCCGCGAGTTCATCATTTATCATTACCGACGAGAATGAATGATGAATTCTGGACAAATGTTTGATATCTCCAATTAAACAATGTTGCCTACAACGCTCTCTTCGTCTGTGGTGCGCCCTGTCTGTGTGGTCAAGTGTGATGTATTTATACTCCGCGTAGAGCGCAGCACGTGGACTCGAATATCTCGTCGATGAGTAATCAACTATTGTTTCTCAGAAGAGGTATGTCCTTCACGGTACACGACGGGCGAAAAAATATTCCATTAATGTAATTGTTTGATTCACATTTGAAAAAAATACTCGTCGACCGTGAACCGTCAATAGATACCTAACTCGCATTTTTTTGTGATTTTGCGTTTTTAATGCCATCTTGTAGAAATTTTTAGAATACACACTATCGGACATACGTCCTAAACGTACCTTTGTCATAAATATTTAAAAATTGTTGTAGAATGTTCACAGAATGTACGTACATAATAATTTCTGAGTGATATGTTAAAATATGTCAATTACAATCTTTTACACCATTTACAAAAAATTAAGTTTTCCCTCCCGCCTGAAAAATTGATTAATGTTATATTTATATTTATTTATTATGAAGATTGAAGATATTGGCGGTTCACGGTCGATGTTTCATATTACAATTTTTTGGCCATATCATGAGAGATCCAGAGAAATAACGGATTCTGCATGTCATCATTCAAGGCGAAATTGCGAACAGAAGAGAGCCTGGAAGACAAAAGGACAAAAAAATGAAAAATTTAAAACTAAATGGTTCGGGAAATTTATTGTTCAACTGTTTCGAGCTGCCGCAAACGATAACGTTCAATAATCGAACAATCACTATAGGTCACAATCAAAAGACCATTCCCTAGCTTTGTCCGGTAAGAAGAATGCGGGGGAAAGTTGCCTGGCAAGCCCGTATTACAAGCCTCAATATGATATTCCAAATAAATATATATTATTTAGTTTAAAAAAGGTTACTTACTTTCTATAAAAACTTATTTTATGTTCATTTTTTGCGTCGTAACAACACGCATATTTTTTGCGCACATTCTTTTGGATGCGGTCTAGTTATAGAAGCAGAATAAAATGTAATTTTAATAAAAAAATAATCTAATGTAATTTGTATTATTTATTTATATTTATTAATTTAATAACCGGTTTTGATACTCTTGTGTCTTCGTCACGACGAACGCACACCAAATGATGTTTATGAGTGCAGAAGAAAACAAAGATGTTTAATAATATTTCGAAATTTTCGTGATTAACTTTGTGGAAGTTCATTGTAAATAACTATGAATAGAACACAACGTTGTTTACTTCACACGATGACAGTTTAATTAAACAAATTAATTAAAACGTTTTCGATGCTTACTGCATCATCTTCAGTAAAATACTAATATATAATATATTACTGAAGATGATGCAGTAAGCATCGAAAACGTTTTAATTAATTTGTTTAATTAAACTGTCATTGTGTGAAGTAAACAACGTTGTGTTCTAAAGATGTTTAGTCATATTGCGAATTTGTGATGTTCTACCTTCCGGATCGATACAGAAATGTAGTAGTCTGGTCATCAGGAAAACGTTATTTGGTTACTCTTTATTACTTAACCGATATATTGGCGGCACACACAACTGAACAAGTACCCTCGTATCGTCTCCGAACAGATAATGGAAACGTTAATATTCCGCCGACATCAGAGCCGCGCTCGCCTTCGGGAAAATCCGCTGGGATCATTATTATTTCACAGCTTCGAAATGACTTTCAGTAACGGCAAACCGCAGGTACGATTCTACCAGACTATATGACTATGCCCAAACGTACAGTACTCTCTTCTTTGACAATATTTGGAGTTGGGACTTCAGGAATTTTGGCCTAAATTTGAGTCGTCTCAACATTCCACAATGCACACGAATAAAAGAAATGCTACTATTCTCAGATTTGGTTCGAATAATTGGTATCAATCGATCAGTCCGCTCTGTTTATAAAATGAAATAGACAGTGAATAACCGACGCTCGGCACCGTTCTGCCCTTTATGATGGTTTCGAATACAATGTTTCATCCGTGTAGAGTAGAAATTGTGATCGAGAATTATCGTCCCAAGAATTATCGAAAAATTCTATATAATTATGATTCTCTCTCTTTTCGAGAATTTTTTATTTTGAAATTTCGAGAATCTTGTTTCTCGAGAAACTGTTTATGAGAATCTCGAGATTATTTTAAAAAATTCACTTTGTGTATTGCATTTTAAATTGTATCTTTGTCCGAAATAACGTAATTCGCATGTTATGACGAGTCGTGTGTTTGGCGGCGAACCTAGAGCACGCGTGCAAGAGAACTTAGTTGTAACGTGAATGATTTGTTTCTTTAAAACTTCTAAAAACAGCATTATTTAAGTACAATAAAACCAACTTCGAAGAAGAATAAACCTCTGGTAATTTCGCTTCGAAAAAATAACAAGATTATCGAATAAGGCCCGGTTGCGCCGTCTAAAGTAAAGGTAAAAAAGTTACTCGAGTAACTTTAACGGGTTGCGCCATCTATGGTAAAAATATTTAACTCGCCGAAGTACATACACGAGTAACTTTTTTTCACTCTCCAAGATAGGTGGGTAAAGGTAAAAACGTTGGTAAAAAAAAATGGCCGTCCTCTCACAGCTGATTTGAAAATGTGACATTTGTCCATATAGGTACTTGTCATTTGAATTTTGTCGCTGTCATTTTCGTATTGAAATTTTTTAACATTAAAATGAATCTTTTAATTTCGCGTTATTTTAGCGATGGTTTGACGTTTTTTATGGTTTGTTTCATAGAATAAAGTGGTTTGTTTGAACTGGTTTTGAACCGCAAAAGTACGTATTGCCAGTGGTGAAAAACTGAAATAAATCAAATGCCATAGACAAATGCGGTATTTGAGGTTTATTCCGCTTGGCACCCTATTAGCCTTATTATTGATTTGACAGTGGTAAAAAAGACGTTTGTGCAACCCGAAATCGAGTTTACTCTGAGCTGAGGGTAAAAAAGTTACTCGGGTCAATATTACTCGAACCAAATTTGCTTCTGCTGGCGCAACCGAGCCTTAATCAATAGATTGCCTTCGTTTTTAAAACGCTATCTTTGTAAAGAATAAATTCTTCATTATATTAGTTGATAATTAAATAATATTTTTTCTTGATTATTGGTATATTTTTGTAAATATTATTTTTTGGTGCATTATTTTTCATCTAAATTATTTGTGAACCATTTATAAAAAATGTCTCGTATTATTTCAGTATTTAGTTTAAAACATTTTTAAAAAATGATTTATGTACGATATTCCGAATTTCTCGAGAACCTTAAAAAGTCGAGAATTCCTATTAAACGTTTTATAATTCCTCACTAAAGCTCAAATAAACCAATAACCGTGGATTCACCTCGAAAGTCAGGTGCATACTGACCCACGCCGTCAGCCAACCACGGCAAGGTTAGCTATTGCACATTACACTGATACACTGCACATTATACACAATCTTATCGGTGTATTAAAAAGTGCATAGTTATGAAATGCGGACTCTACACACGCCTTACTGACAGTTATTGTTGGACTTCACGGTGGTTGTCCCCGATTCCGAAAACGGAAAGCTTTAGTCACAGTATAGCGCGTTGACGCTAGGGTTGTCACTTTACTCGTAGCGTCTGAGATTCCGACGCATAAGGCAGACACGAAACCCGAAAATTTCGTATACCTAGTTTCTGCACTTAAATTGCAAGAACGCTGATTAACATCAACCTAGACTTTTTAAAACTCACAGTCTTTGTGATAATCAACACAACTTTTTAGTAAAGCACCACAAACATAAAAAAAGGCATTTTTTTCAGGAAGCGCATTTTTTTTCTAAAGCGGCGGCTGCGAGCGCGAATGGCACCGAAGGCACGGCCCTTACTGCTACCGCCTTGTGCCCCCATATTTTATGTCAATGTGCGCGTCACAGTGCGTGCGTACAGGCGCCGAGCACGCACGCACACATTCTAATGGGTAGCGGCCAGTTTGTATGAAGATGTATTACTGTTCTTAGTATACTGTGCTTTAGTCGGCGCTCCTTGGGAGCATGAAATTTCCTCGTGTTCCGTGACGAAGTATCTTCTCTCGCGTTCTCTCGTCTACGCGCTCCTTGCACAATTCTCATTATTTGAGAACATTATTTGTTCTCCAAGTTTAGTAAACGCATTGTTGTTTTGGGCCATTGTCATGTGCCAAGATTCCTGCAACTGAACGGGCGGTGTATTGTTTTGATCCAGTGCAGTCGGCAAAACAAACGAGCGATGTCTCAACAGTTCATCGCGGATTTGGGTATTTTACAATTCGCCGCTCGCGGTGGTTTTCAGTAATTTGAAATACACGTACGATAGAATCACACTTGATTATATTTGCCGATATACTTTCGCTCATATTATGGGCATGTTATCTAAATCCGAAAAATCAGGGAAATAACGCAGTATAAAATTGTACAGAGCTGAGCTAAACCCCTTCTTTAGATGAAGGGTGTGGGGCATAATAGAAGTATGTCCCACCTCGCGTATATTTAATACACACGTTATATCGAGGTTTTACTGAATCTCCTTTTTGAAAGCTATTCAGTAGTTCAACAAAACTGCAACAAAAATGCATTCATTTTTTTTTTGACGCGACTATTGCGTATACAAAATTCATTTTATTATCATTATTTACGGCTTACATTGGTTAATATTTTTTATTAAGTAATATTTTTTATTAAGTAATATTTTTAAATTTTCAAAATGGCTGAGTTAGTTCACACACTTATATCTTCATATCTATGTTATAGATAAAGTGTTAAATTTCGATAATGTATACATTAACTAGTATATGTATGCACTAACTATGAGTTAATGTATGCATTATTGAAGGTTAATGTATACACTATATTAGTTATGTCAATATTAAGATTTTCGCTGGTAAAAGATGAAGGATTATTTTCTAGCGCCCGCGTATTGTAGTTTTGAGAGAAACTGTATTATACACCCAACATTTCGGACAGATAGCACTGTCCATTGTCAAAGGGATTTTCGCTTTGTATTTCGAGTTCTGTTTTGAATTGGTGGCTAGCACACCCGTTCACTCCAGAATTCGGGTTCCAAGGGTATATATATACTATAATTATAGCATACTTTGTCAAAATTTACACATTGTCTATAACATCTGTATATTTTGGTGGGCTGTGAGTGTCACCATTATCGGCGACCACAACCATGCCAAGAGCACAACTATGGGGAATGTTTGGTAAATTTTGATATCAAAATTTACATTATACATTTTGAAATATTAACCACTCGCGTCGGTCCCAAACAGAAAAGGAAGTGGTACTACGAGACACCCTGAATATTAAACAATTCCATTTGTTTTCTACAGGCGCGAGGGCCAAGAGGAACAGGAAATAGTAACAGCCCGGCACATCCTTTCAACGATTGTTTTACCATTTCTCTCGTGAATATAATTTTAATTATCCTCGTGTGACATTTTTTTATCTGAAATTTCCGTTTATTTTTTTGGTACGCGCATTTCAGAGCCATTATGACGTCGTCAAAGTTCAAACATCTCAATATTTTAATGGTTGCAGTAAAATAGGCACTAAGTACCAAAATTTCATTTTTCAAACTAAGTATGCAGCTTGGTTCTATATGACATCGCCACCAACCCCAGTAATGCATTATGTCCCTGCAATGTTGCATAATTTCATTTTTCAAACTATGCAGCTTGGTTCTATATGACATCGCCACCAACCCCAGTAATGCATTATGTCCCTGCAATGTTGCATAATTTCATTTTTCAAACTATGCAGCTTGGTTCTATATGACATCACCACCAACCCCAGTAATGCATTATGTCCCTGCAATGTTGCATAATTTCATTTTTCAAACTATGCAGCTTGGTTCTATATGACATCACCACCAACCCCAGTAATGCATTATGTCCCTGCAATGTTGCATAATTTCATTTTTCAAACTATGCAGCTTGGTTCTATATGACATCACCACCAACCCCAGTAATGCATTATGTCCCTGCAATGTTGCATAATTTCATTTTTCAAACTATGCAGCTTGGTTCTATATGACATCACCACCAACCCCAGTAATGCATTATGTCCCTGCAATGTTGCATAATTTCATTTTTCAAACTATGCAGCTTGGTTCTATATGACATCACCACCAACCAACCCCAGTAATGCATTATGTCCCTGCAATGTTGCATAATTTCATTTTTCAAACTATGCAGCTTGGTTCTATATGACATCACCACCAACCCCAGTAATGCATTATGTCCCTGCAATGTTGCATAATTTCATTTTTCAAACTATGCAGCTTGGTTCTATATGACATCACCACCAACCCCAGTAATGCATTATGTCCCTGCAATGTTGCATAATTTCATTTTTCAAACTATGCAGCTTGGTTCTATATGACATCGCCACCAACCCCAGTAATGCATTATGTCCCTGCAATGTTGCATAATTTCATTTTTCAAACTATGCAGCTTGGTTCTATATGACATCACCACCAACCCCAGTAATGCATTATGTCCCTGCAATGTTGCGTATAGCCGTTATGCTTAGGTATTTGAATATCGCGATTTCGCTAAGTACCACGGCGTATTATTTAAAAAACGGCACTAAGTGCCATGGTCCGCTAACTTCAGATTGTATTAAAATAGCTGACCAAGTAGGGAGCGCGTCGGGTAAGCTCCCCATATAAACAACAAGGAAAAGGTGTTATAAAGAATATAGTACAAATAAAAGAAGAAAAACACAAGGCCATATATATAATATAATATCATTACAGCAAAAAATCCACCATTAAATAAGTTATGATTTATTTTGTGTTGAAATTAACATTCACCCCGGTATTTTGTTACGGACAAGGGATACTGTTTGAATATACTCGGGGTACTTAGTGCCTTTCATAGGACAGAGCGCTGGGTATTTGGGAGTTGTTTCAAATGTATATTTCGCAACTTAATTACAGGAAACACAGAATACTATTTCTTTTAGATTTTATGTAGAAAAGCCAGGTAGGATGTATAGTATATATAGATTTTTCACAAAAAATCTCATAAAAACTTATATATGAAATTATTATTCACTATTTCTTGTTTTCCTCGGCTTGTCAGTCATGGTACTTAGTGCTTAGTTTGATTCAACCATTCATTTACATAACGCTTTTTATTACCATTGTGTAAATTTTTTTGGCTTATCGATTGTATTAGAGAAATTTATTTGTAATGTCGGGAAAATTATTAGATGTGTACAAGACAATCGATTAATTACTGTTGAAATATTTATTTATTCAGATAGTTGTGTGCGTAGTTTTTTTTTCCTGTAGTCTTCGCCCGGTAATATCATTAGCCTTTGTAGAGTTTTTTTTACGATCATTGGATGTTTCTTTATTCAAATAAGCAATAATATATACATTTTTGAATAAGCGAATGCATTTGTTTTTGAGAAGTATGTTTACGGAGGACTGTGAGGCTAAGAATGATACCGAAAGGAGAGTGAGTGCGAAAAATAAAGTAAATGGCGCTCTGAATGTAATTCTGGCCAATAAGAATCGAGTATCACACGAATTAATACTAGCGGCAATAATTATGCTCGTTGTTCTGGTGCCGATTGTAATTGTATGGAAGTAAAGCCTGGAATGGGCAAAAACTAGAATTCAGAGTCAATACTTGGTTATGAGTCGAAAATGTGCAAGCAACCATGACCTAATGTCAATAGTTAAGGAGAATTGCGACTTCAAAGTTTGCATTTTTTCAATATTTTTGTGCCTTATTTTTTGTAAAACATTAACTTACATTACATTAATGATACAGTAACTTATATCTAATATGAAAAATTCAATAGAATTTTGTTTGCATTGTATAAGAAATGTAATTAAAAATATTATAAAACATTTTCAAACCATTACACTTAATTAAAACGCAGATTTGACTGGGGTATAATTTGTACCCCGCTAACCCTATCCTATTTTCGATCTTTCGGTACCCGAAGGTTAATTAATAATGATGCGGTAACAAACCAGGATGGCAGGATGGATTGTTACATTCGTGATGCCGCCTCTGCCTGTAATATTGCGTGACGCCTCAAGTAGGGAATCCCAATCCGGAATCCCGGCCCAGTTTAAGAATCCCGGAATTGGTACCTATGTCCAATACCTAAACTTTCAGAATTTAATAATTTGGCTTCATTTCTAGTACAAAAAAGAAAATTAGCCCAAGGCTAAATGATAAAACACTATACTTTGCTATTGCTTTGAGTATTTTACTCGTGATAATAAAATTGTTTGACATTTAAATTGTCGAACATGCATTATTATTTCTTACAAATAGATATTATGTAAACATTTGAAATAAACTGTGTTGACCTTTTTTTATAAACGTAACATTAAATTGTGGTTCTACCGCTTGTATGCGTTTCTTCATTCGAATTATTACGGAATTTCAATTTGAAATCTTGAATATATCATTACTGGCAGAAAGCAATCATATTTTACTGATTATAAAATATATTATTTTTAATTTATATAAATTAACTTTGTAAACACCACTTATTTATTGAAAAAATTCAACATGTTTCGAAGCCAGTGGCTTCTTCGTCAGGATAACAAAAATAAAATTTAAAAATCGAAGTATAGATCAAAATATTAAAAAGTTATATATGGAAAATGACAATATAAAGTACCTACTTAACATGAAAAATGTTAACATAAACTAACTTTTATTCTAATCCAACTTGAAACAACCGGCTCTAAAACGGCTCCGTTATTTTTGATTATATATTATGCTAGCTGTAACCCGTCAATAATGACGAAACATTGGTTCGCGTCTTTGCTAAGCCCCAGTATATTATATTTATGGTATCTTTTTGGCGGTCCACTGAGAGGCGCCCTTAGCAACGTGCGTAGAGCCGCCGGTTCGGGTTTGCTGGCCCGGGGTTCAAGCCCCGTCTCCGGTCGTTTAATTTGTTTTTTTTTAGCCATGAATTCGAACGAAATTACGGACGGACGGACAGACAACGGCGAAATTACTAAGTTTGGTGGTGGTGATATGGTGACAGCGCCCTAATCTAGACCGGTCCCGCGATACGCGCGTCGTTATCGCGGGTTCCACGAATGTCAGGAACGTCCCGGGCGATAGGTCAATGTCTCGGAATGTGTGGTCACTTCCTAGAAAACTCGGTTCATAATATATGGTGCGTGAGCGAGTCTGGCGTGCGATGACGTGCGGCTTTGTCTTACGCGAATGAATATTGTTTTTTGTACTTTAATTAATTATTTTTATTAGCAAAAAGTGAAAGCATGGTTATACAGTGTGTCTCATAGCTAGTAACAAAAACTGTACAAGTGGATTCCTGCACTGATAATCAGTCGAAAATATTCAAGCAACCACAACCTAATATCAATGGTTATCAAAGTTTGCATTTTTTCCAATATTTCTGACTTATTTTTTGCAAAAAGTTGAACTATCATTACAGTAACATATATCGATTATGCAAAATTTATTCGCTTTAATGTAAGTCGAATAAAATGATAAAAACCTTGCAAAAATTGAAAAAATATTTTTTCATGGAAAATTTGATACTTCATATGATGGGCATAACCCATGATTGGTCATGGTTGATTGAACATTTTCGACTCATTATCAAGGCAGGAATCCATCTGTAAAGTTATTGCTACTAGCTATGAGACAACCAGTATTTATAGGTATATTTTTTTTTAATTGTATTTTATTCAATTTTATTTTAAATTCTTTACAAGGCCTTTTTCTGGGAATTTTATATGTAGAGTTTATTGTATATATATTTTCATAAAACATTTTTAAAATACATGGTTATTAAACCTCAAAAAAAATTGTTTAACATTTTCAGGGTGATCTTTTAAGCTCGAGAAGTTTTTATGAAAGCAAAAATTACGTTTTCTATATATGATTTTTTTTAGTTGCATAAAAATTATAATGTAATAATTTAATAATGATAAAAAAATAATATGCCTGTTTTTAACCCTAATTGTATATATTCAGAGACTTTTGTTCCACAGAACTCCAAATGCTACGGTTTTTCCTAAATTTAGTATTGACTCTTAGAATTGAGAGGTTTTATCTACCTCTATATTTTTATGTATTTAAAAATTAAGTGTAAAAAAGAACTGTGTAGCCCTTTAACCCCATTTTTGGACAAATAAATTTAAAAGTACTATTATTTTTATTTTCAAGCCTCGTGGAAATGATGTAGCGGTATGTATCACAATACATCTTAATGTATATATTTTTAATAATGCTGAGAAATACAAGCGGATCCACTTACTGCATAGCTGTTTTAATTTTGAAATATACCGCCAATTAAAAATTAGAGAGGCGCCATTGGACACTTTTTTAATATATTTTTTTACCAAATAAACGAAAAAAGAGATTTGTTACATATATATATTTTTTATGTAAATTAATAAGAATAAATTGAAAGTCCCTATGTAAACTCAGATATCTACCAAAAATTCATTTTTTAAATTTTTTACCGGTACATAGAAAATATTCTTCACCGCAATACAAATTTAAAAAAAACATGTTTCTACTTTTTTCAGAGAAAAAAAACTAACATGAAAGCGGACAAATACGCTCATTTATATATAAAGCCAATCTTCGAACAGCTCTTTTTTTTCAATGTTCATTTTCAATTTCAACAAAAATTCATTTTTGTAGATGTCATACTTTACATTAGACCATCTAAATGATATATTTAAAATAATTGTGCATCTTCTTTACTTCTATATAACAATTAAAATCTGTTTACAAAAGCATATCTGTGATTGATACAAAATATACTTCTGGATTTTTTTTCATAAATAATGTAAAAGGTAAAAAAGATCATACGCAAAACATAATATTGCAATCCTTCTAAGTATATTTTTTAATTTTCCAGAAGGATGTGATCGTCGGGCAGCCTATCCCACTGCGGAACTCCGGCACTTCAGCTCTGGTGGAGACCGGCATACAGAACCCCCTCAACGACATAAGGTATCCCATCACGGCCGCCATCACCAGTCAGTCCCCTCGAGCGCAGCAGGAGCCGCACCCAGACCTCGAGAGAAGTCCTCAGCACCCTCCGTATCCTAACCAGAGAGAGATTGAAGTAGACAACCAACCCTACGAGGACAACAATAATGGCCCGATATCGGAGCAGGAGCTGGAGAACATCGTCAACAATAATGCGGAGAATTATATCGTGAGCGAATATGAAAACAGGAACATGAATCTAGAAGCTAATCGAGCGAGAGCCGTCGAAGTATTTGAACTGCCACAAGCATCGAGGAACTTGTCTCCATCTCACTTGTCTCCGCGGCGCGAGGCGGCTGCACCCGACGTGTTGGCCGAACACAAGGATTGGTTTGGTAAGTTTTTAAGTATTTTCCTAAAAATAGTTCTCGTTTCTTTTAAAACTGTCTGATATGTAAATTTTTGAACTTTCATCAGCTCTTGGAAAAATAAAATGAAATTACATTGAAAATTTACATGCTTGTGCTTAACTATTAGTATCTACTCCTAAAACCAATGCTGTATACACAGCAAAAAAATTCTGTTAAATGTTCTTGTAGCACTGGTAATTTTTATTAATATTGAAGAAAAAAACAGTTTTTCAAAAAGGTTAACTTCTCGTTAAATGAAAAATATATAGTGAAATTATTTTTTTTAAATATCATTTTTCTTATATTGCAGAATACAAGACAAAATTTATATATTTTATAACATACTAGATGCATCCGCTGTAGCAATATGTTAAATTTTATTTCCAATTTTTAAATTATTATTTTTCTCTTAGATGATCCAAATGAAGATTTCCCGAGGAATCAACTGCAATATTTGCAAGTGATAGGGAGAGGATGGTTTGGCAGAGTAAGTTTTTCTAATATATTATGCAGAAAAGTTAATGGTATTCTAGTGCTTTATTAGACTACTGTTTTCCTAACGTATTGTTTCTCAGCAGGGGCCAAATAATTTCTGCTAATAAAAATACCTGCTAAAAATGTTAAGATCTATTACAATTATTATTGGTCATCTTCAATGTCAATGTTTTAATATGTTTGTGGACACATTTCTTAGGCACATGTGTAAAAAATTTGTGTACACCTCTTTCCATTTGAGAAAGATATTCGGAGAAGTATGTGCAAGCCGTGCGTACGAGGTTCATTGTTTCGTTGAGTTTGTGTTTTTACCGGAAAACACCAACCAACGGAACAATGTGTGTCGTACGCACGGCTTACACATACTAATTTGATTGTCTTTCTTAAATGGAAAGAAGCCTACAATAGATTGAATCCTAATTTGTTCTATGAATGGAACAAATGTACATCTATTTGTAGCATAAATAGGTGTATTAAATAATGGATAGTTTAAATGGTTTGGTCATGCAGAACTTATGAGTAAGGAGAGGATGATAAAATATATATATATATATATATATATATATATATATTTATGCGTGTGTTGAAGGCAACAGAGAGGGCATCCGCAAAATACCTGGCGTGATTTAATAAACTAAATATTGGAGGGGAGGTGCTGTTAAACCGCTGCTGCAACAACCGAAGAGCGTAGTGAAAAAATGTATGAGAATGAATGAGGCAAGAGTGGCGTCTCAGGATATAAGAGTATGGCATTTTATCCTCTCTGAGTAGACGTGCAGAGAAGCTGTATAAAATTGTTGGGTTACATTATCATTACATATCGCACCTCTAGAATAACACTGTTAAAATCCCAAATGTCACGCTCTCACACATAAATCGTTTTAAATTTACGACTTTCTTTATTTATTTGTTTCCACACTAATTGAAACTTAACTGAACCGGACTACGGAACTACCCAGATAGTGCATACAATCTTTAAATATGTATATGATTTATAGCCACATTTCAATTGTGGCCATTCAAGTGTTGTTCCCATATATTTTGAAAATAGTTGATATTTCAATGCAGCAATAATTTGTATAACTTACGAATAGGATTAGCTAGAGATATGGCAATTTTATATTGTCATAAATATTGACCAGGCAGTTGATTTGTCATTTAAAGCTAAAAAATGTACTTTTTTGTTTTGTGGCGGTGTTGTTCTAGGATATCTTTTTATTTCTATGAACAATGTTGAGAAAAGTTTTACGTATTTTTTTTTAAAAACTATAAATTTGTACTATTTCAGATTGTAGAGGGAGAAGCTCACAACCTCGCTCCGATTGATAATTTAAACGGCAACCCTTCTCCTCGACATATTCCCGCCAGCACTGTGACGAGGGTGGCCGTCAAAATATTAGATGAAAACGTGACTGTGATGGACAAGTGTACCTTCCTAGAAGAATGTAGATTATACAGAGACTTGAGACATGAAAATTTACTCAAATTCAACGGAAGAAACCTTACTCAGGATCCGTGGCTTGTTTTGTTCGAATACTGTCCCATGGTAAGCACCAAATGATTCAACAGATTAGTTGAATATTTTTATGCCGTTACTTACATATAACAACTATGCATTCGAAATATGCGAGTGTGAGTGTATACGGATACGCACTCGGTGCGCTGCCACGTTGTGAATGCAATATTTAAATACTGCCTGTCTCGCTAGGGCACATTTGTAGCTACCAGAACAACAGAAACCACTTAGTTTTTTTCTTGTTCTTAACTAGTCGTTTGCCGCGCAATTTTGCACATGATTGCTGTTTTTTAGATACTATTTTGTGATGCTTATATTCATGTAATAATCAACAATAATTACTTGTATAATAATTACTTATTCATTAATTATGAAAATAGGTATCGAAATTTACTGTCAGAAATGTATGCATATGTTTATCGAATAAAACCATGGAAGCAATAATACTTAAGATATTGTATTTCAATATTTTCGTTCTAAATATATCAAAGAATATAAAAATACTTAACTTCAACACTTTTTTATTTAAAAAAAAAAACACTTTTTTTGACAGATAAATAAATAACACAATTATTGCGCTGTTCGAAGACGACATTTGAAATGATTTTTTGTCCGCAATACAACCAATGATAAGCTTTAAAAACAATAATACAGACTTCAATAATTACTTATATTTCAATAATTACTTGTACAATAATTACTTATTCATTAATTATGAAAATAATCAACGAAATTTACTGTCAAAAATGTACCCACATGTTTATCGAATAAAACTATGGAAAAAATAACACTGAAGATATTGTATTTCAATATTTCCGTTCTAAATATATCAAAGAATATAAAAAAACTTAATTTTAACACTTTTTTTATTTAAAAATAACACTTTTTTTAACAGATAAATAACACAATTAATGCACGGTCCGAAGACGACATTTGGAATAATTTTTTGTTCGGTTTGCGAGGAAAATGAGGTTACTTGACAAATAGAACTCGTTCATTAATTCCAAAAACTTGAGATACAACAAAGAATAAGCTTTAAAAACCCATAAACGCAGGTAAAATAGGCCGAATTCGCATACATGTCTAGAAAACGCAGATCTGCGCTCTGGCACCCAACCGGTTAATAAGTTGCATGGCGTGCTTGAAATTTAAATAAATCATTTGACAGTTGGACTGTAAACATTTTAATTTATAAATACCACTTCCGTTACCTATTATTTCTATTATTTAAACCAGTGGTTCCCAAAGTGGACAGGACGGCGACCCACCAAATTTTTTTTTTCAATTTTTGGGACTCACCTTAGATTTTGTAACGATGCGAAAGACTGTTCAATTAAGAAAAAAAAAACCTCCAATTATAATCGAAATTTTTTATTACGAAAAATATTAATATATGATATTTTAATGGGAAGGATACATTTGTTGCCTATTTCTTGTCATAACAGCGTCAACTTCAATTTTCGTCACTTTTAATTGCAGTAAATTCGATACGTCCAATTTATTTTTGTATTTAGTCTTATTAGAAACCATGGCAGAAAATCTATGTGGTAATGAAGGGGGAAGGACTTCCATGGCTTCGTCAGAAAAGCAAGCATAAATATCAGCAACTAAAAGCCTGAATTTTGCTAATTGCTTGCGATTAAAATTATTTTTCAGCGACTATCTTCCAACAAATCAATAAGCTCTTCACTTGCTTTTGTTGACATTTCTGTTCGTATGTTGTCTTGAAAATTATCTTTTTTAATCTCACAAATCCAGTTTATCCTTTCAAACTTTTTCATCTCTTCTGAATTGTATATTTTGTAAATTTACAACACAAACTTTGTTACAATTACATTATTTTTTGTTTTTAGGGTGATTTGAAGCAGTTTCTCTCATCAAATAAATCTCAGATGGCATCACTTAACCAGAAGGGGATTCCGCTGAAGCTTCAGTGTGAAGTAGCTGCTGCCTTGGAATACTTGCATCAGCACCACTTGGTTCATCCGTGAGTTTATTTTTGTACTCCTTTTATATTAACTCGTGGCGTCTGCTTGCTTGTTTGCTGGCTTGCCGTCGAAAAAACTTTGGATCTATTTTTGACCCTTTTACCGTGATCCAATCGAGCTGAAACATTGCAAGCAGACTCGTGGCGACGATCAAGAAGATCTATCAAATTTTCGTTAATTTTTTTAATAATTATAGTATAATTTCGGATTTTTAGAAATTTTAGTGCTTTTTTCAAATTGGAGTCATTACAAAAGTTTGATTTCTAGCAACGGTGGCCCGATAACGTCGCGGAATATTTTCTAAATTTGAATTACTCTGTCGGTATACATAATAGGTACTTCACTACGAATTTCGAAAATCTAAATTGACTGACAAATGCTTTTAGAATTTAATCTTCAAAGCATGAAGATTATCAAAGCTCAAAACATCTGACATTTTAGAAATATATTAAATTACTGTAAATTTAGTGTTATGTTATATGTTTTAATTTGTCTTTAATTGTTGTTATATTTTACAAAGAAAGGGAGTATAATAAAAACTTGGTTTTTATGGGTTAGTTTTTTCACTCATTATTTTGGTTGTTATTTTAAACATGTTATTTAGGATCATCTTTTATGAAAACATATTACCCCCTTAGGTCAAGATTGAATGCTCATACAGATATATTCAGTCGAACCCTGATTTGACACATCTCTGGAGTTCTCTTGAAGTTGAAATTGAGGGTGACCTTACTTTTGACATAATATGATTTTAAAAAGTTTCACGATTTGACTTAGTATTGTTACAGCTATGTTGTCTAAAGCTGACACGTACACAGATTTCCCGCCAATGCAATATTTATTATACAGCATGTATAAAAAAAATCGTTTTATATTATTTTAACCAATTAAAAATGCAATGTTTTTAAAGGCACTTAGTATAACAATCTGTGCTATTCTGAAAATAGCAATATTGAGATGTCAAACCTTTATCCCAATCATGACAGGTATGTATAATATTGTATCGCCGCCAATTTCGATTTTTTAAGTTTGACATGTTTGAAATTAATGAATTCAATCAATCAGAAAGCTCTATCGCGTAAACAAACCTTAAGTTATTCACAATTATGAATAATGAGCTATCTAATTGATTGAATTCATTAATTTCAAATCTGTCAAACATAAAACGTCAAAAAAACGGCGCGGCGTCACTCACAATGTTACACAATATCTGTCAAGATACAGGAAATAGCATCATTGCTTAGTTCAGAATTCAGAATATGGATTAATGCACATGAATGATGGATGAATGTTTGTTTTAATTGCCATATAATCTACTTTTATCAAAGGGTTGTTATATTAAACCACAGTTTTTTAAATCTTTGAGTCAATTGGGTGGGTCGTGTATAGAATAAAAAATGATGGGATATTGTACGAAATATAATATTTATTTTGTTACATCATTGTTTCAAATCAGAATCGCAAATCAATTCTTCTACGCCGCTTAAATCTTCATCACTAGAAGAATCTGATAATTCACTATTGGAATGTCCTACTCTTATTACAAATCCATCAGTGAAATTATCTAGTTTTGGTTCGAGTTCCATATATTTTTCCTCATGTTGTCGCGTCTTTCTCCAAACGTCACTGAACATGTAGAAAAAAAATAATAGATTCGCCGGCCGCCCGGCAAATGCCATCCTGAGTTTTATTTAATTTAGTTTTAAAATTATTATGCGACATCAGTATTGTCATTTATAAAAAACTACGTCTTGCCAATAGTATGACAATGTACTGGAATCGTAAGACAGAATTAACTGAGATATTAGAGAATATGTGCCGATTACCGCAGCACGTATGATAATAAATTCTACAATTAATTAGATAAAAAACCGACGGGTTCAAACCAAACAGGGAATAACACAAAACATCAGCCTATATTTCATATTTTTCGTAATAGTAGTAAAAACAAAACAATAACAGTCTCTGTCACGCTCATAAGCTTGACCGCGTGCGAGAGAGACAGAGAGATTTTTCGAGATCCGTATGCAGTGCGACGTCACCCCGTGCGCTTTCGCGGGTGACAGGGCGGGAAATATGTGTACATGCCAGCTTTAGTCAAACGACCTGTATCACACTGTGTTGTGTTGCTTACTGCATCTATTTGAAATTCAAAGAAAAACTACAACAAAATTATTTAAAGAAAAATACACAACACAAAAATCATATTTGTGTGGTCAGTAAACAAGCAAATGTACTTACTGTACAAAATTATTAATTAGGTGCTTAGAGTATGAAAAAATTACCAAGACAAAATATTTAATCACAGATATTTATTTAATTTATTACAAAGCATCATTGGCAAAAATAATGCACACAAAAAAGTGACTTTTTAAATAGATACCTAAAAGTGATAAACAAATTAAATCAAAAACACAAGTGTGTAGTAAAAAGAGAAGATAAGTACATATAATGCTAATAGTTACGAACAAAAACAAAACAAAAACAAAAGATTAAATGTAAAATACAGGATATAAGAAATTAGAACCACATGAGAATTTTAAATATCAAATTAAAGAAAAATTCAAATAATAAAACATATTAAATATGTGTTAAATTTAAGAGTCTTCTTGAGACAGAAGTTCCTTGTAGAAGCTATTATACAGTATTTAATCTAGTGAATGAACTTAGGGAACTCCCAATGTATGTATATGATTATAACTTTTGATCATGCATTTTTTTTTTATCATTTTGTATTCACATTTGATAAGGTTGTCAATCTTTTCACGCACATAAATCGTTCACTCCTATAAGTTGTTACATTCTGGAAATGTAAAAATAAGATTACTTTTTTTTTCCCATGCCCATAAAAAGTCAATTAGAATTTTCTCCAATCTCATGAGATTTAATGAATTCAATGTTTTTTGCAGCGATATTGCATGTCATAGTTGTCTGGTAGCCGAAGGTCCCACGGCCCGCCTCGGAGATTACGGAGACTCGGAAAGAAGACATCCTGGAGACTACTACTCTGCGCAGGGAGAAAAACCCTTACCAGTGCGATGGCTGCCGCCGGAGTCCAAACTCCATCATCAGGTGGGCAGATTATTATTTTATTTTAGAATTCGCAGTGCAGTTTTTTGGTATGATTTAATAAAGCAGGAGAGAAAGATTACTAATCTGTTTATTTATAAATCCAGGACAGTTGAATAACTCGTAAAAATTTCACCAAAATACCTTAACAATAAAATATATTCTTTTATGCTTTTTAGGTGACTCATGAAGGAAACATGTGGTCGTTTGGAGTGTTCCTATGGGAGTCGTGCTCTTGGGGCGACCTTCCCTACCAACAGCTGTCAGACGAACAGATTATGACGGAGGTTATGTGTGCTGACGGAGTGAGATTGCCACATCCCGTGCCTAACACAGAATACGTAACATACCTGTGAGTGCTTCTTAATCTAATAATTACTAGATTTAATGTTTTATGTGATTTTCTAAATTCGTTGCGGTGGGCACCATTCAATTGGGCGCAATTTTTATCTATCTTATTTCAAATTTTTGTTTAAAACTATACCTATATCCCTATAAGTTTAAAGCATTTCTTATTAAGCAGGTAATGGTTATGGTCAGTCTACCATGATTCTTTCCTTTACCGCTTTTAATTGCACAGTTTACTTAAAAATAGTAAATTTTCATTAATTTTATCCGGTAATACAACTTCATCTCCATTAAAAGTTGCGAACATTGGGAATGTTATTGAAAATATCTTATTCTTTTTGCAGATATAACGTAATGCAGTGTTGTTGGCACATCGATCCCGCCCAGCGCTGCGCCTCCTCACAGGTATCCAGCTACCTGCAGAACATCTATTCCAATTACCACCAGGCGTCCAGTCAGTCGGAGGAGTCTGTCACCCACGACTTCGAAGCCCGGTGGCAGAGCCTCAAACCAAATAGCATTCCTAAAGTGGACAATGGTCTTCCATACACGGCTCCCTCACCTACTCGTGACGACTACTACGAACTTAAATTTCCACATAGTGATATAAATCTTGATTCAGATTCGTCTCCCGTTCCGAGGGACCATCAGTTTGTTTACCACAATCTTGCCATATCCTCGGATACTCTGACTGGAGACGAACTTTCCGTCAAAGCCAAGTCTGACAGCTTGACTAATTTGCATGGTTCCTTCGAGTCTGTTCTGGAAAAGAATTGTAATGTGCATCGTGATAAGTCAGTGAACAGTGTGAACCCCTCCTTGAATGTGAATCCCAAGTCCAGCACATTTTGGGAAACTTCCCTAACAGAAAATACTTCCCCCTTTGCCCAGTCTGACGGTAACTCCGACAAATTACTTTTTGAGAAGGAAGTCTCCCAAGTAGCACCCTGGCTGCGTGACGTGCCATTTAAAACACCCGAAGACATATCTTATATTAAGAATGTGAGTGATGTCATCAGCGACTTTGACAATATGCTAAGCTCTGAGAAGACTTCCAGTTCCGAGTCCAGCCATCAGACCAGTCCATCCAGAGAGGTGACCAGCAATCCCAAGTCTTCTTCGGGGATAGCCGTCGATGTATCCACTAGTGATAAAACACAGACTTCTGAAAAGTTGTGCACTGAAAATCCTGACATTTCTAAGGCAGATTCTGTTAGTGATTTAACAAAATGTTTAAGTGATAGTCCGTCAGAAGGAACTTTAAATGATGCCAATATAGATAGTGACATTGCAAATAGCCCGTTACACGATGTACCTGAAATTTCTAATATGGATAGTAAAGAATCTTATCCGACATTGGATTTTAGATTAGTGAATACGCGAGAAGAGACCGTCATATGTCACGCACCGGTTCACCCTGTGGAAACTGGACAGGAATTTGATTCCCTACAGGATTCTAGTTATACTCCGGATCCACTGAAAGACACAACTCAAACGAAGGTGGAAAGCGGGGATGACAATTGGGAAGTCCGCAGACAGTGCAGTTCTGGATCAGAAACAGAAGATGAAATTTGGAAAAAGAGAATAGAAATGGGGACGATAACGGAAAAGATTAAAATGAAATCGAAGTCGGTCACAGACTTTATGGTCTTGACGCATATTGATATGGATTTTACAGA
Source organism: Agrypnia vestita (assembly GCA_016648135.1). Classification (NCBI taxonomy): domain Eukaryota; kingdom Metazoa; phylum Arthropoda; class Insecta; order Trichoptera; family Phryganeidae; genus Agrypnia; species Agrypnia vestita. The sequence continues at coordinate 77,560 of JADDOH010001292.1, read as the reverse complement.
TTTAGAAAGTGAAGAAACTTCGTATACCTCCATGGAAGGCAAAGGCAATATGTTTTTTGATATTATTCAAAAGAAATTCAAGCCCGACTCGCCTCCAAAGGAATCTAGTCTGCCCACTCAAGAATATTTATCGTTTCCCAGAAACTTTTCCTTTTCACTCCTGTCCCGGGTGGAGAGTCTCCAACCGGACCTGGACCTGTACAAGTTGTGGAGGAACCACCGCTGCATGGCTGTAAAAAATTTAAGACCCACAAAAAGCCTAAACGACTTGACGGAATCTCAAACCAAAAATGTGTCTGTTAAGGAATTGCAAATGTTCAAAGTAAATTTGGATACTTTTTTAGATACAAATAAATCCCCCGAAAAGGGAACAGTTTCAAACGATCCGTTCATTCAAAACGTAAAGACTGCAATAGTTGCCGAAGACCCCACGGAAAATGTGTTAAATTTCCAACATACAGTGTCAGTGTTACCATCCGATCTAATTAACACGTCGCACAATCAAATACAATTCAATCTCCCGGGTAATTTTAGCTTCCATTTGCCAGGCAAAGAGGTTAGATCTTTTCCAAACATTTCCCAGCCATCGAATACTTCACTCGGATTCATGAGTGACCCGGTTGATCATTTGAATGTTGCCTTGGAAGAAGAGAATCTGAAGTTTTCGTCCAATTTCAACGATATTAATATGAATCTCTACGCTACGGAGCACAATCCGCAATCAAGTAAGGAAGATGATGCTTTTGAAAGTTCCTTAAAAGATCCTTGGGAGTCGACCAAGTATATAAACCCTCCAGAAAGTTTTCATTTTGATGTACAAACAGATTCAGATACCAAAATCACTAATGAAGAACCTGCTGTCATAAATTTGTACGATAGTCAAAATCTAAGCCAAAATCTTCAGGATATATCTCAAAATGTTCCAATACCACAAAATGAGGTTACTTCTTCCACACTTTCAAATTTTACAAATGTATCTCACTTGGATCTTGAATCTTCTCTATCAGGTAATAATTTCCATACTGATTTCCAAACGGACAGTGTATCAACAAGTACACCAGTCTTATCAAATAATAAAACTGTATCCACAGAGAATGAAATAACTCTCGACGATGTTAAAGAAATAGCAGTCGATCGCGACAATCTAAACTCTAATGAAATAATTGATAATGCTAACTCTCAGGTTGATCAGAAAATTCAAGAAATTATGCGTAATGAGATGCTAAATCTCACAACAAAGTTGGCTATTGCTGAAAATGAAAATAATTTAAACATTGAATACTCGGGTCCTCTCGAAGTAGAAGAAGTCATTGAAGAAGTTTATGAAAATAGTGAAGAACCTGTATCGAATGAAAATTCCGTTACTCGAGAAAATATTGAAGTAAATGATAACCATAAAGTCGACAATAATTCCACAGAAACCAATTCATTGCCGACAGGTACTGAAAGCGGAATCGAATCACAGTTTGAAACTATCGATCAGCAGAGTGCAATATGTCATGCACACGGCGACAACTTGATATCTCAAAGATCCGAAATGGAACATACTTGTGACGGGTCACATTCAATCGAACTAGAAAGTGGTATTGTTTCCTTGAACAGTGAACCGAATATTATATCCGATCAAAATCTTAGTGAGAATGTTATTGAATTTAATAAAATAAAATCTGACTTGGCCGATATTAATAAAATGTTTATTGAATCAGAAAAAATAACAGCAATACCAAAAGATAAAATGATAAAGAAATCTCCGTCTGACAAGTCGCCTGTCTTATCTGATAATGAATTGATTCCCGATGCTTTGGAATTAAAAAAGACTATGCATATTGCTGAGTCCCTTGATGGTATTGATTCCAGGGAGCAGAAGCCGGATGAAATTGATAGTTTAGAAAATTTCATTTTAGATTCAGAAGTGATTGGTACAAAATTTGATGAACTTGAAAAAGAGACCTTTTTTGACATCAAAGACACAGAAACACAGAATACAAATACAGAAAAAATTGATAATATTGTTAGAGAACAAAATACTGACTTAAAAACTCAACAAATAAATGTTACCGAAATGGAAAATAAATCTGAGAAATTTGAAAAGCTAAACTCCGATTCCATTGATATTAATTTACGACTGATTGAATCAGAATGTGAAACTGTTGCCGAGAAGCTGCCTGGGAGTGAATTGTCAAATGATAATGTCGTTACACAAAACTGCAACACAGTTATAGATCAAGATTTAACAAATCAACACTTAAACTTTGCATCTGCTGGTGTGGATTTAAAATTTGAAAGTCCTCAGTTAGAAACACAAATAAGTGAGTCTGTAAATTCCGAACAGCCTATATCGAGAGATGAATTGATACAGGACCTAGATTTAGAACTGCAAAAATTGGATGAATCGCACTATTATTCGGATGATAATAATTCTGAACCGCAGTATGTAAATGTGGGAACTTCCACACAACACCGAGAAGGATCCTCTTCTGGATGGTTTTTGCATCCCAAGCCTGAGACATTGGAAGAGTCAGGAAAGATAAATGTGGCACAGAGTGGAGGCATTCAACACAATTTTGAGATTGCTCAAAATTTTGCAGTTAGCAACGGTAGCAGTACTGAATCACTGACAGAAAACAGCAGCTCGGAGCGGTACACGGTGGATGCTGAGAGTGTGGAGGCCCTTAGGAACGAACTGGAACTGAAACTACCACTGGCACAGGTACCATAACCTCACTAACTCTATCAAGTGTAGTAAAAGTACACAATGAATAATCTACATTTATTTTACTATGTCGACTATCACTTTCATTGAGCAATGTTAATTTTCAGAGAATTGGTCAAATACGACACGACAATATCTCCGACAACCTTTGCGGCTCTAAAGAATGGCCAATCGAAATAGCCGATTCTGAGCTGATGAGTCAGCACAGCGGAGACCCTGTGGCAGAACCATGCAGGAAGGTAGCCACATTGAATCCTGAGCCCGGCACCAGCTCCGGTACCGGCTGCAGTTTTAGCGAGGATGCCACGATTGAAGAAGTCAAGTCCACCCCTCAGCAAGTGCGGAATGAAGTGCTGATCCACTATAATATGTACGGAGTGGTGCCGTTAAGTCCTATACAAGAAGAAAGTTGGTCAGAATTCTCAGAAATGGAGAAAGGTATAATATACACTCCTACCCTTTAATTTTACTTATTACAGTAAAATAAAACTACATGAATTGTAACACTGAATTGTATTTCGAAGGAAGTACAATTTTATTGAATTACATACCTACTCACTTCTTCAGTAATTCTGAAAAAAAAATCAAATTCTTTAAGTTCTCTTAACACTGTTGAAAACTGTAATTATATATATGTGTTCTTAAATTTACTACTATGTGTATTGATGGTTGAATTTGTGCAGACTCTCCAATCAGTGTCTTAGTAAGTAAGGTAAGATAAGACACATCTTGGAAGACCACCAACTCAGTCCTATTTTTATAATAAAAGCATTTTGAAAATAGAATATTGATATGAAATGTACTCCATGCATTTTTAAATAAAGAAAAAATTATTACGATCAATTATTACAATATGTGCACCATTTACTCTTAAATGACAGGATTCATACAATATTTATTTCATTATTCTTTTAGCTGCGGATAAAACTGACACATCCAATAGTCTCTCCCTTGGCGAGCAGACAAGCAACATCGAGAACATCCTCCCCTTCGATGGAGTGTGCCAGGCAGTCAACACTCACTTGGTGCATAAGCACGATGACAAGCAGCAGAATTGGTCAGACGACGATACCCACTCCGACTGTTCCAACAGAACTTTTGTCCTCAATGAAGCTGGCCCCAGTAACATGAACAGGCAGTGAGTATTATACTCATACATCATATTTATAGAAGTCAGTAAAATGTGATTTCTTTTAAATTTATGATAGAAGTGAATCTCAAATTTAATTTTATATTCTAATGTCAAAATTCAAGTTAGTCACATTTAATTTTTTATCTAAAGATGATCTTAATATAATTTACCAAACTTGGTTATGAATTTGCTTGTATAAGTGATACGATTTCTTCGGAATAGCCCATTTTTTAAATTTATTTTATTTATGAACTTTTCCCAAAATACAAGAGGATTTAAAATACATACATGCTATGTTTCTTTATTTTGTAGAAAATCTAAAGAATGACTTTAAAACGTGTCACTTTCTTTAAATTTCAGAAAAAGTCTCAGCGCCGACAGTTTGGACAGTTTTGATGGTGACAATATGGAGTTGGAGGATGATAACGCGGCACTGTTTATTAGAAAGAAAACATTACCAATCACATCCCATTTCCCTCCTCACAGTTTCCAGGCCTCGGATTTGCTGTCGCCGTTCTATGATGACCACTCTCACACCAAGTCTACGGAGGAGATCTCGCAGAATGTGGATAACCTGCTGGAGAACATAAGCAAGACATTAGAAAATGCTTCCAAAATGACTCTCAGTTCAGAAAGCAATGAACTTTTAAACCAAGAAATTCCAATAGATGAAATATCGCTGAATTTATCAGACGCTGATAATTCTGGCTCAAAAACATATGTTATAGATGATAAAAAATCTACTATTAAAGAATTGTCCAATGTCTATAACAATAAGGTGGCCGAATTGGCAGCGGATGATTTATCAAATGTTTCCAAAATTTCCCAACCCTCTTTTATTTCGGAACTGACCAGTCCTATTGACTCAGAAATAAAGCCTTCCGATAAATCTTTCTCTATTAATCTTCACACCAAAACCCCCAGCATGGATTCGTGGTGCTCCAACGATACTCTATTCAATGTTGAAGAAAACTTCGATGACGCCTATTCTAATGACGTGTTGTCCAGTCCTATTACTAGAGATCCTCTGACTGATCCGCAAATGAACGCAGATTATTCCGCGGCTGCAGGGAACGCTGAAAAGAAAGTGCCGGACAGAATCCCCACTCTCTATGATCCATTCAAGTGCGGGCAGACCTTGCTCAGACACGTGGAACTTCCGGCTGTAGAGATGGTCGTGGGCTGTACGGAAAATATTCACAGCCTTAGTCTTCACGGTGAAGATGTGGATAACATTTTCACTGACTTCCAGCGAGATAGTGCTAAAAATTCTCCCGATTTGCCAATATATTTTGTAGCAGATAAAGTTGATCCAGGTGTTGAGAGCACTCATCTTAATTCTATGAATAATAAATCTGATGATAGTCTTACGGCAGAGTCTGGCATTTCCATCTTGGCCAAGAGTGAAATTAAGCAATTGGCTATGTTGGACGAAGTACTGATAGATTCTCCCATTTCTACTATCGATAGCGGTGTGTTAAAGTTACCGACTATCCATAATGACTCTGATGAAGTTATTGATACATCAAATGAAGATACCTATGATATTAAAAATGAAGGATTTTTCGCTCCGAGCAGTATTGTTAACAATACCACCATTATTTTAAAGTCAGACGAACCTGCGCCAAATAATACATATGTATTAAAAACTGATTCAACATCTTGTCCAAATGACACAGTTTTGGATTCCATTGAGCAGAAAGATTGTCAGCCTATTGGTCGATCACCAAATGGTACTGGAACTGGTGGCGGAGTCGCTCACGACAACAGTGCCTATGTCGACACTTTTGAACACTTGAAAAAAGCGATGACCTCAACTCCAACATCTGGTTTTGACCATATGAGTAATGATATTGCTGATGAATCACATCATGAAGTTGTTGAATCTCCTGACAATATAATAGATGCGCAATTTCAGTTTTTAGAAGGTATTGTTGATTCTTCCATATCATACATTTCATTCAAGGATGACGGCAGTCAAAATTTTATAACGAATGAAAAGAATTCAGCTAATGTGCTTCCGCAAACATCTGCGGTAAGTGCTCCATCTCCAGTTCCTAACTCCTCAGACGATCTCGGGTCTTTGCGAAACTATCCATCTATCAGTGCTATAGATTCACAAGTAACAGCTAGCACTGAATGTGAAGAAATTCCAGAATCTAAGAGGACTAGCTCGGAAACGGTTGATATTTCCTCATTCCATTTTAGTGTGATTCCCTCTGAAATCAATCTAGTACATTCTGACGCAGCAACACACCAATATGAATTGATTCAAGATACGGTGAAGAAAGATTCCACAGGGTTAAATGATATTAGTTCACCAAATTTTAGCATAATTGCTAATAGTGATTTGAATCTTGCGGATTCTGATAAGACGCACCACAGAGGCAGTGAACTTGACTTGATTCAGAATTCCACCGACTTGACTTCACCAAATGTGAACATAATCCCTTCTTTTAATGCCTTAGAGGATTCTGATAAGGCATGTCACAAGAGTAGTGAACTTGACCTAATTATGGACACCAAAAGGAATTCCACAGGATTAGTTGATATTGATTCACCAAATTTTAGCAAAATTTCTTCATCTGATTTCAATCTTGCAGATTCTAATAAATCACATGTTATCAGTGAATGCAATGTAATTCAAGACATCAAAAGAAATTCAACCGGGCTAGTCGATATTGGTTCACCAAATTTTAGTATAATTCCCTCTTCTAATATTAACCTGGTGGATTCTGATAAGACACATTGTACAAGCAGTCAACTTGATATAATACAGGATATCAAAATGAATTCCACGGGATTGGTTGATATTGATTCACCGAATTTCAGTATAATTCCCCGTTCTGATGTTGATCTGGTGGATTCTAATAAAACTCACCATACAAGCAGTGAACTTGATATTACTCAAGACATCAAAAAGAATTCTACAGGGTTAGTTGATATTGGTTCACCAAATTTTAGCATTATTCCCTGTTCTAATGTTGGCTTTGTGGATTCTGATAAAGCACATCATACAAGTAGTGAACTTGATATTATTCAAGACTTGAAAAAGAATTCTACAGGATTGGTTGATATTGGTTCACCAAATTTTAGCATTATTCCCTGTTCTAATGTTGGCCTTGTGGATTCTGATAAAGCACATCATACAAGTAGTGAACTTGATATTACTCAAGACATCAAAAAGAATTCTACAGGGTTAGTTGATATTGGCTCACCAAATTTTAGCATTATTCCCTGTTCTAATGTTGGCCTTGTGGATTCTGATAAAGCACATCATACAAGTAGTGAACTTGATATTATTAAAGACCTGAAAAAGAATTCTACAGGATTGGTTGATATTGGTTCACCAAATTTTAGCATTATTCCCTGTTCTGATGTTAGCCTTGTGGATTCTGATAAAGCACATCATACAAGTAGTGAACTTGATATTATTCAAGACTTGAAAAAGAATTCTACAGGATTGGTTGATATTGGTTCACCAAATTTTAGCATAATTCCTTCTCCTGATAGTGATCTAATGGTTTCTGATAAAACATTTGATGTCAGTGGTAAACTTGCTATAATTCAGGACATTAAAAAGAGTTGTACAGAGTTAGATGGTCTTGAATCTAAAAATTTTAGCTCAATTCCTTCTAACATCAATTTGGTAGATTTGCATACGGTGGACCACGTCAGTAGTGAAATTCAGGACATTAGAGATAATTCACCAATTGTAAATATAACACCTTTAGGAAGTAAGTCAGTTGAATCAAAAACAATAAATGAAGATTCATCTGAGCCTGAGCTGATTGAAGCAACTAAGAAACATAACAAACTATTAGAAGATAATGATTCTTCACATCATAGCGTCAATTCATTTTCTGTGCCCACCCTAGTAAATTCTACAGAATCTGAACTGATTGGAGAGCCTCAACAAAATTCAACAAGTTTGGGTGTTATTGGTTCACCAAACAACAGTGTGGTTTTATTACGTGGAAGACAAGAAGACTCTATGGTAAATTTAACCAAAAATTCTAGTAATGATTTCACCGAAACTATGATGCATTCCACTGGATTGGGTGATGATAAGGAGTCACCAAATTTTAGCAGAATTAACTTTCCTGGTGAGTTTTATTTAGAAATTGTTTACAGAAATACTGTTGTTTATTTATTATATTAATTCCAGTGATATATTTATGATTCCCGTATGACAAAATGTGTGCGTAAGCATTCTTTTAGCAAAAGATTATTACTATAGTAAAATCGATTAAAAAAATTGCATAAATTTTTATGGAAAGCATAAAGCATATGACATGTTTGTACAGAAAAACTTGTTTTAATTAAAATCATTATTCTATGTGGTGAACATAATGGCGAACATTCAATTTGTAACTAAAATATCAATCCATCAGATAATTTTGTTTGTTTATTTTCTCTTCTTTATATGTAAATCGTACAGTTACCGGCAAACTTCTTGAAAAAGTTTGGCGTAGTGGGGGAACGCTCAGAAGACAAAATTTGAGTCTCGTTGGTGGAATGGTACATGCGCAAACTTCCGCCCACTACGCCGAAAAATTTCTACTTAATACCTTTAAAATTAATTTATTTGTTTTAAAAATTGTGTAATGTTCCAAATATTCTAATGGTAAATCTTTATTTTTCAGAGGAAAAAAATTGTGTAAGAGATTGGCATGTAAATAATCTAACTGTGAGTTTTCTTGAAAATGAAAGGAACTTTTCCGACTCGCTGAAACCAAAGAGCTCCGCAGTTTTTTTGGAAAAAACTTCACTTTCAAATGATATGACAAACAACCTTGAAACGGATCACTCTCCCACATTGGAATCGTTTCTAGAAAATGTAGCCATGGCTCCGCAACAGATCAGCAGTGAAAATATAATCTGTAATTCCACCGGATTAGTAAACATCTCCTCGCCCAACCTCAGCAAAATACGACATGATACCGGTGAGATTATTAAGTTGTTTTGGCACTGGCGACACTTTGCATTTGATCGGATTGCCTATTTTACATATGTGGTTGAATCCGGAATGCTGGTTTACTACTATCACACATGCGTGTACTTGAGTGCATTACGTAATAATGCATTGAAATGTTTCCTGAACTGTGACTCGTCTCAGGAAATGTGATTATCGGCCGGAGAAACTATTGCGTCGCCTGTACATCAATAAAAAATTGTAAACACAAAGAATTCTGTCATTAAAATAATAGCATCCAAACAATGTAGGGATTATATTATATGAGAGAAGAAAAATATTTTTTTCGCGATTTCGGAACATGGCTGAGCCTATCCAATTACATTCCTGTATTACCAATACTATAAAATTTGTTTAATATAATTGTGTGATTTCAATTGCATTCTTTTTTTTAGTTTTTTTTTTCTATCACAATATTTTTACAATAATTTTTAAAAATTTATAATTAAGTGATAATTATTATTTTAACCTTATAGGTATCGTGGACGTTTGTGATGTGCAGGAATCTGCTGAAAGTTTAAAAAAAAAAGACTCATTTTCGAATATCATTGACTATGACCATTCATCCGCATTAGAGGATTATGTGCAGTATACAGGTCTCAATATGGGATCGCACAATTTGGATAAGCTGGTCGGTGAGAACATTGCAAAGGATTCTCCAACTTTTGAGACATTCAGGGAATCGGCTGGGATTATGCCGCAGGATCTGAGCGGTGAGCCAGCTCATTACGGGGAAGTGAAGAGGAATTCAACCGATTTAAGTGATATACACTTTTCTGGTAAGAATATTTATGTATTGTTTTACTTGTGTTTAATTTTATAATATTAAAGCCTTTGTGGAGTAATGAAATGTATTAAATTTTTATGTTACTGTTTTACTAGTAGGTCATATTAGGTTGATGCATAATTATCCGCAATTTTTAATAATTATATTGTAAAGTAACCAAAAATTAAAAGAAGCATCGACATCAATCACTGTTTCCTGTTTGTTTGGAAGATGGTTGATTCTGCGGGCGAAGAGGAAGAAGAAGAAGTTCTAGTGGTGCAACTTTTGTCCTGTTTCACAGTCGCCAGAAGGGCCTGGTCTTCAAAATCTGAAGATCGACCCTTTCCTGAGATTGCAAAGACTCAGCAGCTTTCCATCCTTTCTCCAAGCGGTACATACCTGTTAAAGAATTATATTATTCTTCTTCTCGTGCCATCTCTTATTGGAAGTCAGCAATCATGATTCTGTTCTCCACGGCACGGAACAATTCAGTGTTACATTGGTACCAGTCCCTCAAGTTACGCAGCCATGAGATGCGGCATCTTCCTACACTTTTTTTCTGCTTATTTTCCCCTGGATGATGAGTTGGTAAAGACAATTATAAATGTCAATTCAACATCAAATTCAAATAAAAAGTCACAAAAAAACTGTATAATTAAGCATCAATATAATATATTTTTCAATCCAGCGCCATATCACAATGAAAAGTCATAAACCAATATATAAACCAAAATTTCACAAAACATCTATCTAAATATAATAATTTCGTTATCTGTCCGTAACCTGCTGGAATGACAACTTTAGATAATTAGAATGTGACACACAATCGGCGCGAGCTCATGTTGCGCGGTCATGCAAGGGTCGTTATTAATTATTAATATTTCCTATGAGTTTTTACACCCAACGGTTAGAATTTAAATTAAAATTCAAATATAACACAAACTGTTTAAAAAAACAAATAAAATGTTATAAACCAGAATACATAATAATTTATGGTTATATAGCAGAGCAAATAAACTTAACCCATCTATAGATTCTCTCTTGTATATTTTATATTTAAAAAATAAGAAAACAATGATGCCTTTAAAAAAAGATGTTGAACGAGCACCAATAAATGTTGTGTATAAGATATTTTACGTATGGAGATTGTTATTATATATCTATTTCCAGGACCATCGAATGACGGAATGATGTCCACCTCCTTTAACGAGGTGTCTCCAACAAGTGAGGACCCCCCAGTAGAGCAATCAGAAGTGAGGCAGAAGCAGACAGTTGATGATGTCAACCACTTGGCTCCCGAGAGACTCAAGGATTGGGACAGTGAGAGCGATGACTCTAACTGCAGTTCTTCCTCCAGTGGAGATTTCATTTGGAAGGTTTGACTCGCTCAACATCTTTCCCGCTCACTTTTGTCCATTGTGTATATTTCATTGTTTTTAATATCTTTCATTTGGTATATTAAATCTTCTAATTTTTATTTAATAATTTTTTTACCTACACATTTTTTTGTCATGTCTAATTATCCACATAAATTGTAATTTTTGAAATGATGATTATTATACGCAATATTGGGATATTTAAATGAATTTCAACTTTCAATAATATTCCTACGTTGTTTCCATTGTTATCTGGAAACCATTATGAGAGAGTTTGCTCCTGGACACACGCCCGCTCCCACTCGTAGCTTCCTTTTTCATACAACTTTCTTCTCAATGTTCAGACGTCAAGTCGCAGTGTTTTTTCTTCTCTGTGAGTATTAGCGAGCGTCTAGGAGCAAAGCAGCAGGCTGTTTTTCCCATAATGGATTCCGGACATCTAATTCCAAATAAGATATTGATGCCTATGAAATTCTATTAAAGTTTGTAATATGAAATACTATTAAGTATAAACCATTTTCAAAACCAATGGAAACGTGCTATGTATGGGTTCGGTTTTATGTCATTTTTTAAGAATTTATTCTATATTGTTATTACATACTTGCAGGTTAAAAGTTGGTTGCTCAAAAATGTCCTTAATTTGAATATATTGTTTTGTAAAGCTTTTTTTGTTTTTAATACCAGCATTAAAGCTAACTAACTCTTTTTTTGTTTATTCTGAATGTATTCTTCTTACACACGTAATATATATTGATATTTTTAATTTATTGTAAATTAATTATGAATGAATACTTTTTGGCTAATTAGATGCATTTTCTCGGGCGTAAAGAATCATTTTTATTAGAATCCAAAAAAGACAACATGTAGGCAGTGTGACAGAATATTATTTTTAAAATAATAATTTGAATACATTACACATCTAGTTTGAAAATTTAAATTATTATCGAGACTTAAACAAATTATTTGCTGCAGATTGTAATTATTGTGATTTTTTTTATTAGGCCGCGTGGGGTATATTTAGCTTCTGTAATCTTGAATCATAATAATTAAAAATGAATCATGAGTTTTTATTTATTTTATCACAGATTTAGTATAGAAGCAAATGAATTGAAGAATAAAATGAATTTATTATCAAGAAGCGGTATAAATATATTTTTAAACGATTTCACACGTGGATTAAAAGAAAGTGCTTTCAGGTTTAATTTGTTTTATTTTTATTAACATATCATCGGTGTAGCGCAAGAAGTCATTAAGTAACAAATTTATGTTTTTCGGCAAATCGCTTCCAAAGTTTCTATCCCTCAAATCTGCTGTAATTATGTAAAAGCGCTTATCGTATGGAATTTGTGCAAGAAATTACTAAAACCAGTTAATGACTTGGTGAGAAAGTGTGGAATATGTACGCTAGTATACTGAACAGAAAATAACATGTCATTAAGTAACACAATGATTTCTATTTTGAAAAAAAATTTAATTTTATAAAATTAATGACTTTTTTCATCCACAAAACAGCCATTCCATGACTGTATTGATGACTTCTTGCTCTCATAGTTTACATAAAAAATAAATAATGACTTCTAACTTGGTTTTACCAAAAATGATACTTAAATGGCTTCTTGCACTACACCTATGATATGATATCTCTGCTTTGACTAGTACTATAATTTATTATGCATGCGTGAGCTTGTCGCATTGTTGTCATGTTATTTTTAATACTTGCTTTGTTTGGTTGTGGGTTGGTGGTAACTCCTTTCAGGAAGGAGGGAAGGAACAGCTTTTGTCCGTGTCCACCCTGCTGTACCATTCTCCCAATCTCACGGTGAGTCCGTAGGCAGCCTTATTATGTTACCTTTTATATTTTTCCCTATCTCTAGCCTCAAGCGTGTTTCCATAATTATTATTTTACAGTACTCTACCTTTAGGAACCATTTTCCCAGTAAATATAGAGCTAATATAATAGTAAAAAATCAATTTAAGTGCTTATATATTTTAATGTATTTTGTACATCTAAATACTGGTGTTTTTACTGATGAAAATTATAAATGCAAAAAAAACGATACAATGTTGGTATTTTTATTGAAAAATTATAAATGTACCACATTTATTCGGAGTATAATGCTTCACGTTTTTGTAAAAACTCAACAAATTCACAGAGAAGATAAATGTTTCATATTTATAATATGTACACTGTTTTCCTAAATCACTTTAACCCGTTCCGTGCCATTCAAGTCATGCATTCAGGAGGCGCTCCGTCGTGTATACACAATGCTGGCCTGGAACTGGTTAAATATTTATGACTTTTGACACTAAAAGCCATATGTTTATGTAACCTATTAATAAAAAGTAACTTCAACTTACAGTTGAATCACATAATATCTCGAGTATAATGTTTACTGTAATTTTTAAAAATAATTTAATACCCCGATAAGTGAACTAAAAATTAAATGAATGTTATATGAAGCCGATTTTAAGTTGAAGGTAGTGGAATTTCAAAAAGTGAGAGGTCAATCTCAGAAAATAACCTTTTAATGACTAGCAAAAGATATAGCTGTCAGTATTGTGGAAACATGTCACATTTTAAATATGTACACTTAATATCATACAGTCGTAATAATCTATAAAAAAATATTTTAAATAGGTTTTTGCCTGTCTAGTGTTTTATCTTAGGTTTACACTCGCACTGTTAATTTCTGACTTTTCAAAGTCAGTTCTCTGTGGTCCATCAGATCTGTATTATCATTATACCTTCACCCTGTCACAAATTGTGCCATCGTTTCTGGTCTCCAATTTTGAAGCGAAGTTCTTCTTCTGAACATGTTAAGTTTTTGAGAGATGGTTATTGAAAATTATTTTCATAATTAATGTTATTTCAAGGGGAAAATTTAAAATAACTATAATATTTTGTCACTTCCTAGTTGGCTTGCAAACTTGTCAACAGACATATTGGAAAAAAATTATCTTGTTTTTATTGTACAGTAATATTTTTTCTATTTTTTTTTAATTTTTAGTCAACATTATAATGATTGTGAATATTTATGAAATGATATGTAATCTAATTACACTTAATTTTATTTATACTTTTATAACACAACTGTCATAAAATTTGATGGAATATGGATCAACTACTTTATTATTAGAATCAGTCAAACAGTGTGCATATGCATGAATTTTTCAGTGCTTTTTGGACTCAGCTTATTTGTTATTAGAATCAGGATATATATAAATAATAGGTAGAGAATGTTCTTAGGTTTTAACGGCCACTCAGAATCTTCAGGTTTGTGTTTTCTGGGGTATTATGCTGTGTTATTACGACCTTTCTGGCCGACGTTTCGGATCCCATGTAATGGGATCCTAAAGTCGGCCGGAAAGGTCGTAATAATACGGCATAACACCCCAGAAAACACAAACCTGAAAATAATAGTTAGTGTAATAACAAAATGGGTTAAAAAATTGAAAAGTCTTTGAGAGTAGGATTCTAAGAATATTTGTAATCAAGAATGAAAACGGTGTTAAAAAATATAATACACATTATAATTGCGAATTATACAAAGAATTAGGTAAACTCAACATGACTTTTTTTTAAATTTCTACATATTAAGGCTGGACATTCACAGCAAATGCATATTTCGGCATTTTTTATGAAAATGTGGATTCTTATTATTGAAATAATACCAAAATGTGCTTATGTGACATAATTTTTAAATTAAAAAACAGTGAAGTAAGAAAAATGATTGCTTACTTTTTTTTTAATACATATTGTTGGAGAAATATAAATACGCTTTTTGTTCAGACAAAAAATACACGAGCACGAGCTGCTCTCGGGTGTTTTCGTATATTTTAGTGTCAGCAATTCGTATGGTTGTCTTTTTTTCTCGCAGCCTTCCTGTCTTGCAAAAAATATGTAAATAAATGAGTTAGTGCAATGTTCATCTGATATTAGGTTTGTTGACTCGTTCTCGTCTTGAAAGATCACAATCCAATGACGCCATACTTCGAGATTTGACATTTGGAAAATGTTAAATCTAAAATGCCTTAAAGATAAAAAGTTTAAATTCGGGCATCATTGTTTGATAGAGATTCACATTGAATTTATGAAGTCGATTCTATATTTAAATACTCGACACCGAGAAGTGGACGCTGTATTACTGTTGACTCAGTCAAGGCGGAGGATAAAACAAAGACCTGTACCTAGATACTGTGCAATGTTTTTTTTATGTATGCACAATAAATTAATAGTTTACTTAAATATATATACATTGGTAGACCTCTTTTAATTTAAGAAAGACAATCGAATTAGTAGTGTTAGCCGTGCGTACGATGCACATTGTTTCATTGTGTGGTGTCTACGGGTATAAACACCAACACAACAAAACAATGTGCGTCATACGCACGGCTTACACATACCAATTCGATTGTCTTTCTTAAATGGAAAGAGGTCTAAGAGCATTGATTAATATTATCTTTGTGTAAATCGTTATTTTCGGGTAATAGAATTGATTTCCATTAGAATTAACATCTCCGTGAACCCGATCATCATGTGACAATTGATGCCTATTAAAATTACATACTCAAGAGTAGTTCTCGCACTTCTTTATGACAAATATTGTATTGAACTTACAGCAGAAAAACCAAACGCCACGTAGTGCTACCCAATTCTTCGCCGACATACCCGAGGAAACAGCGGAAGTGGAGCGGGACGGGGAGGAGGATGATGAAGACGAGGAGGTGGAATTCGTCCCGTCCAGTTGGGACTGTCGCGCCACCCCCACGAAGAGTGCACTGAAGAGTCCCGAAACCAGCCAAATGGTTAGTAGCGCAACTCTTTTTTTTTCACATTTTACTTACATGACTTAACAATCATTATCGAAAGGGCTACTCAACTTCATTTGACTTTAAGTTACCCAGGAGTTTGGTAAATTATTTCCTGGTTTACTGATACTCTGTATAGTTTTTCATTTACATAAATTAAAACTATAACTCTTAGCACAGGGTCCCCCTAATGAAGTTTTTGTATTATACGGCGCTACCCCAAAAGGTCTAAGTAATTGTCAGTATATGCCATTGTTGTGTACAATTTAGTTAAGTATTATTTTTTATATAATTTTGTAAGATTAACCGCTCGGTCCCCTTTTGGCTGATATCCATTCGGGAATCAGATGGACCTGGGCTGTGGAAGGTATTGCACATTTCTCCCTTGGGCGCGCAGCGCTCACAATTTTTTTCAATGCAGTCGTTATAGCCGAAAGCAATTAACAATTTCTTTCTGTGAGGGTGAATGGTGGAAGTAGTTTTACGAATGATCGAGTTATCATGGTCAAAGTATTTTTCATGCATGTCTATATTAAATGATTTTATAATTATTCTATTCCAAAATTATACTTAAAATGTCCAATTCATTTAAACAAGTACATAATAATGTATTCTTCAATTTGTTCTGGTCGATCATATTATCTATCAAGACTTTTCAAAAACTTCATCACAAGATTATTCAAAAACTTTTATGTAGTGGTAGTATGTATATATATATATATATATATATTAGGTCCTTACATATGAAATTCACGTTTTGCCGTACTGGCAAATTTGATCTCAAATATCTTCTCTTTGGTTAGGAATTCCAAATCCAAATTTATACAGCTATTTACTCATGTATTTGTGTTTTGAAAATTATAATTCATTTGTTTTTTCCTCAATTGTTTTTTTCTTTGCGTCACTCAGTTTACAAAATGAAAAACTTGAAATATCGCGTTATTTACGAGTACGAGTTCCACCGTGGTACCAGTGCTGCAGAAACGGCTCGAAGAATTAATGATGTGTATGGCGACGGTGCCGCAAAAGAAAACACAGTGCGTTTTTGGTTCCAACGTTTTCGTTCTGGAAATTTCGACCTGCAGAACAAGCCCCGTGGACGGCCGGAGACCAAAGTTGATAATGAAGAATTGAAGGCTATTGTGGAAGCGGATCCATCGCAAACCACATCCGAGTTAGCTGCAGGCTGCGGTGTTAGTGATAAAACTGTTTTAATCCACTTGAAGCAAATTGGTAAGGTGAAAAAGCTTGAAAGGTGGGTACCTCACGAATTGAGTGAAGCAAATCAACAAACGCGCGTTGACTGCTGCGTTGCATTACTCAACCGGCACAATAATGAAGGGATTTTAAATCGAATCATTACCTGTGATGAAAAGTGGATCCTGTACGATAATCGGAAGCGCTCATCGCAATGGCTGAACCCTGCCGAACCAGCCAAACCATGCCCCAAGCGAAAATTGACTCCAAAAAAGTTACTTGTGAGCGTTTGGTGGACTAGTGCTGGTGTCGTTCACTACAGCTTTCTTAAATCTGGCCAGACGATTACGGCAGATGTCTATTGTCAGCAACTGCAAACCATGATGGAAAAGCTAGCTGCTAAACAACCGAGGCTGGTTAATCGCTCTAGGCCACTGCTGCTTCATGATAACGCTAGACCACACACTGCACAACAGACGGCTACCAAATTAGAGGAGCTTCAATTGGAATGTCTAAGACATCCACCGTACTCTCCGGACCTTGCCCCAACAGATTACCATTTTTTTCGAAATTTGGATAACTTCTTGCAAAGGAAAAAATTCAACTCCGATGGGGCAGTCCAAACCGCCTTCAAAGATTTTATTGATTCCCGTCCGAATGGTTTTTTTAGTAAAGGGATCGATGAACTACCTATGAGATGGCAAAAGTGCATAGATAGCAATGGTACATACTTTGATTAAATAAATATATTATAATAAAAAAAAATCGGCTTTATGTTCCTCCCATACTAAACGTCAATTTCATATGTAAGGACCGATATATATATATTATATATATGATAATATATATATATATATAATATATATATTTGTATATATATATATATATAATATATATATATATATATATATATATATATATATATATAGATATAACATATATATATGTTGGGTTTTTTGGGTAAGTTTGTAATTGAGAATGTCCCATGCATTTAGGTCAAGTTAAAAAATTATTTTAATATTCCAATTTAAGAAGGGTTTTGACTGCTTGAAAGTTTTGTTTGAAGGTACTTCTGTTTATCATGACCAAAAAAATACAAAAATAATTCAGAGACAAATTATTTCTTAAGTTTGTTTTTTATTGTATCTCAATAATTTTAACATTTCATAGCTCGTTCAATTGTTTAAATATTGTTTCATTCATATCTTAAAGTGTACTGTTATCAAATGGTTTAGTTTACAGATATAAAGCACTGTTATATATGGCACATTTTAAATTAGTCGACGGCTAGTCGACACCCTTAAATTTATAAAAATTACTGTGTCAGTAAAACCCCGTTAATTCAAACCATGATAATTCAAAATTCGCCATAATTCAAAATTTTTAAAACACATAAAGCCCAAAATGTTAATTTCATAGTTGAATAACCTCGATAATTCGAAAACCACAATAATCCGTAATTCAAAATAATTTTCAGACTCTTGGGCCATAAATCAATAAGCCGCATAATTCAAATATTTTAACAAGTTATAAAAAAAGTAATAACGCGCACAGCTTTTTGATCGCGCACACTCGTGGGGGTGTCCTTTATGTATTTTGCAGTACCCTGTGGGGCCCAAATTGGGGATTGCTGGTCAAGATGGCCATGAATTTTTGGCAAATTTTGCAATTGCGAATTTTCATAATTTTTTTTGGCACTTTGAATTTCGAATTAACGGGGTTCTACATAATTCAAAATGATTTTTTTGGGTCTCTTGAATTTCAAATTAATGAGGTTCTACTGTTTAGTATTGCATAATGTGCTGTTACTGCCATTGTTTTTGCAAAAGCCTTTTGCACATAATATAATGAAACCGATAGAAGCTGTTTAAGATAGTCATTATTTTAGGTCTTCGTGTAATTTTAAATTACGTATTGAGAATAAATTTGTCATGGGTTATGTTTTGATTTGATGCCGCTATATATAGGAAGAGGAACCTATAAATCCTGTGAGTTCCACCCTAGATTTATTAAATATTTATATTTTAATGCTTTAACTATGCACCATTTATTTAAGCTTAAATTTATTAGCTTAGCGAAAACCAATGTAATAATTCATCATTTCCTGATGCAAAATATCCTCCCTTTATTCCTATTACAAGGGTCCAAATTATTTAATGTGTGAACATTTTTCATGAATTTTTTATGAAAAGGAAAAAGAAAATACAGTAGAATAGTGGTTATTGTAATCACGGAAAATGTTATCAATCGACCATTGTTGTTATAATCGGTCGGTCCCAAAAAAACCCTCTATATAAAATCAGTTAAAAATAATCAGTCATTTATAATCAAATTTTGGCTTTATCTATCTGATAATTACACTTACAAAAAAAAAGATGAATTTATATAAAAAGATCCTTTTCTAAATCACCGTTTTATCTTTTACATAAGCGCTTCATAATAATTCTTAGAAAATAGTAGTGATGGTCAAACCATTATTTTAACCGGTTATTCACCGGTCAAAATGCCATCAGTAGAAAATGCATAAATAGTTCCTTTCTTGAAGCATAACCTTTATAGGGGCCACGGTAAATGGATACACTTACAAAAAATCTTATTCTTTTTTGCTTTATCCTAAAGCTTAACGTTTTAATAATAATTTGAATTGTTATTATACAAAAAATCAAAAACTAATTGGGTTATTGCAATTTTTAATGAATTTCTTTATTCTTTTGCATTTTTCTCAAAACCCAGGTATTCAGATTGGTGGACAAAATATCTCATAAACTATTGGGCTAATTTTGTTCAAATGTTGCACACATCTTACTAACACTCACATACTATACGATGTAGCATATGATTTTTTTTTTGATGAAATGCGCCGTTTGTTTGTGAATTTTTGTGAATGTTTGTGAATTTTTCACTCAAACTCTGATGACACCAGCTGTAAACGTCACGGAGAAGGAGCTTTGCGGGACAGTACATATGTCCACCATTTTGAAATTAATTTGTTATTGAAAAATATTAACCAGCGTATACCGTAAACAATTATAATAAAATGAATTCATGTGCAATATTTCAAAAAAATATTTAAATATGTTTTTTGACGGTTCAAATGGTGGTTTGACCTATTACCTAGACTAAATAGTATATTTATGTATTTTAAATCAACAAAAAGTTTCATGATTTTAAATAAATACACTTGTAGTTTTGCCAGTTAATGAACAATTAAGTCCCATAACTGGCGTTACATGTCGCGCGCGCATGCCGATTCCCGTTGTGGGCGTTTTATCATTTGTCTACATTTTGTATTGAAAAGTGCTGAGCAAAACCCACTGCCGCAACAATCGTGCCGCACGTTACTCTTTTTGTAGAGGCGGCCTACATACATGTATTCTCATGGGATAAAATTCACTGCCGCGGCCAGCCACGCGTGGCACACCGATCAGGTTGGTTGTGTGCGATATTCTTGCCGTGTCAGTGGGTTATGGCACTTAAATGAACGATTTTAATTTCTATGTTTTCGCTTTCTCTAATGTTTTAAATTTGCAAGGTTAGCCACATAGTGTTAGATCAGATAATTTTTTTATAATTAAAGATAAACCATTTGTGCAACAAATTTATGTGTTTATATAGATATTATTATTTTTTTACAATATAATTTAGTAATTCCGTATTTTACTTAGGTTTTGTGAATGAAACTAACAAATGGTACTCAGCTTTTTGCACAAATTATTTATATTTTATATTACATGTAGTGATGATATAATAACCGGTGACACGCTAACCGTTATTTGAGATTTGTATCGGATTCGACATTACATTCATTTTCATTGGCAGCTGATTTTTTTGCAATTCGACGGGCAACTATCGACGGACAACAACGACAATTATGTATTAGTCTTCAATCAGATACAAATCCCAAATAACTGTACTGAAAATAACCGGTTAAAATAATGGTACATATAACCATCACTAATTACATGCCATTATGTTTGCACGTAGATGCTTTTTTTAAATGCTGAATGTAATGTGTAAATAAAAACTACTATGTAGATTACATTACACAAGTGTGTTATGCATTTGTAATATTACGTATATTATACATTTAAAAACATACAATTTATGAATGTAAATAAAAAATTTGCACACTTTACAATTCAAAGAGAAATATATATTCCAATATACTGATCAAATGTTTTCATAAAAAAAAATTAAATGTGTGGCTTTTTAAAAACCTACATATTTCAATGTTCAAAATACACAAAAGAATTATATATATAATATTGTTTTTTTATCAGGATAATAGAAAGCGGGTGGTTTTCAAGAAGCAAAAGTACCAGTGCATTTATGAGTATCCTCGCGAAGTATTGTCCAACGATGATGATGACCTGCAGGCCCTGCCCGACTACTCTACGTATTCAGGTTCATATCATTTATTTATGGATAATGTAAAAATTGAAACTGAAAGCAAAATTAGTGACATTATGTAATTTTCTAAACTACGTACATTTCTGTTTGACATTATTTTTGTAAATTTTATACTTTATAAGCATCGTCAGCATGAAATTATGTATGAAAAGCCCTGGGAAGGAGAAATTTTAAATATAATTTTTAAAATCTGTTGGTTGTTTCTTTTTACGTTTGTCTTTTTTTATGTGTATCATACTATTCTGTGTTACAAATTTTCTATCAACAGATTTTAACAAGGAATTGCTGTTTTGCAATATGGGATTTTTATTTATTATTATTTTCAGATTGGCATCCATTCGGCAGTGGTAATGGTTCTTACATGGCAGTGGACTTTGAGAATTTCCTCAATTCACATCCTAGTGACCTCCACCAGCCTTCTTCAGGTATTTATATTGTACAATCTTCCTTTCTAATTTTGTACAATTAATAAATAAAAATATTAAAATTTTATTTTGTAATACTTGCAGATTTGCTCTCTGAAGACGATTTTTACATTTCCTCATCTACTCGTCCATTTGAGACATACAACTTGATTAGTTCGTCCAGCCAGTTCTTCCCCGGACATCATTTATCATTGTTCAACAAGCCGTACTCTGGAGAAGCCACTGAAATTGATGATTATGATTCACTGCCCACAATTCCCACCGAGTATGATATCCAACAATCGCATCTCAATGCCGGTACGAACACTGAAGATATTAATTTGGCAAACAAGGCTTCCTTTGATTACATAACTCCAGATTCTGGAACGGAAGATATCACACCGGGATCTCTCGTAGATTATGACTTCAAAGATCCCTTTTCTAGTAATGAGCCATTTAATAAGAATAATTTTTCTGAAGTTACACATATCGATATAACCAACCCGCCTAAGGATGATGTACTCATTGAACAAGACATACATCTCAACCCTTCCAGCAAAAATGGCTCATTTGGCCGACCATTCTGCGGTACTTTAATTCTGCCTGACCGAGGATCTTCCAGCGGATCTCTCACCCCGAGTTCTCCATCGCCGTCAGCCTCGGGACATAGCAGTCAGAGTTCCGGCTCTACTTCTCCTCTACCTCCTCCTCCGGGCGTGTTGGGGGGATTGCGTCACACCAGAGACAAGCTCAAACTCGACCTGCCACCCAGCCCCCTGGCTAGAAACTCTCCGAGCGTCGTCACTTCTGGAAAAAATGCTAATAAAGATGTGAAGATATTTGACTTCAAGAATATTGAAGCTCTACAGTCAGATGAATTGGATAAAACATTGAGTGAGTCTGCATCTGACATCAGTAGTTCCAACACGTTAGTTGAAAACAATGATTATAAATGTGACAGATCCCATGGACTCACTGAAGAAACAGTCGCTAAATCCTCAGATAAAGCTAGTATAGATTCTGAGCTTTGTGACTCAACACTTGATGGAAAAGATGTTCTTGAATATGATGATATAAATATCATAACTAAAATGTCTCCGTTTAGCCCCATTTCTATGATAGGAAGCTTAATTCCTGATAAAAGTATTTTGAGTGGTGATATACAATATGAAAAATCAGATGGTGCAGAAACAGGTCAGTTTGATAGCACAACACTTCAGAAAGCTGTGATGCCGATGAACGATGAGAATAGTTCGAGGAAAGCGAGCTTGGAGCCCGTAAAGGGAGAAGGAACACTACTAGATAGTGGCGATGAGGATTCTGGTATTGGCAGTAGTGCTTACGCTACGTTGGAAAGGAAGTTAGACTCTAAAGAGCTGGATCCCGAAGCGAGCAAAAATTCTAATGAAAGACAAGTAAATTAGTGTGATTATATCCGTTAGCCTAAAGCAAACTTTACCAAATTAGTTTTCATATTAGCTCCATTAGAAAGAGTATTTCGAGCTGTGAGCATTTCAAAGACTGAAAGTTTGAAGACCTGAACACGAATCCTGAAGTTATTTTGTGTCGGCCGGCTGTAAAGGGGAAACTTAGAGTAACATTTTAATTGTTTGTCAATTAATATAGTTTTAATTAATGGCAAATATCAATCACTGCATTAGGGGATAACGTTGCATTTGAGAGAATAGTTTCAGTCCATTTTACTGACCTTTATATACTAATTTTTAACTTTTTATATGCCAACTTTACAAATAATTCTACATTAAATTTTATTACCTTAAATTGTCAATAATGTCATATTGTCTTTTATCAATGAGATTATTTTCAAAGATGTAAAAATTGTAGTATTATTACTTGTTGAAAATAAACATTGATGGAAAGGATGTATGCTTTTTGTAGGTTTATAATAAATAGTAATATTTGAAAGAACGCCAGAAAATGAAAGTAGGCATAGTCACGTGGGATTTAGATTTCCCGTTGTATTTAGTCGAGTGTATTATATTAATTTTATTTCCCAAATTATTACATTAGAATGCGAATTATTGAGAGTAATTATTTGTACATATTTTTAAATGGAAAAGCATATAATGCCATTCTGTCCATCTGATGACCCATGTGCAATCTTTGTTTTGTCTGTCTAAATATATTGAGGGAGTTATATGTTGAAACATAGTACAATATTAACATTACGTGTTAGCACATTACTTTATTACTATTATTAATAATTATCGTTGATATATTTGAACTTGAAATTTGTGCAGTGTATGGCAATAATATACAGTTTCAGGAATACTTAAGTTTATTAATAAGGAATGATTTAAGCTGTGATAGCGCGCATAAAGGCCTATAGACTTCACTGTAGACTTCAGCGGAACATTTTTACTTTGATAATAATATATTTAATCATTTTTCAAGAACAGGTTACCTGAGTGTTGTCTATACAATATTACATTTGCTCGAGGATTTGGGGATTTCATCCTAACACAATATTTAAATTATCGTAAGAATTTCCATCTTTATTTGTGCATTTTGTAAACGTGCGCACTTGAGATTTACGTTTTATGTTCAGAATTTATATTATTACAAACTAATATGATCATTATTCAGCTTTCCCTTTAGGATTATTTTATTGAAATTGGCAGTGATGGAAGTGTACTGATTGTCGGAATCGCAGCTACTAATTGATCTGCCGGTAACAGCTGTCTTCCAGTTTAATTTGTCAAATGATTTTTGTATGAAAGGCCTCAATTGAATTTGACATTATTGTAATGTACCTAAATAATAGAATCTCACCTTTAACATGCAGATATGTGTACCACCAACATTAGGAACAATATTTATTGGCCTACGATATGTTTATTAATAATCATTATTTGATTGTTTGTCCGCACTTGATAATTTTTATTTTTGATTATGATTAAAATGATATGT
Organism: Agrypnia vestita; assembly: GCA_016648135.1. Taxonomy (NCBI): domain Eukaryota; kingdom Metazoa; phylum Arthropoda; class Insecta; order Trichoptera; family Phryganeidae; genus Agrypnia; species Agrypnia vestita. The sequence continues at coordinate 52,847 of JADDOH010001292.1, read as the reverse complement.
TATTTATTTGAGATATGTTCAGAATATTGTAAAATTGTATAGTGGAATAATTTTTGTGTATCTATGGTATGTGTTTAACGTGATTTATATGTATAAAGAGATAGTTGATTATTTGTGAAATATCATGGGCCAGCTAGAGCCTGCATTTTCATTAAACATATAGTACAGTCCAATTTGTTTTTATTTATTTATTCTTTATCTAAGTACCTATAATCCTGCAACAACGTCGCGTAGTGAATTGTTGCTACCGGACCTGCCGAACTTCACAAATTATAACAAATACACAAAGTCAAATTGTAACAGATTTTACTTGATTTTTATCATTTCAATGCGCATATATCATGGCGTAATTGCTGTTTATTTACATCAATTTAAAAAATACAGAGTTCCTCACTGTTCACTCAACTGGATAGGAAGTGAAAAAATTTATACAGTAGCATACATGTGGCTCTCATTTTACGCTACAATTCCGTCCCTGAAGGAATCGGTTTACATCGAATCGTAAAATGAACCCAATTATATGGGAGGTGCAGAGTTAGGGGCCACTGTCACTACCCAGTATAACTAACATGTTACATTTAAAGCTTCGAAAATTATATTTAACTTAATTAATTCAATAATCAAATATACCTTATACAATTGTAAAAATAAAATAAATATACAAAAATTATTGAAAAAAATGTGAAATTTCAAAGTGGTATTATTTCTATATTGAAGTTCCTGGTTTCGGATCTATTTTATATTTATATTTAGATACAAGTAATTATTGTTTCATTAGCTGCCTAGATTACCTTGTTCTTTCTTCGTTTCAATCATGGTCAATCTCACAAAATCTTCAGTTATGATCTCGGTGGTTGAAAAAAAATGGAGTTTTTAAAATTATTGAAATGCCGCCATTTTGAAATAAGACGGCAGATTAGGTTAGCTAAGGAACTTAGCAGAGATATTTACAAGGTGAATGGTCAGAAAAGTTTGTATCATTATTACATACAGTAAAACCCCGATAATTCGAAATTCGCCATAATTCGAAATTTTTAAAACCCACAAGTCCCAAAATGCTGTTTTCATAGTAGATTTACCCCGATAATTCAAAAACCCCGGTAACTCGTAATTCGAAATAATTTTTGGCCACTTGCGCCGTAAATCAATACATTTTAATTAACATAATTCGATTTTTTTTTTAAATTTGACGATATTGAAAAAATATTAAGTGAGAACAACAGATATGTCAATTTCGGATAATTAGAAATGTGGCGGTTTGTATTAGCATAATAAATATTGGGTTTTCTAAATGATTTCTTGAAATATGCAAAAATGCAGATGTTTTTCACAAAATTAATGGGTTTTTTCATGAGTTTTACGATTTTTGGCGTATTTCGCAATCGCAATTGAAACAATTTTTAGTCAATACATATTAGTTCACAAAATTCGATATTTTTTTAAATTTGATAAATTTCGATTTTTTCGCAAGTGAGAACAATAAATATGTAAATATCGTGTACTTTAGTAATATAAATGTCGTAGTCTTTATATTAGCATAATAAATATTGCGTTTTCAAAAAGATTTCTTGAAATATGGAAAAACAGACTTTTTCACTAAATTAATGACTTTTCACGATTTTTGGCGAATTTCTAAATTTTATTGTAATTTTTTTTTGTTCCATCAATTTCGAATTATCGGGGTTCTGCATAATTCAAAATGTTTTTTTAGGTTCCTTGAATTTCGAATTAACAAGGTTTTACTGTATATGGAAAAAAATAAGCACAGTTTCGAAGGCCTCGTGATCATGATCAAAGAAAGTGCACTAAAAGTTCAAAGCACGAGATTTTCTGTGATAGGTAGTAGGTATCAGTTTATTATCACAATCATAATGTTATTTACATGTAAAAATAAATTATGACAGTTCAATAGTTATTCTTCCATATCACTAAGGCCCGGTTGTTTCAAGTTCGATCAAAGTAAGCGTTCGATTAAAGCATTGATTTTTACGAAAACGGATCGTCTGATTGGTGGAGAACGTAAAAATCTATGCTTTAAAAGAATGCTTACTTTAATCCAACTTGAAACAACTGGCCCTAATAAGCAGAAAACACTAAAACAAATTACTGCAAAATTGTTGTTTCAAGGAAAGATCCAGGCCCGAATTTAGAGTAAATATGTACTTAGATAATTTAAAGGTTAAGATGTGTTATATTGTACTGAAAATTATGCTTTAAGGTGTACCTTAACCTTTAAATCGTCTAAGTATTGACTCTGAATTCAGGTCTTTGTCTAGGAAATATAAATAATTAAGTACCAACTAAACAAATAATAAAATTATATTAAGTCTTGAATTATAGAAAATCTTAAAAAAGCATGTCACAATAGGGGGGTTGCAAGGCTTACAGGGTGTATTTATTTGTTCCCTCCCCATACAAAAGCCATTTAATTTCACTATTTAACAAATTAGAGAGGTGTGGTAAAATTGTTATTAATAGAAGGTAAGTAAGTACCTGCTCTAAACCTATTCCTAACCTGTAGATGCATTGGCTACAAAAATCTAATTTGTTAATTTCTGCCAAATTATCAGAACCACTTAGTAATTTGTAATTTTAATATTTGGTACCAATTTTAAATTACAAACTTGCATTTACTGTGTAAATAAATAAATAACTACACAAATATAAATATCAGCCCCTACATTTTTGAAATAAAATTTAAAAAATAAAACTTGTTGCTATAAGCTTGAAATTTTTATATGTTGCAATTCATTCATTGTAAGTTCAATATAATAGGTGAATCAATCTGATAGGTGAATCGAAAGGTGTGTAGTATAAAGAATTATCTGTGTACAGGGACTCTGCTCCCAGATTAGCTGCCAGCTCGCATCAAACTACTGGACCTCTTGGAAGTATTCAATTTTCATGTTCTTCATTTTTCAATCGGAAGGGTCTATTTAAATGACACGATTGTAAAGCAATTTTAAATATAAAATTACTGTCAGAATTTGCATATAAAAAGTAAATTTTAACCAAAACGTCAAATGTTGGATAAATATTTGTTTTAAATATTACAGTATTTACATATTGCATAATGAAATGGAACCAGCCATGTTTTCAAACGTACCTACTCCTCAATTATTAATAGAAATTAACTGGAATCTCGCACTCTCATAGCAACTTTCCTCTTGCCTGTCACGGACCTACGCTAGCTAGAACTGCCTGTTATTGTACCCATTTTCTTTAATTCGCTTAGTCAAACGCATATATAAATTTCAACTTTACAGAATAAAGTTTATTATTCCTTTTCTTTTAACTCGTAGCGTCTGCTTGCTTGTCTATTGTGTGATATTGATTTTTAACCCTTTTCCCGTGATCCAAACGAGCTGAAACTTTGCAGGCAGACTCGTGGTGACGATAAAAATGATCTAAAAAATTTTTGTTTAAAAAAAAAAAAATAATTATAGTATAATTTTGGATTTTTTGAAATTTTTTATTACTCCCTTTCGCAGCGTCGCCTGACTCGAGCACAACGCGTGGGGTAAGCGTCAAACCTATTTCAACTATAGACGTACCACTATAACTTGGCGTGCGAAGGAGGGCGTTGCGTAACAGAAGTTGCTAGGGTGTAAATTTATTACACAATACATAATGTACTGAATGTCCGGTGACCAGTGTCGGAGCCTTCAATAGAAATTTGGTCAGGTAACAGCGCGCTCCGCGGCAGCCGCTCTATTTGTCAAACGGTAATATCGGTTCATTATTTGCTTTTTCATCTTCGCAAAACTTTAATACTTCATTAGCAATTGCCATCCCGGACTGTTTTGGACATAATAATTCAGTTATATTGGTAATTAAGATGACACAGCTCGCGCTCAAAGACGAGAATGAACTGAATGGGTTTTAGTTCCAAACTCGCCGCACGCCAATTTATGTTGGGCAGGCAATAGTAAATGAGAAAGGAAGTATAATAAAGACTTGGTTTTTATGGGTTAGTTTTTTTAAATTTATATACAACACTTTTCGATTCACCTATTTATGCTCTTTGAAATTGCCTGTCATTTTTTTAAACTTTACAATGAATGAACTGAATTGTATAAAAGTTTTTTTTAAAATTTTATTTACACTTTCAAAAATATAGGGGCTGTTGACATGCAGGGGTGATGCCTGCCAGGTGATGGTTACCGTACTTAGCATGCTATGACTCGTTACTAAAAGAATTTCTAGCCTTACAAACGTACCGTTACCCAGAGGGTTCACTAGCTCTCCGACTATATTCTTTATTTTGTTTTATGTTAATTAAAATTTATTAAAGTTTTTAAAATATGTATAAGTATTGTCTTCGGATAGTGAGGAGTATGTAAGGTTGAATAATGTCAACAATTGATGTAATTTTGACTTTTATTTTAGTGGCTAAGAAATATTTTCATTTCTAAAAAAGTTATTCATAAATTATTTGCTATAATGAAAATTATTGATGGTATTTTAACCGGTGACACACTAACAATTATTTGAGATTAATATCTGATTGCATATATTTTTGGCAACTGATTTTTCGTAATTCGACAGGCAACCGTCGATAGTAGACAACAGATATATCTTGGTTGTCAATCGTCAATACAATCAGATACAAATCCCGAGCAACTATACTGAAAATAACAGTTTCACCATCACTAATAAAAATAATCATACTTATCCATAATTTTAATACAAGTAGGCATAGAATTCATTTTGTTTTTACCAATGTATTTTAATGTTTTTTTAAAATAATTTATAGATCTGTTGGATACTTTTGGCGCGTTAACCACAGCCCATATGGTTTCCTGAGGATCCAAAATGAGCTGCGAAACATCAGGTAGTTTTTCAAATGATTGTACTAAAACTTCATGCCCTTCTGCAGTCAGCGGTTTCCTGAAATATAAATAGATATGAATATTTTAACAATTTAGAAATCCCCCATTACTGACGTTTATTTATTTTGTTAAATACATATTGTGAATTTAAGAAAAAAATTATATATCATCTGTACGATTTTCAAGGATCCACTGAGAATGTTTTGTGGTCCGTTTTATTTGTCTATTTAATTTAAAAGATATTATAATTTTACCTGATATCCCAACGGACAATTGCGAAGTCTCTCGGTAGATAGTAACTTAGTCCATGTCCTGAATCAGCAATTAAACCTTTAGATGGGCCAAGTTTTTCACCATGGTAGTAAGCATTGACTTGCAAAGTATTCTGAAAAGTATATCATATTCAGTAATTAGAAAGTAAAACAGTATGTGATGTGATATGATGTGAGAGCATTGTATGTATATATTATGTACATACATTATTTTAAACCTTCAAAGGACAAACTCTTTCTGGTAAAAGTGAATGCACGATAATTCAGTAATTTTATCTTTCAAGTTTTATAAAAAAAACTACCAACCTTCAGAAAATCTTTCCTGAGCAGTTCTAGTTGTATCCCATATAAAGGCAACAGTGTTGGTGAAGTAATAAAAAGTACATCTTCAGTTTTCGATATCACAATATTTTCAGTAGAAATGAGACAATCATTTAGAATGCAGTTATTTTCTTCATTGACTATAAATTCAATACATTTATGTTCGTACAATATACAAACAAAAAGGACATTTGCATTAGAAACACCAATGTAAGCTCTTGGACTGGTAAAGAATGTTGGATCAGTTAAAACACTTGAGAATTTTAATTCCGTATCACTAAAATGAAATGTTTGTACAACGTGATTTGAAAATAAATTGAAAACCAGCATTTTCGCTGAACAATTTGTAACATGGTTTCCCTCATCCAAGACCCATAGTTGTCCGTACATATCTATATCAGTACTTATAGCTTGTTGTATAACATTACAATTCTTGCGATTGTGAAAATCCGTTTTAGGAAATACTCGTGCTTTCGTGAATAACTTGTCATTATCCGGCCATGAAGCTTCAATCAGAGTAGGGCCTGCTTTATTGTTCACAGTATTTGGTATTTTTATAGATAAGTAAGCACTGTTCCTAAATATGCTGACATGGAGCACCTGATACTTATAGATACCAAGATGATTTAGATCCCACGACATGGTACTTTTGAATAAGACCATGATGAACATCAAAAATAAATATGAATTAAAGACCACCATGTTTACTGATTATTAAATTAATACTGAATATAAGTAGCTTAACTTCCTCCTTCCTCACTAAATATAGACTTAATGTGTGTGAAGGTTAAATTCTTCAAAAGTAGGTAAATATGGGTCAGCAAAATTGCGCAATGAAATTGCAAGTGAGATTTGCATTGGATGTCTGAGATATTTATTATGTTAGCAATAATTTTAATGTAGGGAGAAACCTTGAGAAAGGAAACAAGAATGTGAAACCCAAATTTTCTTGTAAACAAATCGTTTCACAAGATTTTAACAAACAATCAATGTATGCATGGTTAAATGGGTTTTTAAAGTTGTTAGATGACATAGTTACTTTTGGATAATTTTGCATACAATCCAAATCTTCAGATATAACAAAAACAACCCACAACTGTTTCTATCAAGTACCGTAATTATTATTATCTAACTTTATTTCACATTTTGAATAAAATTTGATGCATCTCTTGTCCCATTTAATTGAGGAAAGCAAGGTACTGACTTTGAGATGATTTTTATTATTCTGACTAATCAAACTATTTAACTATTTATTTGCCTCCGAGCCGGTTGTATCAACTATAACCAAGTTGATGTAACTGGCCCTCTCACATCCTGGTGGAAACGCACGGCAAACATACTTACGTGTGTGCTGTTTGGCCTGATTCTTCCCTCAGACTGCAGGGACGCTGCACATGTCTGTTTAACCGGTAACAATTGCTGTTTTTTAGACACTATTTTGTGATGGCTATATTCATGTAAAAATCAACAATAATCGTTAAGATGTTGCAGTTTCTGGTTTCTCAATAAACAGACTTCAATAATTACTTATTCATTAAAATTATGAAAATAAGTAACAAAATTTACTGAGAGAAATGTACTTACATGTTTATCACAATTTTCACACTTTTTTATTAAAAAATAATACTTTTTTCAACAGATAAATAACACAATTATGTAATGTGCAGTTTGAAGACGACATTTGGATTGATTTTTTGTCCGGTTTGCGCGGTAAATGAGGTTACTTGACAAATAGAACTTGTTCATTCATTCAAAAACTTGAGATATAACCAATGATAAGCTTTAAAAATCCATAAACACAGGTAAAACAGGCCGAGTTCGCATCCGTGTCTAGGGAGTGCAGATTTGCGCTCTGGCACCCGACTGGTTAAAACAAAACATGAGGAAAATTCAGAAATATGGAGTTTGGTGATACCGAGGGGTAGGAATGAAAGAGAAAGCGGCCGAAAAAGTTGAAACCAGATGTGCAGATTTTTAAATACAACAGATCAGGGGTTGCCAAAAGTAAGCGCATGGAGAAAACATTTTCATTGCAGTTTGATTTAAAAAATAGCATGTCTTGGGAATTTCGAGGTGAAGCTCGTCACACGACACCAAAGCATTACTTGACTTATAAACTGAAAGCATCATCACTAAATTGATTTAGGCCAATCACTCACCTCATCTAATCTTCTCTTCCTCTACCTCTATTCCGACTCCTATCTTCTCGAACTTTCCCTCCCGTCCCTTTTCCTGTGTTATTATCAACATTCATTAATTTAATTCATTTCATTTATTACTACTTTAATATTGCTTATCACTTACTTATTAAGATTACTAATTCTAAAAACCAACAATATCATTTCATCTTGCCAAACACCCTATCCCTAATATATAGACAACTTTTAATTGGTCTTAGGCCCGAATACAGAGACACTAAGTGATTTAAAGGTTAAAGTACACTTTAAAAGCCTAATTTGCAGTACAAAATAATATGTATTGAGTCTGCTTTCGGGCCTTAGTTTTGTAATTATTTTATTACTTTATTTATAAATTAATCACAGTACACTTGACACACATGCTGTCCATGAAACAATAAACAAATATGTATGTATAATTATATTAATTTATTACTTTATTTATAAATTAATCACGGTACACTATGTTGTCCATGAAATAATAAACATATATGTATGTAAATGTATACATATTAATTTATTCGCATATTTATGAAAATTCAGTCACACTATCCAGCAACGGTTGCCAAACTTTATCCCGCGGACCACTTGTAGGATTTTTAAATGGTAAATATATTTAGAAAAAGTGATAGAACACATAAAATACAGCCAGTTAATAAAATAAAACTATTAATTGTTACCAAATTATAAAAGTCTTATTAAGAGAATTCTTTCACTTTTCCAGATTAAATTTCGAGGTATTTTACTTGAGTTTCGACTTGATTCATATTATACATTTCAAGTGTGATGAATTTCCCGGCTTACTAGAAACAAGATTATGTGTATTTGATCCAATGTCACTGTAAGATGGAGAACTGCATTTATTTCAAGCTGAGATCGGTATCGTGTTTTGATGGCTGTGACAGATGAAAAGGCCTTTCCACATTTCTCTTCGCATCAGGGAAATTTTCTCACGGACCACCGCTACAGTGACAGTTCAACATTTTACAGAAAATAAGTCGAAAATCGGGTAGTGCACTTTTGCACCTATACGCTACATTTTTCAAATAACTTCAAAATTTAGAATCCTCTCAAATATCATGCCGACACATAGAGCCGATGACACAAAGACCACCAATACATGTATCAGTTGTGGCCCTGTGATATCGCTCAGTTTGTACTGCTCAAGAACAATTGATCTTTAGTTCTTTCGTTTGCGAACTAGATTTGGGAACTGCATATATCTCTAGTTCAGTATAACTGACCGGTTTGTCCTATTACAGCAAATAAAAATTAAATTCCTTAACCTTCGTAAGGTCCTCGGGTCAATTTTGACCCATTTTTGGGATTAATGAGCAATTTTCTCGAAAAATAACGGTTTTTAAATATTGATATTTTATGACTTTCATTTAATCGCTGTTTTAAGCTTATTTTCAAATTAATCTTTTTTTTAAAACTTACGTTAATGTGCGTATGAACTTTTTTACACTAACGGCCTTCGGGTCAAGTTTGACCCACAGGTAATAACAAGTTAATTTTTAACGCACAAAACGTCTTGTCTGGTTATCGTTCATTAGAATTGAGGTAATTAGTTCCGATTTGTTTATAGGATCATGTTCGTGTAGCTTTTGTAATTCTACTTACATTATCAGTGATACAAAAACAACAGTATGATAATCTGTCTTTGATTATATTATTCTCTCAGTCTAATAACGCATTCTTTAGTTCACGGTTGTAAAACTAATTTGGGCCTCTAAAAATGGGAGACAGTGATATTGAAATTATGTTAGAAGTGTCAGATGATCAAGAATCATATTCGGAAACAGAAGATTTTGTCGAGGAAGCTGAATCCTCTGAAAGCTCTGACAGTGATAGTTATAACAGTGATGTACAGCCTGTTCGAACAATGACTCAAAAGACGGACGAATAAAATACTCCAAAGAACCATTTACTCAATTTCGAGGAAGAACATCCAGAAGAAACATCATTACCTTGATGCCAGGTTTGACACGTTACTCTTGTTCAAGAATTACCACAGAAGAAATATCGAGTTTTCATCTATTTTTTCCTCTTCCTTTGATACATACTATTTTGGAGGGTAAGCGTGTTTTTACTGATGATTGTTATGATACTGATAGTAACAATATATTTGCATTCATTTGACTATTTCGCTCAAATAATGAAAGCACCGAAAGTTTATGACATAATAAAAAAGAAGACCTATTTTTGGATAGCTGATATGAGATGATGGATGCTATAATATTAATATTAGAGTACAATAAGTGTAAAGGCGACGTAGATACTCTGGACAAAGCGGTCTCCTGGTATACTTACCTGCAAAAGAAAAACAAACAGATGGCCTCAAGTAGTGTTCAGCGACATGGTGGATATATCAGCATACAACGCTTTTGCATTATTCACCACTGCTAATGATAGATGGATGAAAGGGTGTCTAGCAAAACGGCGAAATTATTTGGAAAACCTAGGTACGTAGCTGGTTACAACGTATATAAAATCCAGGAAAACATTATCGAGGACACTTTTTCTCTCATTAGAAATTGCAAAAATCACTTTCTCATTAGAAATTGCAAAAAAAAAATTGTGAACACGAAACTCCTTCAACTTCGCTCAAAATTAAGAAAATACTACAGGTTCTGCTAAAAAGGCCCCCAAAAGAAGTCGTTGTCAATTTGTGCAAAAACTGACAATAAAACACCTATGATCTGTTTGATGTGTAAAAAAATTATACGTAAACAAAATTCTAATACAATGGTTTTATGCACATGTAATTAGGATTAATTTTTTTTCTAATTATTTTCTTTCTAATTGATTGCGTTTACGTAGTAAATACTTCAAATTGATATTATATTTTATATAACGATAGTTATAAATACATAAGATAGACGTAATTAAAAATAAAAAGACAAAACTAAGTTTTGATCCGTTTTTCCTTATAATTATACTACTCGGTCAAATCTGACCCGAGGGACGGTACCGTTAGTACTTTTGAAGCCCCCATGAAGGTTAATCTTTTTTTTGGATATTTTGGTAATAGGGAATGGGGTGAAAGAAAAAAAATCTGTATTTTTATAATTTAATGTGTTTTAAAAATAACAAATTTTAAACTATATAAATTACAAAAAAACCTGTTCAAACAAAACTGATGAATAAAAAATATAAATTAATAAATAAACATTTTGCAACCTGTCATATGATTTATCTCAGATATCACGATTCCATTCATGAAATGTTCATAGAATGAGAAAAACATCACAAAAAGAATGCGACTGAAAAATACTTCAATACAGCAAACAAATAAGCTTCACAAAAATAAAAATGGTACAGTTCACTGTGAAGTAAAGCTTTCAAAGACTAAGGAATAGTAATATAAAAAGAAGTTAAAATATGCAAGTGTAAGATTAAAACTGAAAAACCATATTTCATCCCTAACCTAACTGAATATTTGATTTCAATAAATTAATAGGTTATTTAAATATTACAGTTTGCAATTTTTAATGTATGTATGTATTAATTATCCATTTATTTTAGCAATAGTATTATAAGTAATTTAGGCAAACTGTAGACAATATGTGGATAAATACATTATAACCTATCACAAGTATTTTCAATGGTTGGAATGATTATCCTAAAAGGCAACTTTTTTCTAAATCTAATCAATATACAAATCTTACGAACATCAATGTTTAAAAAAATAAATATCCACTAGTTACAAGTGGGCGATACGCTATAAAATAAAAATTCTGAATGGTTTTAATTATGTGCAAATTCATTTTCATGAAAATATAAAATTGTCATGTGATCCAATATAATTAATATAAAAATACGCCAATTAAAAAACTAGTTGGTATGTTTTAAAAATTACTACATAAATCAAAATATGTAAAAATGTTTTTGCCGTTATAAAAAATTTAGTATCTGTAGGAATTAAGACCCAGATACTGTTTCCATATAACTCGCAGCCGATAAATTCTAAATTCCTATATTTTTTTAAATTGCCACTTTTTTTTAACATTAAATATTTAATGTATATAGAATTAAATATATTCAGAAATTTCTTTAAGATATTATGGTGACAGAATATACAAGACATAAAAAAATCAGTATATTGCTATATTCCTCGTAGCTACTTGTTGCGATCGTGTGGTGCAAAGACTCTCTCAATGAATGTATGTGTACCATGAAGACACAAAATAAAAGACATAAATCTGTTTAAAAAAATCAGATCTGGAAGAAGGGTGATTAATTGTTTCAAGAACAATTTTGTCATGTCACTTTCACTCGTTTTGGTGAAGATAATCATAAGAATCTTTTAGAACATAATATTAACAAGAGATCTTGTGAAATCTTATGTCAAGCTTGAAATCTAGGTGCGTAAGGAAATGGTACTTTGGTAAAGTTCCAGTCTCTGACTAATAAATAATAATGCTTAATCAATATTGCTTTATTGTTTTTAGGAGTAGCACTTTAAAAAAAAACTGTGCACAACATTTTAATTCATTTTCTCTTTGGATAAATTGTGATACCGTGCCATGGGGCTACTCACTTACTCGCTACAAAAACATGGATAATGGTGTAACAGTAGAAATTTTACATCCGCAGTATCAGAATTTTCATCTCGCTACTTTTTAAAAATAATAGTACATATTAATCAAATACCATCTGTATCCTTGGAAGCAGGCTACTGTAAATTGTAGCATTAATGTAGTAAAATTAGTAAATAACCTGTCCATAGTGTGAGATGCAAGAAAATAATAAAGAGTATCATTCCAGGTGGTTAGTACGAAGAAATTTGGTTATGTCTAAAAGCTTTAAATTATATTAGGAAAATATTGCTATTATCAAAAAGGCAAAATTCTCATAATTGTTCCCACTGAAGGAGAAGCTATTTGAAGACCTAACTAAATTAGGTCACTAGGCAAAAAATTAGGTTACTGTCTAAAGTCCATGTGATAGAACTACATATAATATACATATCTCCGAAAAGTGCTTCATGACCTCGATCGATTGGCCTAATTTCCTTCAATCTCGGAACATTTACATGTACATTAGCTATCATCGGCACTTAATAACGGCTAGTTGCAGAGAACAAATGAGGAATGTTCAATGCTTCTGAGAGAAATATATTTATTATATAAATTGTTTTTTCTGTAATACCGCCAACATAGCAAAACATTCAACAATATGGGTAAAAATAAAGTAATAAATAAGAAGTTTTATCAATTGAAAAGTTGGACTTGCTTGTATTTTCGAATAAGTTTTAAGAGAGTGTCGGCTAAGGTTTTATGAAAAAAAAATGTTTTGGTGAATATGTTTCAAAATTGTGAACTAAATAACTTCTTACATAGCAATGGCATGTATGTAAAAGAGGAATTATGAAATAGATCAATTTGAAAGGTTCATATTTTCCTTAAAAGTTGAAAGTGCAGTAGAAAAAAAAGTTTTAACATTCTGATCAAAAAGGTCATATTGATTTATATTGTATTAGTATTTAAATACAAATAATAATAAAGAGAATTTCCTGGCAAAAGAATCTCAGATTTTTGTACAGTTAATAATATTCGTAATATGTATTATCTAAATGATTATATAACAAAATAATTTAATATACAGGTGTTATTATTTGCCAGCCATCTTACATAAAACTGGAGAACAAAGAAAGCAGTATTTAGGATTCGTGATCTAGTCAAACCCTAATAACTAACGGCTTTCTTCATGATTTTCCATCATAGTAGGTTTTATCATCTTTCGGGAAAAACTATAGATATTGGTATCTTTTACAGAACTCATTCAGTTTTTGCTTAAATACTACAGAACCATGATAATTTTTCAATCATCATCATAAATGTAATCTGAGATTAATTTGAAAAACATAGCATGAAATTGTACATGTATTATATTGGTAGGCAAAAAGAATGAAGGTCGAAAAAGAGTAATGATGCAAAAAAAAAAATTTTTCATTGACAAATACTATTTTGTAATACATATTAAAAAAAAAGTATTTCTTTTGCTAACTAAATACATATGCATATATATGAAAAGACTGATGTGAAATCAGAGCCTGTAATATTTACCGGCAGAAACAAAACTTTAATAAAAATCATTTTGTTTAAATTGTAAATGTGTACATATATAAAAAAAAAAAAATTAGAATAATTTTATACATTTTTTTTATAATTTAAGCACTGACAATTATGTCAGATCTAACTGAAGTAAAAAATTATGTTTATTAGACAAATTTATAAAACACTTCATTTTTTGGTATTTTGGTGGTACACTCAGTCATCTTTACACACATATCGTCGGCGTCAGTGCAGGACCTCGTAAATACACGAGACTTATTTTTACAGGAGACACTTAAAACTTTCCCAAAAGCATTCAAATGTCCCATTATGTACTTGGAAGCTTTTAGATTATCCTATTTTACGGACTGAGTATGTTGACTAGCAACTACAACAATTTTTGTCACTAGATGGCAGGATGGGTAATTTAACGATTTCCATCAAAAACGTGTTTTAACCAAAAATTGTAGATACAAGGTCCTGCACTGATGCCGACGATATGTATCATCATCCAATGTGAAAATCTGTTGTGTGAATTTGGGTAAAAAAATGTCTACAGTCACTTTGTATAATAAATAGTCTTGTCCATTTATTAATAGGCAAATCAATAATTACCGTTTTTCAATGTACCAAGAATTTCATACCGGTCGATGATATATCAAGTATTGGTGCTAAGTTATAAAATTTTACAATGGGCTATACAGAAATTACTAATTTTTCCACTTCTTTAAAATATTTTCATTTTTAAAATATTTTCCCTCATATTTCAATATTTAATAAAACAGATTTCTAAATTTTCTCTACAATTGGAGGAGTTTTTGGAGTAGCAATGTGCTGCGATGAATTAATCTAACTTTTATAGTTAAAAAAAATAGAGGCTGTCATAGAAGAAAACTAATGTAAATATAAAATCTAAAAGCTGCATAAATGGTAATCGATTCATTGAAGCTGTCTAATAAACAATTGATTGGACCAATTGCTAAACTATTTATCATTTTACATAGGAAATACATAGATACAGTTGGTGTTCTAACTTTTCATTGCTCATTTTGATTTTAAAAAACTATTACATTCAGCAAAATACAAAAATGTCATATTATAAAAATTACAACCAAATAACTTTGAATAATTTACATATCATTAACCAGGCACGTTAATTATTATTATAAAATCAAATAGTACACCCAAAATATGTACAGAATCCCGATTCAAATTCAAAATAATTCAATGTCAATATCACCTACATTTGATGTGATCGGGTAATAAATACCATTCAGAAGATGAAAAACTTAATTGACTAACCGGAATACCCGGTTTATTAATAAATATATTCTTTTACTCGTTTTTCTATATAAAATGTAAGACTTTGGTAGTAATGTACAAATCTAAATGTAAGATATATTAGTACATAATATTTTCTGCCGATGCAATTTTAATGTCATTGGTTTAGGTTCCGATGAACTTCTCGCTTAAACTTACCACTTCTGTACGTAGGTCACCTCGACCCCTTCACTCCGGCCCAGCTCCCAGGACGACCGGTCGTCGGAGAGAAGATGATTTCTGGAAAATAATCATTTTCATTTATTTCACATTTTTATACATAATAATTAAAAAATCAACTTTCAAAAATAAAATGTGAAACTTCATAGATAAGAATAACTGCAATGTAGAGATCAGGTTTCGTAACTTTGGACTTTTTAATACACTGATACGATTGTATCAGTATATTAGTAGCTATCCTTGCCGTGGGCAGTTGACGGCGAGAGTCAGTAAGCAACTGTCTTTCGAGGTGGGTGCACACTTATTTGTTTATTGAGAGGTTATAACTCTAGAGTCGGGGTGAAGTTTTAAAACGTTTACTCTACAAAAAATAATACAGTAGAAGTAAGAGATTTTAAATTCAAAGTGCCAAAAAAAATTAAATCGCAATGTGATATTTTTTCCAATTCATCATATTTGAATGGCTGTAATTGAAAATATTTAGTTATCCTTCAATTTATGGAAGGCTTCTTCAATCTTAACTTGTTTTTCACTTTCAATTCAGTCTTTTTTCTAACACAAGTACAGTTATTAGAAATAGAGTCG
Organism: Agrypnia vestita; assembly: GCA_016648135.1. Classification (NCBI taxonomy): domain Eukaryota; kingdom Metazoa; phylum Arthropoda; class Insecta; order Trichoptera; family Phryganeidae; genus Agrypnia; species Agrypnia vestita. The sequence continues at coordinate 37,101 of JADDOH010001292.1, read as the reverse complement.
TCTATAAATAAGTTAAATAAAAACACAAGTCAATAAGAGAGTCATTCCGCGTGAAATAATCTAGGTGTGGTTGCTTGATCATTTCAAATATTTTTATTATTATAGATAATCTTACTATATATTATATAACCATTTTTATTTTATTTTTATCTGCCACCATTTTGGGTCTAGGCTCAATTTACTCTCATAAAGATATAAGGTTCCGGTTTTCCATCATATAGAATACACAATGGGATTATAGAAAATGTATAGAATATATGTGGGGTATAAAAGCAAAGACAACAATATCCAAAAAAACTTAATGCAGTCGTCGAGGATTACATCTATAATGCACTGAATTCGAGATTTTACAGGAAACATAGTCTATACATTTATAGGAAACATGATTTTGGAAGGGAGAGATACATAAAATTTACAATTCAGTGCATTTTAAATTAGTAATCCTCGGGGACATTCATTCAATTGCATTCAAAACATTTTTTTTGAAATATTTTGGATATTGCTGCCTTTGCATTTATATCCCACATATATACTGACTTAAATGACCTTGAAGTATGCCAAATTCGGAAGCATAATCACCGATTTCGATGACCTTTGAAAGTGAATGGGGTTGAAACCATAAGATGAAAATTTTTGAGTTATACTATGGTTAGTATAGTTTCCAGCTATAAAGAATTAAAGTTTGGGTTTTTTGGTTTTCCCTTCCTGCCTTTTTTGGCATCAAAGTTTCAAAAATATTAATTTTTGCTGATTCAAATATTTTCAAGTTTGAATATCTCAAAAGGGGGTTTTACGATGTTTGAGTTGTCTAAAGAAATTATTACAAGCTTGTAAAATTGAAACAATTATGCGATTATTATCATACATCATCATTGCCATTAATTATTGCATCATTGGGGTAACATTATCGCTATATTTTTATAATTTATGCAATATATATTTTTCCTTAATACGTATATATGTGATAATACCAAAGTAATTTTTTTCAAAAATCAACAAAGCAACCAAAAAATGTGGAAATGTAAAAACTCACCCATTCGTGGTTGGCTGTGGGCGCCTCATCATCCGAGTGGTGATCCTTATCAGCAGTTTCAGAGTCTTGGATGTGTTGACGGGGTCTCAGGGTGCTGTAGCTGCGGTCGCCGCGCACCCAGGCCCCTCCCAGCAGGGGGGACCGCACCCAGCTCTCCACCTCTCTGGGCGTGTCAAATTGTGTGGCTTCAACTTTTTTCTTTATTCCATTCAATTGACACATTTCTACTTTCATTATTTCACAAGTTTTTGTTGTCTTCACGGTCATTTTTGGATTAACGTGTATGTCTTTATGGGCAGGATACGGGGTCACCGTTAAGCTCATCGAGTTTCTGTGAATAATTCCATTTTCGTCCGTATCGCTCGCAGCAAACTCGTCGCTGGCGTTTCGGTATTCGCTCAGAGTATTCCGCCTGCTTTCACCCATGTTGTAAAGACTTTCTTTGTTAATTAACTTTTCAGGTTCTAAAATATCCAGAATAACCTGGGACACCTCTGTCGGGGCGACATTCCCAGTACTGGCCGTCAAGTTCTCCGACAATGAAATGGAATTACGCAGGTTTTTTTCATCCTCACGGGAAGGTTCGAGCCCCTCCTTACACTCGGAAACATTGTCTTTAAGACTGGAAAGGCTCGTCCTCGAATGAGCTGTTTCAGAAATGTTTGTCAAGTTTGTTTCCTCGTTGTTTGAGGCAGTCTTACTCTTGCGGCTAGGGGTGGGTGATTTTCCATTTTCTAACACTTTTACGGGTGCCACTTTGTTTTCTACGCTATCTTTTTTAGGTTGGTAGGTAAATTTGGGCATTCTCGATGCCCAGTGATCGTTGTTCGATCCCATAGAGCTGGTGCTGGCAGCTGAACTAGTGTTGGAACCGCAGCCCACAAAGTTCCCGTGTCTTCTCTGATAAAAAAGAATATAAGCGCTGTTGTTGACCAGTTCGGTTTTGACATCTTCACTGAGAACGTGCGTGACTCTGGTGTCATCGAATTTGTACCACTGCTGATCATAAGGGTTCCTGCAAGCAGCGGTGTAATGACCGGTCTCTAAATCATTTCCATGGTGATAGCATACAGCGTACAAGTCGTACGAATTGTCACTGGCGGTAGATACTTTGCGAGGTCTCTTCCAAGGAGACCAGCCCGGCCCGCCCAATAACACCGGAGTGGTGGCCAGGCCATCTCTGTCGGCTAGATGCGGAGTCATATCGAACCCGTACAAGGGAAAGTCCACCATTGTAGTCAATTTGGTACTGTTGCGACCTTTGATTTGTTGCCTAAAAAAGTTATACATTATGAAAGTTGCTTGAAAAAGTCATATATATTTGAGTAGCTTGTTGGTCTAGTGACGATACTAGTCTAGTCATCTAGTGGTCGGGAGTTCGAGCCTCGTTCCAGACCACTAAGTTGGCCTTATTTTAACATGCATATTTTAAAATGCAATAACAGTACAAGTGTTTAGCTTAGTTTGAAAATGGTAAGAATACATATTCCAAGCATATATTTCCATTATTTTTTAAGTAAAAAATCCCAAAAACAAATAAATAAAAATGATAACTACTAGCTACTTGAGTCGAAAAATAAGTAATAAACGGAGATGATGAAGTTAAAAAATCTTACTGTCTGAATCTCTTGAGATGTATGACGAGAATGTCGGGCAAAGACCACAGGCCCAGCGTCTTCACCACGGGCAGGTACTGCTGACACTGAGGGCATCTAGAAATAAAATTTTGTTTCAAAATAGGAACAAACAGTTGATGTTTCAGCCACACTGCCGACGTCACAAAAATGAAACCACAATTACCTCCAAGCATCTTCCATGGCCAGCGTCTCGGCCCTGGTGTAGTGGGAAAGGCAATCGGATAATGAGAGTCTGGGCGCCGTGCCGGTCTCCTGTAGAGCTTCAGCTACGCTGCTGTGTTGCTCGATATTCTCGCTGCAGTCCTCCAACAATCTAATGCAATAACAGTAACACTGATTTTTTTTGGTTTATCTTTTAGAATTGTATTATTTTAATATTGCACTAAAAATGTGTATATTACAATTGTTGTTTTAATGAATGTAATAATGTTTGTAATAATGAACAAAGCACACAAGCCTCTTCTTGTACAACAGCTTACGGACCTAATTTTTTTCATAAAATGATGTAAATAAAATTGTGATACTAAAAAAAATATTCTCTTCTGACTATGATTGCCACGTTACCATGTTACACTTTCCATAAGCTTGCTGTTTTAGACGAGGAAGACAAAAGGTCATGATGAACAACTGTACCTTCTTCCACTTTTTTCAAACAGTGCATTTAATACCATCAGTAGGATCCTACCTGTCCCTCAGGGGGCGATCCCACTCCACCAGCAGCTGGAGATGCACAGGCCCAGAGCGCTCACCGCTCAGGGCGAGGGCTTGCTCCACTGCTTCCGTGTATAGCGGGTGCTCCAACTGGAAACCACGCCCCACACATTAGTGGATGGTTTGAATCATTTTTCACATGTATATTACTGCGAGCTTACGATTGTGGTGGCTTGGGTCGATTAAGTAGTGGCTTACCTCAGGCTGGAGATATTGTGTCGGCTCAGCTATTGGACTGAGGAGGTGTAGACGAGGTGAGGCGGCCTGTCCCTGCTGCAGCACTCCTTCGCCTACCATGCCGGCCATCTCCTTAAGGATTAGCTTCTGTAAATCTCCGTAGCCCACCTCGCGGGGTACTTGCATGACATATGGAGAACCTGGAAGCAAAAAAAATATTATTTCAGTCTACTTCCTATTGCCATATTTATTATTAACTATCCACTGGCAACCTAAAGAAAACAATCGAGAAAAACCTTAGCTCTTGTTATATTGTGGCTTTCACGCCGCCATACAGTGTACCATTAACATATAATTCTGTACGCCCTTTGCTTGTCACATTGATGCTTCTTTTGCGATCTAAACTATTTGCTTGTTAGCACACATGACAATCTTACTGAATTGAATATTTCCCTACTGAAAGTGTATTATGTATGATCTTTAGACTACAGATTGACTGCATTTGGCCTATAATTTTTTTTATGATATCTTGTTATTTTTAAAAGGAATTGACTGAAATGACAACCTTTATAAATTTTACAGGCTTAAAGTTTTTTCTCATAGTGTACTCCAATGTCATTTCGTATATTATGACAGTTTGTAATTGCTGATGTGCGGTGGCAGTTAATGTGGATCTATTTGACAATTACCGATATTCTGCAACATCTAATATTGGATATACCATGTGATACCAATGTGCCGGACCTGCTAATATCGGTCTATTTCAAAATTACCAACCGGTAATGGCGGATATTGAGACCCATAAAAGAGGAAAGCAAAAAGTCAAATATTGATTAAAGGCACAAGAGTCTAAAAATTATTTCGAATTACAGGGTGATCACCAATTAACGTGGTGATCTTTTGAATTATTATTCAAAATAATTCTATGAAGGCTCATCCACATGCAGATTTTCTTTTTCACAGATTTTCAGATTTTTCACCCTAGAATTGGTCAGATTAAAAATCTTTTTAATCTGACCAATTCTAGGGTGTAATAGTAAGGCAGATATCATAGGAAACCTTTTTGATAAGTACCCGTGCTAAACGACTAATGGCGTTATTATTAATTACGGCTTTATGTCATCGGGGTGAAGGTATGCTATATAAATATATTTAGTTCCAGATATTCATTTGCAATCAAATAATGGAGTGACCATTACAATAGTTAAAAAAAATTATATTTGTACACAATATACCTAACTCTGATCGATTAAATTTACTCGTGATACTGGCTATTAACCGGTTTCCGTCATGCTTGTAATAACTGAGTTTGATTGAATCTTGTAAAATAAGCGCCATAACAAAAAAAACATTTATTTATCACGGAATTGTTGTAATCCTTTTGCTGAAATCATACTTACACCTTAATGAAAAGATATGAAATTCATTACTACATTCATACTCGTTCTCAAAGAATGAAGAACCGATGAAAATGAAAAAAGAAATGACCGATATGAGCCATTAAGCCAAGTGAACTATATCCCTTGAATGAATAGGTCTAAAATATGGTAAAAATCTAAAATTACTAATATTCTTTTTTATAATATCAACATATGAAATATGAGTTATCTCACCGAATCTCTGTGTGTCTGCACCTTGAATGAGTATGTTAACCCACAACAAGAGCAAATACGGCTCGGGGGGAGCGGCCAGGGGAGGAGCCTCCACACAGTAGAGGGCCGGGGGGGGCACTGCGGGGGAGGGACATCCCCCCACCCACAGAGGTTGGCAGTCACTCAGGGTGCGGCCCACACCTAAAATCAATATATTAGTTAAGTATGTAAAGCAATAGAGATAAAAAAAGTGCAACTCAACGATTCTTTTGCAGTATCACACAATATTATGTAGGCAAGTCATACATATTTACTATTAAACTTACTAAATGTAGAATTATTCCATTTAAATAATACTGTAAAAGATCTCTCAAAAGATTGATCGGTGGGGGTAGATTTTCCATCATGGTCCTTTAATTTTTTATTGTGTGATTTTTACAGAATAAAGATGTGTTAAACTAGCTAGCAAACAAGTCTTAATTGAACTGTCATAGTATTAGAAATTTTTTTAGGTGTGCTTCATTATGTTTTATTTTGAAAATATACTATACGAAAAGGTAAAGAAGTAAAACTGACCCGAGTCAGTGACCTCCACCAGGATGATGTCCTCAGCCGCTATGCCTGTATCGCTGTGCAGCAAGTTCCTCAGGTCCCGCACCGTGGAGCTGGCAGCCACACGTACTCCGAGACGCACGCAGCGTGGCTGCTGGTTTGCGTAGACAACCTATATGTGTTGCCAGTTGTTTAATATACAAAATGCACATAATTAAATTAATTGAACTTATAATGATATAGGTAGTTTCCAAAGAGCAAAAACCTATTTCGAATAAGGCATTAAAATAAATACATGTCTTTAATGCAAGAAATCACATTTACATATCTGAAAATCAAATAAAAAGTAGGAAATCTTGGGTGACATAGCCAATTTTCCTAGAAAGTCGTATGTGACCTATTTTTAGCCATATGTGGTTTTCTAGGAAAAAATTGCATAATTGCTTAATTTTATTTGTACAAATATATGAACATGAAAATTCAAATGACCCATAAATTAATTTCAAACATGTATAAATATGTTATTCTGTTTGAAAATATGTACAACAGTTCATTTGGAATTCAAGGAGCCCAAAAAAAATTTTTTGAATTATGGGGGAACTCCACTATTTGAAATTCAAGGTACAAAAAATAAAATATGATTGCGTAATTCGTCAAAAGTCGTAAAACTCATGAAAAAAGCTGTTAACTTTGTGAAAATGTATGTATTCTTGCATATTTTAAGAAATCATTTCGAAAGTGCAATATTTATTATGCTAATGCAAACATAGCATTGAAGTACCCGATATTGACTTATTTTTGCTGTTCTCACTTGCAGAAAGAATCAAAATACTTTTTCCATTTCCTCATGTTTCGATGGCCGTATTTTAAAATGTTTAGAGTTATCTTTGAATTTATGAATGGCCTTGTCAATCTTCACTCAATTTTAATTATCAATTCCGCCTTTTCTCTGACTCAAACCAACACATAGCACAGTCATAAGTAATATAATACAATTGTCCATAAATATGTGAAATAATAAGATGTCAGTAATAACTTCTTCCAAAGAAAACTAAATATTTTAACAATACAAACACGGTTATTAGACAAATGAATCGAACTAGAGGAATTTAAAAAGTGAAAAACAATTTTAAAGGCATTCAATTATATAGCGTATATTAAGGCAGCCCATTGAGGAAAGCATTCACATGATTCCTTAATTTTAGGGTTCGCGACATAATATATATAAATGAAGTGGATACCAAAAGGTACCGTGAAATACATAAAGGACACCGCACACGGTGGCCCGTGATCAGAATCCGTACATTATTAGTTTTTTATAACTTGTTAAAAAAAATTAATTATGTGACATAAAATGTATCGATTTATGGGGCAAGAGTCAAAAATTATTACAAATTATCAGGGTTCATCAACTACGAAATTAATTAGATTAATTGTGTTTTAAAATTTTTGAATTATCAAGGTTCAATTTAACGAGGTTTTACTGTAAAATATAGAAATACATTAAAAGTATATAAAAAATACATGAATACAGTGAGGGTAATATACCGTGACGAGAAGGGGGTGGTCTGGCAAATGTGGCAGCTGCACACTGATGCAATGGAAGGGGTCGAAGGTGTTGCTCTGGCGGTGACAACGGGGACAGGCCAGCGAGGAGCGGAATTGCGCCTGAAATACAGCCTGCACGAAAGAACTGTTACAGCGCAAGTGGTTTGCCAATGTTTCTGCAGCCACAACCTCATCCGGGCGACCTGCCGTGTTCTGCAAGTAAGACACGTCGTGTTATGGGTTGGTGTAAAACTGCACACATTTCGTCATTTAAACCAGATAATATAAAAAGAACACAATTATATATATATGACATATTTCAAACCTTTCTCAATGTAATCGAAAAAATTCTGATTTAATAAATTTAAAATTAATTACACATTTAAAATCTTGCAAATTCTAGCAAGTGGAATCCGACTGGATCATTTATAATATTTTGACTAATGCAATAAGAAAATTTGACATTTACAGTGACTGAATTTTCCCTTAATGAATCGGAAACAGTATATAAAAGATCTATAGTAGTTTATTAATTGACCAATATTTGGAAACCGCCTTCTGCAATTTGAAAGAAGCAATTCGTCTAAAATACGTTCGCAAGTTGTATAAAAAATTAAGTATTTTAAGTGTATTTAACATTCTTTCCCAAGTATTTGAAAAGTAATTAGTATTGAAATTAGCCCCTTAAAAATCATCATAATTCATTAAACTACTCCTGCCTAATGGAATTCCTTACTTTGATTGTTTTATATTTTTTTTTTGTAGCCGTGTTGAGATCTTCATGCACTTTGTCCAAAAGCCACAGTAGGAATTCTTGGGCGTCGTGCTGGCTGCTTCCTCTATACTGAGACCCATGCCTCTCAACAATAGCCTGAAACAATAATTTTGAATAAAAGAACAATTTATAACACATATTAGATTGTGTCTTTATAATAAGATGTACCAGTATTAGTTTTTTTGTTTTGTCAGTATCAGTTTAAAGATACAATAAAAAATTTAATGCATAACACTGGTTTTAATAGCCGATTTTTTTTTTTAATACATGATTATATTTTTTCAATAGTTTGCAGAGATTAATTTTTCATAGCTGGTCAATTTTCCAATTGTCCTTGTATAAGAATCGCTTCATGCTTTTGATATCAAACAACCATGCACCATTACGAGGTATTTCTATAGAAATTCTGATATATTATTATGTCCTGAAATATATAACATATATATAGATATATATAATATATATAATATATATATATATATATGTATTTGTACATATATATGTATTTGGCAATTCCACATTTGCAACAGAATATCATATATGGAATATTATATATATATATAATTGATAAAGATTAAAAAATAGGTGATAGATCGATTGATTGAAGTTTCCAATCAAATGTAAATAAAAATATGTATATTGTGAGTATTGGTATGACAAATTTTTATAATTTGAGAACCAAGAATTGAATAAAAATCATTAAGACCATTTGCTATATCAGCATATGATATGCCTGAGTATTGATATTATCAGAATTTTTATTGATTTCTTTAAAATGTTGATAAATTTATTATCAACATTTTAGGTCATATTTTTAAAGTTAGATAAAAGTGATAACATTAGAAAAACACTTAATTTTAAAGTTTATGTTAACTACATTGCTGAGATAATGGGAATTCGTGAAAAGATATTTAACTTCAGATTATTGGTATTTTTCCTGCGCAATGAATTTATAAATCACTAATACAAATAATAAAATTGGAAATATCAGAAACCATTCACGCACTAATCAAGTCATTGAAGGCATAAAATAAATGGTATTATTTATTATGGAATTTTGCTTATGTTTGAAGCATTGGAGGATTTATAAAAAGTTCAAATCAAACTATTCAGATTACATGTTGGTGTTGAACACCTCATATATGCACATATAAGACAGCTACAAGTCTCACTGATACCGAGGATTTTACAAACGTGCCGTGTTTTAACTGAAAACAATTTTACAAACTTGATGGTTTTACATATGCACGAAATGGCTAAATATAAATACATAGTGTTACACAATAATGTTGCATTAAAACAATCATATTTCAAATCAGTTAAACGTGTGTAAATCTTTTGTCACGTTTATTTATTCTTTATCAGCAATATTGGAGATATGAACTGAATAATATTGGCTGCAGCTTATCTCACACTTTTATATGCACAATGCACGCACAGTCAGCACAGCATTGTAGCTGCACTTGCAAGATACAAAAAATGTTTTGCACAGCATTTTGATAACCAATGAAAGCAAGCACAAACTATTTAAATTTCAACATTATTATGTGTTCAGTTACTGAAAAATAAGTTCCATTTTACTATTGATATTGAAAATTTTATTTTGAAAAATTTTACAATTGATTCAACCAATTATGTATTTATCATTACTAAGAAACACTTGATCCCTTTTACATAGCACATTATCCATTAATTTTTTGAAGAATTTTTAATGTTTTATTTTTGTTACAACTGTGGTGGACCCGGCGGGCAAAAACTAAACATTAGCCATCTCTGGGTCAGTAGTCGTGGTGGGGCGAGCGACCCGACAGGACCGACGAACCTTCGAGAAGGCAAAGAACTATCCACCGAAGTGGAAACCAAGGACGTCGCCAGGAGCAGCAGGCATTTGCTTTGCCGCCGTCAACCAGCTAGTAGCCCAAACCAAACATCTCATTTCAATTCACGGGAGTGCGCCCTTTTACATATAAAACCATCCTACCATGCATACAATATAATAATCTAGTTCCCGACTTTAATAACGCAATATATATCCTAGTCTACTCTGTAAATTCTGAATACACAATCAATTGTACGACTCACTTTTAGTTGCATATTTTACCTAGCAGAGTGTCCGCAGAGTGATACCACTGGGAGCCGGAACAAAGGTACTAATCTCTTTCATCGAAGTTAAGGCATCCGATCTGGCGTCGGTCTTATGATCAGTAAACTTGCAAACTATACCAGTTCCACTGGCGTAGAAGATGGCGATGTAATGTAATGACTAAATTAAGTACAGTTGGGAAATGACCTACCAGAAAGAGTCGTGGAATTTTGTGGAACCGACTGCACCTCTCTAAGATTTAGTTATAACAAAAAAATAAAATACTGCGATTATTATAATGGCCAAATAAAGAAGAATCACATACCTTAAAGCTCGTACTGAGTTCCGGATAGTACTGACAGGCCCAAAGAGCCTTCAGCAGAAGCGCCAGCTGCTCCGTCAACTCCCCGCGCGTACCCAGCTTGCGGGAATTAGACCGGCTCCTTCGGCCAAGATCGGCCTTGTACTGGTCCAGTACAAAGTACTCAGCGATGATATCCGTGTGGGAGAGGCACTGCAGAACGGCATTCATGAAGCAGGTGTTGCCGTGGTTGCGGAGGCCGGTGGCCCCGGGAGTGCGGTCCGCAGGCCATGGGGGAGACCCCACGGGAGGCACGCGGTGAGCCCACTCGCTCTGCTGCTGCTTGCCCTGCCACATCAGGATTAGATAGTCAGCTTTCTCGAGTGTCACATACCAAATGAGAAGAGACCAACAAAAATTTACGGAAAACGGTAGGCAACAATCACGACTGAGTGTTAGTGTCACTCTGACCGTGATCCTTTTACACGGCATTTAAGATCATCTGCCAGCTTCACATTATCCCAATACCTAATATAATAATAACATGTAATATAAAAAGGTTAAATAGTATTCAAGTACTAGATAAGATCTTTTATTAAAACAAGCTGAAGAAGGATTTAGAATCACATCATGTAAGTGTTTAGTTTAATAAAAAATAATATTAATGTAAATAGTCAATAACTCATATATGGGTCGATTGTATTGTTTTAATAAAATAATAAGAAGCATAGATTCTCAAAGTCATCATTACCACCTCGCCTATTGCCTACCGACCCTAGCTCAGATAATCTAAAACTCTGAAATGTGGATAACTGAGGCTGTTACATTGTTATTCTGGTTATTTCTGGTGAGATTAAATATTACTTTATTTGTATGAATAATTTCATATTTGCACTAAGAGGAAAACAAGAACTTTTATTACAAAAGAACCTTATATTTTTTGTGTCATAATTGTTCCTCACCTCCCTCCCTTCTGCAATATTTTGCAATGTGAAAAATACATTCGGCTTGGATAATACAGACTCAGGTATTTAAGGTTCTATTAAAATATATTTTATTACGCTGAATAAAAGAGTTTATGAACCGATATCACTCTTAATATGATTTTGAATTTTTGCTTTTGTCGGCCATTATATTAATTACTTTCATATTATTTTTAAATCAAAATTGTAACAAGCTATTGGAATCGGCAAACGTACCACCAGGAACAATCATTAATGAGCCTGGGGCCGCGTCGCATATATCCGACGGAGCGCGACTGTCCCCAGGGGCCGCGTCGGATATATCCGACAGGCACAAAATATACTATTTATCGACGGCCGCGTATCGAATTTGAAAAACGTAATTTTTTCCCAATAGAGAAATCCTGTTGTGACCTGTCGTTCCATTTTCGACTCAAAAAAATGGCCGATTATAGCTTAAATCAACACTCAAAGTAGAAGTTTTTCGGTCGTCAAAATCGTATAGAAAAGTTATAGATGTCGCCCTAAACTCATGTTGTACGATCGAAAATTAAATAATGAAATAATATTCCGTCGTCGTCACGTCCTTAGAACGCGAAAGACACATGCGTGGTACATGCAAAAATCACGTGTCTGTCGCTGTGTCGATCTATTCCGTCGTCATGTGCCCAGCGCGCGAAAGACGTACACGTGTATGGTACATGCAAAAATCACGTGATTCCGTTGCTATGTCGATAGGAAGGGTTTTTTATTTCTTCAGTTCGCGCCCAGCAGTCATACTTGGAACACGGATCTACGCGCGGATAATATATACATATATTCGCGATTTTACTTGATTTTTCTTGTTTTGTGGTGCAATTTGATACAAACAGTGATTTATTAACAAAAATACATTATTTATGTTGCGTTTATTTGAGAAATGTGTGTGTTAAATGTGGATCATATGCTTCAAAATTTAAAGTGAAACAGTGGCGTAGTGTTTTACATTATTTTTTGGGTATTTGTGCTAATTAATTTTTTCGTTCTACAGGATGTTTATTTTTTCGTTTTTTTAACATTATTATTTTTTTAAAACTTTTACAAAATGGCCGAATCGGGAGATTTTTTTGTTACGGGAGATATCAATGATTTTCTCATTGCAACGGCCGAATCTGACGACGAATATGAGGATAATATTGAGGGCGATGTTGAAGTGGATGACACCTTTTTTGGGAATGATGAATTTGAAGAAGACCTTGACGATACTGTTGGTGAAAACCATCCGTCTGCAAGTGCAGAGGCTAGGCCAGTATTCCAATGGGAGACGGATAGTTTCCTACCAAATATACATCAATTTACGAACACTTCTGGTTTTAAATCGGACATTTCAGAAGACGCGCGGGAAATAGATTTTTTTAAATTGTACCTCAATAAAGCTGTGGTCGATATTATTGTGACTGAAACAAACCGCCAATATAAGTTTTCCACAAATAATATACCACTGTCATATAGATTGAGACAATGGTTTGACACCACAAGCGACGAAATGTATGTGTTTTTGGCTCTGTGCTTGTTGATGGCCCGGAATTCTAGGAATAAAATAGCAGAGCATTGGTCGACTAACCCATTGCTGAGTTCACCGATTTTCTCGGAAACTATGCCGAGGAATCGTTTTCAAATTTTATTAAGGATGCTACATTTTTCGGATAACGAACTTCAAGTGCCGGGCGACCGACTCCATAAGATCAGGCCTATGCTGTACGCGATGAAAAAATCCTTCGCAGAAAATTTGACGCCTTACCAAAACCTCTGCGTTGATGAGAGCCTTCTGCTCTTCAAAGGTCGGTTATCGTTTCGTCAGTATATACCATCGAAGGCCAAAAAATTTGGAATTAAATTTTTTGTGCTGTGTGATTGTCTAACCGGATATGTACTTGACTTAATCATATACACCGGCAAAGATTCTGAATTCACAATTTCTGAGCACATAGGTACATCGGGCAGTGTTGTGATGTCTCTTCTTACTCCTTACCTAGATTTCGGGCACACTTTGTATGTAGACAACTGGTATTCCAGTCCGTCACTGTTCCAAAAGCTTCACGAGAGCAAGACAAATGCTTGTGGAACCGTGAGAAAAAATAGGTACGGTTATCCTAAATTTGAAGCAAAATTAAAAAGGGGTGAAACTATTTCATATCACACAGATAATCTGATGGCTCAAATGTGGAAGGATAAGAAAGACGTCAGAATGCTATCTACACTTCACACTTGTGAAATGAAGGATACTGGCAAGATCGACTACAAAACCAATTTGCCGGTGATTAAACCTGTGTGTATCATAGATTATAATAAAAATATGGGGGCGGTCGACCGTAGTGACATGATGCTGTCTTATTACCACTGTTCTCGGAAAACAGTCAAATGGTATCGCAAGGTCTTTTTCCATTTAGTCGATCTCGCACTGCTCAATGCATTTGCTGTATTTCGTGGCAAAACGAAAAGAAACATCACTTACGCCGACTTCCAGCTAAATGTCATTGAGCAGCTAATGAGTACCCATGGTGTCAAACACCCAACTCTTTCCCAAAAAAGGAAGACGCCACTGGAGAGGCTGACCGGCAGGCACTTCCTGTGCATGGTGCCGCCGACAGCTACAAAGGAGAACCCGCGGCGGAGATGTTTTGTGTGCGCGGCACGAAAGCAACGGAAGGAAACGTGTTATATGTGTTTTGAGTGCGATGTTCCGTTGTGTGCCGTGCCGTGCGACAAAATATACCACACAGAAGAAAATTTTTAGGTAGGATATCAAATAATAATAGTAGTGTATGTAGTAAATATTAATTTTCGGCAAATGTTTTAATTATTATTTTTCGGAAAATGTCGGGTTGGCAACATTATCGGAATTCAAAAAAAGAATTTTTTTTAAATTTTTTGATAAAAAAATCATTGCATTTCGACACTTCCGATAAAATAATATGAATGTGTGTGTTTTTTTTTAAATATACGCATGTTTTCATGGTTTTTTCGTAAAAAGAAAAATCACAAAAAATTCCGAAAATTTACGGCCCTTGCCTATATGTTGCTTTGGAATTTTTAGGCCCTCAACAAGTTAAAATGTCACAACGTTAAAGGCAAAATGGATACATAGTCAACAAATAATAAATTTAATTTCACAAGCAGCTCAATGGCTTGACTAAAAAGCAAATAAGTAAATATACAAATAGTTTACTCCATTAAATGACTAAGCTCCCGATCACAAACCACAACTATATGATGACATTACATAAAAAGTACGTAAGTATTGACAAATTAAAAGTACACTAATAATCGCATGGATATTGGCTCCAAGTGTATCAGTATGGTCAAGGTATTTATGCGTTATGAGTAAGATATATTTAAGCGCAGGTCCTTGAAATCGGACACGCGACTTTGTAATTTTGACGTAAATATGGAAGAGACCTTGAAGGGTTGTTGTCTAGTTCACGACGTAAATAAACGATTTGATCAACAAAAAACACAAACACCGAATGTTGCACATTAAGCATAATTACCGCTGTCACGCCTACAGAATTCATGTGATGAGCGATTTTGTTGATAAATTTCTTCCATGACGGCCTTCTAAAAACTTTTTTACCACACTTTTCACTTTCATTGAGGACATTCTGGTCGGTGGAAACATTAATTATGGACTTGGAATCGGCATCTTTCTGTTTCGATCTGTGTTTTGACATCCTATTATTGCCAAAAGGATTCCTAGGCAATGTAAATGTCCTTTTTAACCGGGAACCCTCTGTTTGATTCTGTTTCACGTTCATTTTTTCACTGTCATTGATCAATTCGCCTTCGGAACAAGACTTTATGAATGTACTTATATTATCTTGAGACATAATCATTGGTACACCAACTATTACGCGTATTTAAAATATTATAATATGTCATATCTCCTCGAAAACGCGTCGAAGTGCCAAGAGAAGTGTCACCCACACGCCATTTTGAAAACTTAACAATGTTATCATTTTCATGTTGGCTACAATGGCTACAGTCATACAGTGGCTACGGTACGCAACTGCACATATAATGCAATGTTTGCGTGTTCATAGTTTGCACAGAAAAAGAGAGCTCCCGAAAGCTCTCGTTTTT
The DNA here is from genome assembly GCA_016648135.1 of Agrypnia vestita. NCBI lineage: Eukaryota > Metazoa > Arthropoda > Insecta > Trichoptera > Phryganeidae > Agrypnia > Agrypnia vestita. Next base: position 21,611 of record JADDOH010001292.1, on the reverse strand, counting down.
ATAAACTTGATTGATTTTACTTACTTATCATCACGCCGTTTCCATGGGGATAAGCAGAGAGCATAAAGCGCCACACTCTTCTGTCCTGATACAACTCTCGCCTTATCCACATATTCGCATTGTTGAAGTTTCTAACAGTACCATCTTCCAGTATCTGGTTAATCTGGTCATTTCACGTCTTCCTCTCGGTTACCCTCTCCTTCTAGCGCCGTCAACACTTGTTGTATATCTTTCTTAGTATTCTTTCGCTCAAACCATCTGAGTGGCCCTTTTTTAATTTTATATTAATTAATTAAGTATGCTAAGATCAGCTTAACATTCATTCCTTATACCTTCATTTTTTACTCTCATCATAAATGGATTTGCCACACATACATCTAAGGGATCTCATCTCCACTGAATTCAGTCTATTTTCGTTCCTCTTCTGCCGGCTCCAGGCTTTACTTCCATACATCAGTGTTGGTACCAGAATTCCATTATGTTCCACTAGTCTTGCCTCGGTAGACATATTTCTGTTAGGAATTATTGCATTCAAAATACCGTTCACCGTATTCCCCGCAGTCACTCTCCTCTCAATATCTTTCTCAATCTTCCCTCTTCTGTCAAACATACTTCCCAAGTACACAAACTCATCTACTAGTTCCATACATTCATTGCCAACTAGTATTTCACACATTGTCTTACTTTCTCCCTTCTCAAATACCATCACTTTCGACTTATTTACATTCATAATGAGGTCACTTGCATACATCATACATCCTGCTTACTAGAGTCTGTAAGCCTTGTTCGCTATTTGCAATTGAATTTATATGTACCTACATCTTTTCTAATTTAAATCTTTTAGGTTTTTTTTTACTTCTACATTATGAGAAAACTGTCTTTATAGTTTAAAACTAAACAAAATATGCAACTGTATTTTTTTTAAATAGTCCTGTTTTATAAATACGAATGTTTAGGATAAGAGGTAAAATGTGTTATTTTATATATATATTTAAAAAAAATTTAAGGAGCGTCCATAAACCACGTGCCCTGATCAGGGGGGGGGGGGGAGGTAGAATGCTATGCTGGGCCAAGTGAGGAGAGAGGAGAGTCGAGCTACATAATTCGTTCATTTATTTTATTTGGCATTATTAATTAAAACGGTATATAACATGCATTCTGCATAGATCGGTTTACACATAATCAATAATTTTAAAATAGTTTTGGTAAGAGAAAACTCCACAAAAGTCTTCTGGAACTAGGAATAGGAAAGAAACTACATTCCATTCCTCAAAAGGGGAGAGGGGTTCAAAGCAAAGGCCACGTTAGGGCTACATAGGGGGATGGAAGGGATCTATTAGTTCAAAATGGAACCACATGGTTTATGGACGCTTCCTTACGGGATCAATAAAATGTATTTCATATTTATGAGATTATATCATCGATTTGAACATAAAATCAGACATAAGGGAGCATCCATAAACCGTGTGGTTCCATTTTGAACTCTTTTGAACCACCCCCTCTCTTTACACAGCCCTAACATGGCTTTTGCCTTGATCCCCCTAGCTCCCGCGAGTGGAACATAGTTTTTTTTCTTATAAATCTTTTAAAATTTTTTTATGCTGTTTTTACTAAAACTACTTTTAAAATTATTGAGTATAAAATGTACACGACTGATATTTGTTTTACAACATAGCGCTACATAACAAATTTTATAAAAATAATACACAAATTACTTTGTTTTCACCACTATATTAGATTAAAAAATCTACATGGATTTTTTCATCTAATATAGTGGTGAAAACAAGGTAATTTGTGTTTTATTTTAATAATAATGTCACCACAAAGTTCAAGCCTTCATACGAAACATGTAGATTTTTTAATCTAATATAGTGGTGAAAACAAAGTAATTTGTGTTTTATTTTAATAATAATGTCACCACAAAGTTCAAGCCTTCATACAGAAGAAGAAAACATATTCTTCGAACAGTTAAATTTTATAAAAAAGCAAAAATTTTGCACAAGAAATATATACATTCATAAAGAAATACGACTAAAAAAAGATTCTTGGCAAAGAAGCTCAGAAAAGATTTTATTCATTATTGTTTAAATTGGTGAAATAGAACAAAGTATATCTGCATAAAAAGCATAAAAAAAACGAAGAAGAGTTGCAGCGTTTTTTTTTTTGCTGCAGTTCTATCCAAAATGATTCTTCATCCTGTATAAAAGATTCCATATCTCATTGACGTCATTTTGGATTTTGGCTTTTAAAAACTCGCTGGAAAAACATTTCAGATAAGCCTCGTTAAGTTTTTTGTACAGCGTCATTTCACATCAAACCACAATTTGAACCCGAAATAACACTTTAATGAGCACTAGAATAATTAGAGACAGTTAAGAATAATTTTAAAAAAAATGCCTGAACACAAAAAAAACACCTTATGTGACGATTCTGTATACGGGCCAAAAAAATCTAAAAAAACATCTATAGAAATACTACTGCTTCTATACTTTTCCTTGACACAACATAAAGGATTATCTGGCTAGATATCATCTCATTAAATTTGTATATTTGAATGTCTAAATTGGGAGTCTAAATTCATCTGCATAAATGGTGTACCTAAATCTTTTTTTTTTAGATTTTACGCTTCAACAGGCCAAGATGCCCAATAGCAAAAGCGAAACACATCACAAAATACCCAGGCTTGAGTAAAATCAGATAGATTAATTGTAACCTCACCGGGAATCGAACCCAGAACCCTTGGTGTGAGAAGCTAGTGTCATGCCCACTGGGCTATTTGCAGATAATATAATGATCGTTTCCACTCTCAAGAAGAACCTGAATTTTGCATAGTTATTTGGAACTGAACAATTGGTGGGTTTAAAATTAATATAAAAGCTCGAGTCATGAAAATCACCAGATGAGACAGAAAAAGAAACATGCATCACTGTTAAAAATTACAAGCGGGGTATTACGGATGGATGATGACAAGTCACAAAGTTGTTTGATAAAAAAATAACTAACACCATCAGAGTTATATACTTTTATATTATATTTATTTATATTACAATACTTTTGTTTCCACAGTGCAGATATATTGGTAACATTTGTGCAATGTATAAATTTCAATAAAATAAATAATGCATTTTTATTCAACATGTAATAAATTATCAATAAATAGAAATACTTAAGACTTGACTAAAATTATATAACAGAACACTCATTAAATAAGGATAAATATATTTGTGTAAGTTTCAAAAGTAAATAAAATACAATGAAATCTTTATTTGGGTAATTAAAAAAAAGGATTAAATTAAGAAAAGGTCATAATTATTATAGAATCAAATCAAAGTAGACAAGTATTAGAAAAAATCTTTGGAAATCTATAAAATATATAGGTACATATCTAATCTTGATTCGATACCTATATGCACATTTTTACTACGCCCACACGGAGAACTTCTGAATTCTATGACTCTTTTCTTGATGGTGTTTTATCAGAATTTCCTGTTATAATTGGAATGATTGAGTCGGGTGAGATTAGGTTATAAAGGTTTTCTGAAACTACTGTACACTGTAGTAATGCTCGTATAACAGTCACTTATTATTACTAAAGTAAGTTGTCTTTTCCTATCCATTCCTTATTCTCCTTTTACCTCTAATTCTTTGAGTCCCATAGTTTGTCCATAACTTAAAACTTTCACTTTTTTTGTTTTTTATTCTATAATTCAAGTTATTGTTGCTTTATGTTAAAACACAACAGGTTAATTCTGTGGAAACTTATAAGATGGTCTCTTTACTGTTCAATAATCATGTATAATCTCTTCATATGTACTGTTAGTTTCACATAAATAAATAAATAAATAAAGGCACAATTTGTGACAGTAATACGTATGAAATTTAAAAAATAACTTTCTTGAAACATACACTTTGAAAATGTCTCCAGCTAGATTTTTGTTGTAAAAAAATTGGGCAAATGCACAAAATACTTGCAGTGCAAATGGAGATTATTGTTTTGCGAGAATAACATGGCTTAGTTAGAAATCTTTCTGTCACTACTCGTCTCAGGAAGAATAACCCTGTTCAAATTTCACACAAATGTAAGGCTGTCCTTAACATAGAAAATACTATATCACACAGCTACACACACATTTCCTTAAAATATTCATTCATTACAAAATATAAACATATTATAAGAATTACATAATTGATTTTTGGGAATAGTGGTTAATAATTTTTTAATTAAAATCTTATTAAAATAAAATAATTTAGCTAAAAATTAAGTTATAATTGAGCCCTTGCCCGGAATAACGTTGTATCCAACAATACTCTCATTCCGAGAAAAATTGAAAAAACGAAACCAGTTACAATTTATTACATTTTATATTTTAAATATAACAAACATATAATTCTTAACTAATCTCAATACAAAATAGGGGGAAAAGTCAATTAAATTTGAATTTATTGTAAAAAAACATGCTGAATCAGTGGAAAAACGTTGTATATGAAATTTTCACAAACAACGTTATTCCGCAAAATGGATTTTTTTATTCTGCTTTACTTGATAATGCCTTTTAAAAGCATCATGTGCTCATCTAACATGAATTCACAAATGTCATCGAGGTCCTTGAGCTTAACAGTCTTATTGGCAGTAGATTGGAATACATTGAAGTTAGTTCCAGGCTCCCTCACTGCGTGATTTTTTTCCAAACGGTAGCCAATCTTGCCCTCCTTCCACAAATAGTTGGTAGAAAGCTATAGGAGGTCCATGATTCTAATTCTTTGTGGAAGGTTTGAGCTCTGATTGTGATGAGATCATTAGTAGGTAAAGAGCTTTTACGGAACGATAAGTCTCTCGTACATACTATTACATATCTCCGTCTGTTTGCTGAATATGGCGTCGGACATTCAATTTCTTAATACACAAGACGAGATGATTACTTTTTTCATTGTAATTCAGTAACCTGAATACTGATTAAAATATTTATCTTGATATTAAAATGGAGAAAACATCCCGGATTTAAACATTTTTGGCACAAACTCGACCCTGCGAAAAAGAATGAGGAATTAAATAAACTTTTTGTATCGGTGTTATATTAAGTTACGATATAAAGAGCACTATAAAGCCAGCATTATTATCAAAAAGAATTTCAAATATCAATATGGATAAATCAATTGAGTAAAATCGGTTAACGATCGACAAAATAATATTGTCACATATGAAATCACAATATCAATCAGAACTGCCAAATCGTATACAACGTTATTCCACAAACATGTTCTGGCGGGTCAATTGCAGGTTTGATAATATTTTTTCTGGATAAAAACTCCTTTCCTGCATCCTTTAACTTATTGGCTTTGATATCTTTCCAATTTAAAACATTAGATGTTGGTTTTCTCCCTTTATTCATGTGAATTAAACCACGCTCCACGATATTGACGCTCGGCGACGCCATTTTGAGAAACACTATACAACGTTATTCCACAAACCAATAACTTTAAAATGCAGCCAGAAGCCTAAATATTTTTTTCTTGACATATTATTTACCTTAAACGATGCATAATAACATACCTAACATAAATCCATCAATAACTCAAAATTGACATTTGTGTTGGATACAACGTTATTCCGGGCAAGGGCTCAATTGTAAAGTAACGCCTGGCTATTTGGTTATTAAAAACATTTTTCTCATGCGTACATTTTCAAAAAGTGAATAGCGAAAATTAAGTACACAGCTCATGTGGGGATGTGGGTATTTAGCAGATATTAAATCATTATCAATTGGGTTTCAAGCTAAGTTAAAAATTCTAACTTTGCACAATGATCAAAATATTTTTATTCAGTTAGTAGTATCTGGTACTTTATTAAAATCAAGAAAAGATTAAGTATAATAAAATGCAAATATATAGTAATTAACCTTGCATTACAGTTGCGTAAGAAACCCCAGAATAATACTGCATTACTACACAGTTTAGAATGTAAAAATTGGTTTACTTTTATTGTGCATTGATAATAATTATTTAACGCAATGTGATAACATTCACCCACAATACTTGGTCATCGCCCCAATAAAATTATTTTATATTATTCAAACAGCTGAAACATACCTGAGAGAATTATATTTTTCAATTATTTGAATATTCAAAAATCTTAATTTTACTCAGTAAATGAGGATGTGAGATACAGATTTATTTTCTTCAATAAATTTAAAAGTACATACCTACAAGACATTATTATGCATATCTTGAATAACTGTGTTTCTCCACGCCATAATGGAAAAGTTAATTGCTGTAGCAATGCTGCTTCTGCTGCTATGTAATCTTGTGCAGTTACTTGTAATTGTGCTTACATTGTAGTGAGTGACGACTACATAATTAATCTTCTAGATTAAAAAAATTATCACATTAACATAAATAAATGATAATTAATACATATACAGAAAAAAAATCATGTACTTAATAAATATGTATAATTAAGTTTATTAGAATTAATAAAAAATATTATAAATTAATCTGAAAAATACATAACTTCTTTTTAATTTTGTAAAAAAATTATGTCTATCTATGTGTTACGTCTACATAATTATTAAAAAATAAATTTCTTCACCGTGGGTTACATAAAAAATCAATTCAATTAGACAAGGATTTTTCAGCTCTCAATTTCAATGATTGGAGTTGCATATTTCACGAATTATACTTAAATAAACATACTTATATTATTAAAATAAATTATAACATGAATTACACATTTTTAATTTAATCTATTAGAAGTATGGGTACGGAGGTATGAACTAGCCACAGGTAGATAGATATTTAATCACAAAGAAAAATTACAGTAGGTACATGAGGTATATTATAATTGGAGTTTGTATGGACAAAATTACTAATTTAACGTACATACAAAGTCACGGTGGTATAACATACTAAAGGTAAATTTATATTTATTATTACCTACTTCAACAAAACTACAAATCTTAATTCATTCTACAATAATTTAAGCCTTTTCTTTCAATAAACAAATAATCTACTCTGCGTTCAAGACTTGTCCATTCAATGGAAGATATGGACGCAAGAAGAGCAGGTGTGCAATAAAAACATTAGGAATAAACGCTTTCAAAGATTTTACAAATCAATTAAATGTACTTCCAATGCATTTTTATATTTTATATGTTGATGTTTATAAAATATATCACATTTATAAAACTTATAAAATGTTTATAAAATATGTTGACGTGTAGAAATTTTAATAAAAATTTCAATTTAGGCATTAATATATTTCACTGTTGATGGTTTTGGGTATGCAGGTTTTGTGTGATCTTAAGATTTAAAAAAATTATTGACTTGAAACAATTTAAAATTTGACATAATAGGTGTAAAATACAATTTTATGCAAAATAATGTATACCTTATTACTTATCATCAATGTTTCATTCTGAAATCGCTCGTCTTCTGATAATCAAAATGAGATCAAGCCTCATATTCAAATTTAATAACTATGCAATTTGAATTGTTTTCTCCCAAACCATAGAACTCGTTATTTTGGATAAATTGAACAGGATGTCAATTTGAAAAAAACAGCTCATCACAAAACTTACTCCGTAAACTGATTTGTTTTTTCACATGCTCATATTGCGCCCATGTCCCGCATTTCCACTCCAATCACGTGCACCAATCGTGATAATAATTCCCAAACACAGAAAGGGCAGTATGTAATTTCTTTTACTACAAAAGTAGAATAGTCATTTTTGGATTTACAATGTGTGTACTGTCCCATGTCGGGTTTGTAGGAGAATAAGTAGAGATTTGTGATTAGTAATTTAAGTCAATCAAAATAATGCAAGTCCACAACATCAAAGTCATTTTTATTATACAGATATTTCAGACAAATTATTCAAATTCAAATGAATCACTCAGAAAGATATTCAGAAAAATCTATCTATTGAAAAAATATCATTCATGTCAGATACTCTACAAATACAGATACATGTACAGAAAGATACTCAGAAAAAACTATCTATTGAAAAAGTATCTTTCTATGTCACTAGATGTCAGTATATGTATATGCACTCCTTTATTAAATTTTCTGTTTTCTTTTTGATTTATCTAAATTTGTTATTAATTAATTATATATATTGCAGAACTATGCTCTGAAAAATCATAAATCAACAAATAAAATATGATTTGATTCAAATTAATAAATTATTAAAGAGCAGCAAATATTGATACACTATTTGCATTTCATAATAATTCATTGAGAGTTGAACTAAATACACATTAATATTGAAAAACATATAACATTATTGGAGATAAAAATATTGCATTTACTATAAATAATTACATTAATACATAGGTAGTAGCCAATACCACTAATTAAAAATAATTTTTTATATTAAGAAAATATATATTTGATAAATGACTATCACAGGAGAATCGGTTTATACCTACCCGAAGATTGAAAAAGCTTTGTCACATCTGTTGCCAGGTTTATGACTGGGTTATACAACATAAATATTATACAAAGTAATTGTGTAATTACTAATTCTAGTTTATTTAACATCAAAAGTTTTCTATTATCATTCCAATCATTTGGTCCACACAGACAATCATTAAATATTCATAGAGAAAAGACTTATTTCAAATAGATAAATTCTCAATACATATACACATCACATTATTGAAAACCACGCAAAAAATAGTATGTACTAGGTGCCAATATTTTGACAATTAATAAATATGTACATGCGAATTTTCTACCATGTTCATAAAACTCTATTAGTGAACACACCAATAAGAAGATTTTTCTGAGAATTTTTTCAGTTCTAATTAGATTATTAATTTCTCTAGTATCTTTTATTTTTTAAATTTAGAAAAAAAATTTACTCATGTAGTGTTAATTATTATTTATCAATACACATTAAGTACTTTTTTACAAAATTACCCATGATGCATTTGTGCACCTAATTACTAAACAGTGGAAAATTTTATCAAGAGAAAAAATCTCAGAACCTTCTTCAATGTATAGGTTGTTTTTTTAGAAGTACGAAACTTTAAAATGAAATAAAACAGTTAAAAATCATGGTAATGACCATGGTTTTGGCTTTATTGAAAAGATAATTTTATACGATCAGTGTTTAAAAATGATTAAGATACCACGAATTTCGAAATAAATTAACAAAAAAAAAAGGTTTTTCTGATGTAAGTTTGGCAAAATGGCAAACCAAACTGAGCACAAATCAGCTGTAAGCTGCCAAATTGGCCATCGCTGGAAAAAGCTGGAAACAAACCCCTAAAAGACACACCCTATATTTAAACTTATTTGTATATTATGTTATCTTTCCAATAACACCAATACCATGGCCATTACTTTGATTTTTATTTCATGATTTTTGATTTTTTTCATTTCATAGTTCTATATCTCTAAAAAAACCATCCCTTATTATAGATTGTACATACAGAATGTGATAATTAAATACCCAGAATGGTCACTTAGTTGTCCATAATGTAATTTTATCAAAATCACAAGAATATTTATGTATAAACGAATACATGCGTAAACAAGCTGAGCGATTGTTAGTTTACTATGTATTGGAAAGTAACAGATATATGCATGTGTTTTGCTTTAAAAATGGGCAATTGCGCACATGAAAAATAGGCACACTGCACTCCCTTTGAGAGGCTTTCTGATCAAAATAGCGATTAGCCGATTGATCATCCGTCATAATTATATTATTTACCCGACTTATATAGGTCGGAGACGGATACTCCGTTAAAAACCCCTATTGCGAGCTTCTCTGACATATTCGGAGAATACACAGCCAAAAATAAAAAAAGTTTCTCCAAAAAGGTGAGCTGACCCCAAATAAAATGGGAAGTGTGTGAAGACCTGAATTATATAGCTGCCTGCGGTTTCCGGCTATGTATAAAATTAAAAGATTTTCTTATTTAACTGACATCCAATAGAATGTGAGACAGGTACTCAAAAGTATTACAGAAAATGAACTCCAGGCCTGTTTCGAGAAATTGGATGGCCATCTTAGTAAGTATTAAATTTGGTTCCACATATGTATATACATGTATATTTTAAAGGTGCATTCAGGGAATAAAATTATCACAGCTCGTAATAAGGGAACTAAGAAATAGTCCTCCATATATCTGAAAAGATGTATGACACATTGATTAATTCCCAGTCACAGTATATTTTTTAAGAGCATACATTTTGAAGTAGTATAAGTAAAAAAATGTTTTTTACAAATAAATACTTTTAGTTTTTTTAATACTATTGACAACATGGGTACCTACATATTATTTTATGAATATGTTATCTATTGCAGCTTTGGCAGATAGAGGAATTCATACAGGGTTAGTTTTTTCGCATAAGGAACAAAAAATACTTTTCAATCAATTAATCTACCTAGCATAAAAATACATTAATTGTTATTGAAGTATGTATTCACACAGATTACAAAAATATTCCACAAGTTCTACAAATTTTAATTAATTCTTTCAGTTATTGCCATTAAGATATGAAATACATTTTTCAGTAGTTACCATGCTGATCATGGGTTCTATCTAATTGATTTGAACTAAAATCATTCGGTTACAATGGAATACATGTATTACATAAATAGAATTCGAGTTGCAATTACATCAACTCAAAAAGTAAAAAAATTACTTTTTCTAATTAAATGTTATCTACTCGTATCACTTGTATAAAATATAAATACCTTGCATTACTAATGCTAAGGTCAACAAGAAACTATTAAGTATTTAATAATTATTTGGAAAAGTTTTCAACATTTTGAAAAATACAATCACTGGCTTTCCTAATACATTATTTTCCCAAACAATACATTAATTTACTCCTACTTCGACAACTGAAATTACTAATACTTTTAAATTTCCACACTAGCTAAGGCATTTTCACCCAGAAAACATTTAAATTAATTCATTCACAAAAACTTAAATAAAGGATCTAGCTAAAAAGCAACAGGTTTTTTATGAATCATACAGACATCATATGCGGAATTTTTTTTTAATGTATAACTGGCCAATCAGGATTTTCAAAAATAATACTGTTGTAAAATATATTTCATAAAATTAATGAAATATATTTTATGAAAAGAATTGAATTATTTGATAAGGATTCATTACCTTTGAATTTCTTACGAACACAAGCATATTTTTCCTGGACCCCCACATACAAATGGAGTTCATAATAAGCAATATATGGCAACTGACTATGAGAAAGTAAATTGCATTATATCTAAAATTTCCCCTATGCGATGGAATTAAAGCATTTTGGATAATGCAAAGATTAATTGGAATACCTTCAATATAAGTTTAAGTTTAAATTACATATTTAAAAAAATGTTTACCTACTATTAAGAATTAATGGCTGCTTTGTCGGCAATGGTAATCATTTTGAACATTTAAAATTGAAATAAAAATTTAATACAAAATTATATTTTGGATGGAATAAACCAACTAAGTACATTGATTAGACTCAAAAAAAACATATGAGTATTAGTGTAAATAAATAAATATAAAAACAAATAGAAATAAATAGTCTCAGTAAAAATATAATGTATGTATACATGTATACATTTTTCTATAAAGCACAGCTGGCGAAATAAATAAAAAAAATTACCTATAAAAATAATATAAATATTGTTGAAATAAATACTTTCAGCCATTAAATTAAAACTAAATCATGATAAAAATGATCATCACAGGAACAGAAGTTAGTCATCTTTGTGTGCTCTTTGATCTTTGGTAAACTGAAGGAATATCTGCTCCAGCGATGTCTGACCGATAGAATAGTCTTCTATGTTAAGACTGGCCTTGGCTGTTTCCATTACTCCGAATATTGTTGACCACATGATGGTCGCGTCGGGCAGATAGTATGTCATGAGGCCTTGGTATGATTCTCTGCAAACATTATAGTGAATGAAAAACTAATGATTGTATGAAATACCAGGTGTTCCGGGTTTTATTCCCGGTGAGGTCACAATACATCTCTGTGATTTTCTCAAGCCTTATATCAATAATATTATACTCAAGCCACGAATCACAGTTTTTAGTGCCAACTAATTTCAGAACATCTGTTCCTTCTTCGTTGGCAGTATAAAACATAACAACACATAAACATATAATTTGTCTTTAATTTTGTTGATTATCTTGAGATTTTAAAAACATTTATTCCTAAAACTACATTACAGATAATCTTCCCTTCCGGTGTTGTAAATTGAGTTGATATTGTCTCTAATTATGTAAATATTTCTGTAAATTTACTAAATCAGAGTTCATTTTTCTTCATTTTGTAGACATTCCTCCATATACTTACAATATACAGGGTGTCTGATAGCTAGTAGCAAAAATTTTACAGGTGGATTCCTGACTTTATAATTAGACGAAAATGTTCAATCATGACCATCAATAGTTATGGAGATATGCAATATCAAAGTTTGCATTTAAAAAAAAAATTTATGACTTATCTTTTGCAAAAAGTTAAAGTATCATTACAGTAGCTTATATCGATTATGATAAATTCATTCGCTTCAACACAACTCAAATAAAATGATAAAAACCTTGTAGAAAAATTTTTTTTTCAATTTTTGCCTGAGTCTTATTTGCCATTGTTCGTCTTTTTTCTCACTTTTAGCACTTTTACACAATATTTGTGTTAATGCAGTCATCGAGGATTACTAATTTACAATGCACTGAAAATGAGATTTTATAGGAAACATAGCATATAAATTTATGGGAAACATGATTTTGGAAGGGACAGATATATAAAATCTAGAATTTAGTACATTTTAAATAAGTAATTCTCGGTGACTGCATTCAAAACATTTTTTCAATTAAATTAAAGTGTAGATTGTTGGTCTTGTGGTTAGAACTCTCGTCTCGTGATCCATAGGTCGCGGGTTGGAACCTCACTTCAGACCAGCAAGTTAGTCCTATTTTCATAGCACAAGTATTTAGCTTAGTTTGAAAATAGTAATAGTATTCCGTGTTCAAATCTGTATTTAAAAAAAAAAAATATTTTTGGATATTGCTGCCCTTGCTCTTTTATATCCCACAATTGATATACAAATATCAACTATTATTTTAATGATAAATAAATAATGTAAAATATTCATATTTATCCGACCGAGTTATATCGAGTTTACAGCACCGGAATGCGCATTCAATTTTGGCACACATCAACAGCATATTGTGACTAACACAATGCAATGAAAAAAGTGTACTTAATCTTACTTCAATTGAGCTCCTGGGAATCTCTGCGTAAGGAAGAGATGGAGCGGTTCCGTATTAAACATCGGCGGGCTGCTGGGAGGGTGGCTCGTGAATGACTCGGCAGAGTCTGGAGGGGCGGAGGGGAGGGAAGGCAACAGGTCGGGCACATCGTGTGTCTGGCGGCGAAGCTTCGCTATTAGAGTGTAACCTGAAATGACACGCATGACAAAAATCAAACACCATCCTCTCTGCCTACCATCGTGACAGTAAGGGGTAGGCTAGGGTTTCAAATAATTATTAAAAATCGATGACCCAATTGCAATGACAAAAGATTATGTGATATCCTTTGTGCAATCCCAAATGCCTGATTGCATAACAATATATTCCATTTTTATTTGTTAAATAAAACGGATATTTTATATGAACCGTATATTTTACTGAAAAGCAAATCTCGACTGAAGTCTTATTCAACGTCATCAGGAGAGCGTTCTATCAAGGCGGAGGTGTAGGCCGAACTGATTATATATCGGTAGGGTAATAATTAGTTTCGGTTCGATTAGAGGTCGTAAACGCCCTCAGAAGAGATAATAAAAGAATTTTACCTTCCATTAAAATTCCTATTTTGTTTCCCTCGACGCCTGGAATCCATTATGAGAGAACAGCCTGCTGTTTCGCCACTAGACACGCGTTCCTACCCCCTCTGATTCCCTGTTTGCGACAATTTATTCCCGCTGGTATCCCTGTTTCCGGTTTCGTCCGCGCAACGGTTTTTCTTTCATATGACTCATAATGCACCAGGTAGGGATTACCTGGATTCCAGGCGTCGAGGGAAACAAAATAGGAATTTTAATGGAAGGTAAAATTCTTTTATTTTGTGTTCCGTCTCGACGCCTGGAATCCATTATGAGAGATCTGTTTGTTATCACCTGGTGACCTAGTGGTTCGACGTTATATGTGACTGCCTATATTGGCGTAAAGAGAGGCGCTAATGAGCTCTGGGGGCATTGTTGCTTGGGGTTATCTACTATCTCTCTTTGGTAGAATTTTCGGAAGGTGATTTCACTCTGCCAGTTTCCCCTTGACAAGATCTCCTCTATCGGGTAGTTTTCCAGCCAATTCAACGAAGCCACAGCAGAACGAACACTTCCTGGCGTTGCTTCCACTCCAGCCTCTCTTAGGATTGACTTGATCCAACCACCTATCATTGTCCGTGAAGCTGGCTTTACTTCACCTGCTGTCGTCACAAATAGTTCTTTCATGTCCGGCTTTCGTCTCGGCTGTGAGAGTGAGACCAGCTTTCGGATCCAAAACAAGGGGTTGATGTTCCTTTCATCCGATGCGCTCAACCTCCATCCCGATTGTTTGTGTCTTGCCGTGTCAGTCTTCGCTCCAAAGGCTGGCCATAGCGTGATGGAGTCTCCTTTGTCGATCAATCGGTCCGGGGTGACTCTGAGAAGTGTCAGATCTTGGACTCTTCGCCCAGATGCCATGATGAGTAGTATGGCCGTCCTCCTTGACACGTCATACAGGCTGTTCCTTGGCGGGTTTTCACGTAGCCACTCCACCACTACTCGGGGGTTCCAGATCGGGGGTCTCTCAGTGCATCCACCAGAAACCGAGATGGCTTTAAGGACGTGCCTGACGAGGAAGTTCGAGCTAATCTTATCTGCATCAAGAGCTGGGCCACAGAAGGATACGATTGCCGATTTGTGGACCAATATTGTTCGAGGGGCTAGCCCTTCGTGGATGAACAGGTTGGCCAGATATCTTGCCACTGTTGCAGGGGGAGGGTTATGAGGTTGGACAGAATGCGTGGTACACCATCGCTGCCACCTATCCCAGGCCGGCTTGTAGGTGTTCAGCGTTGAGCCTCTCCAGCCAGATCTGAACAGCTGCTGTTCCTCCTGGCTCCAATCCGCTATAGCCTGTTCCCACCCACTGCTATTCTCCAAACTTCCAGTTGGAGGTCCGACACCCTCGGTGGGGGAAACCCTGTCGACGTATCGATCAGGACGCTCTTCAGATCTCTTACGCTTATTGGCCCTCCCTTTGCTCGTTGTTTGAGATCGGCCCTCCAGAATGTCTTCTCCCATCTTGGCACAACTAGGAGAATGGTGCCTCTTGCCAGGTTCAAGTGCGCCAGTACTCTTGGGATGAGATTCGGCGGCGGAAATACCCAGGCCCGCTCGTAATCCCAATGCTGACTGAATGCGTTGAGATAGGAGGCCGAGCAATCGGTTGAGTCTAGCGACACGTAGTTTGGCACCACATGGGCGGTGGCCGATGCGAAGAGGTCGATCTGAGGACGTCCCCATATTCGGAATATTTCCTCTATCGCTGGTTCCAGGA
Source organism: Agrypnia vestita (assembly GCA_016648135.1). Lineage (NCBI taxonomy): Eukaryota > Metazoa > Arthropoda > Insecta > Trichoptera > Phryganeidae > Agrypnia > Agrypnia vestita. Next base: position 6,044 of record JADDOH010001292.1, on the reverse strand, counting down.
GGTGCCATTCCGGGAGTGGTGTCCCCCGTGAGAGTCGGTCCGCAATCCCGTTGTATCTCCCTGGAATGACTGCGCTGTCAGAGATATTTCCTGCTGGTCGATAAACTCTAGGAGGTCTCGAGTTATCTTCAGAAGGCCCAATGATCTTGTCCCCCCCTCCTTGTTGATGTAAGCCACTACTGTCTTGTTGTCTGTTTGCAGTAGGGTCTTCGTTCCTCTTAGCAGGTAAGCGTGATCCCTGATCACTGCGTAAACAGCGAAGGCTTCTTTCTGGTTGGAATGCCACCGCATCTGCTCTGGGGACCACTGGCCTGATATCGTCTTGTCGTCCACCTGGCCGCCCCAACCTGCGTCCGCTGCGTCTGTAGTCAGGAAGTGGGAGAAGGGGGCTTCGTGTATTGGGCAGGACTCCCCTACGGCCTCCAACCACCACTCTAGGTCTTGCCGAACCGCGGCAGGAAGCTCCACTTGTCTGGATGGCTCGTGCCTCTGCAGCTGGCGGCTGAATCTCTGCAGTCTTCGGCAATGCAAACGACCCCGAGGGGTGGCGAAGTTTGCGAAGTTGAGTCTCCCCAAGAGGCCTAGAACCTGCTTGGGGGAGCAACTGCCGGCCTCGATCGGGCGGCGCAGTACTTGGCGAAGGCCAGAGCACTTGCGGTCCGAGAGGGATTTCTGGTTGGCTTCTGAATCTCTGCAGTCTTCGGCAATGCAAACGACCCCGAGGGGTGGCGAAGTTTGCGAAGTTGAGTCTCCCCAAGAGGCCTAGAACCTGCTTGGGGGAGCAACTGCCGGCCTCGATCGGGCGGCGCAGTACTTGGCGAAGGCCAGAGCACTTGCGGTCCGAGAGGGATTTCTGGTTGGCTTCGGTGTCCCAAGTTATGCCCAGAAACTCCAGCTTTTGGGTAGGTATAAGGACACACTTGTCGCGGTTGATGCACCAACCCAGATGCTGGAACAGATTGACCGTCTCTACTGCCTGGGTCGCTAGCAGGTCCCTTGACTGATTGGCCAGAAGGAAGTCGTCCAGGTAGACTACGGTCCTTATTCCTCTCTTCCGCAAGAGTCCCGCTAGCCAGTTTGACAGCGTTGCGAACATTCTCGGGGCTGATGACAGGCCAAAGGGCAGGCAGGTCATCTGGAGAAGTTCCCCTTGGTAGTACAGTCTCAGGAACTTTCGGTGCGATTCCGCTATTGGTAGGTGAAAGTATGCCTGGGTTAGGTCGATTTTCACCAACCAATCTTTGGGCTGGAGGAAGTCTGGGACCCGAAAGTGGTTGAACAGCTTGAAGGGTTTCGCCTCCACAAAGCAACGCCTTCAGGTTGAATATCGGCCTTAGGGAGTTGTCCGACTTCGGAGTTAGAAACAGATTTGAGATGAAGCTCGGAGAATGATCTGCTCTTTCCAGCACGCCTGACATCTTCAGGGCCTGAATGTGACTCGACATGTCTCGAGACTCCTTCGTGCTGAAGCTGCTCAACAGCTGCCTGGTGGGGAAGACTAACGGAGGTTTGGCCGTGGTCTGCCTTCCGGATAGGTCTCCTGTTCGGGTTCCCTGGGCCTCGATCCCTGTTCCTCGGCTCCGGCAGAAAGGGCTTACGGGACTGGAGGTATCCCTGGTTCGGAGCTCGACGAGAAGTTGACGGCTGGGGCTGAGATGTTGACGGTTGGGCCAGGTTTCGGGTTGCGGGCGAGACCATCACCTTCTCCTGGCCCCCCCGTTCTTTAGGATATACGCCGATAGCTCTTCCCTAGTGAACAAGTATCCCGAGCTTGGAGGGATTTTGGCCGCACCTTCTCGCACGAAAGGGTCTTTGAAGCCCTCCAATATGGCCTTTCTCCGGTTCAGTATACACTCTGCCCGTCTGCCGCACACAATCTGCAGGATGTCGTCCGAAATCTTATTGTACGGAGCGTCGCTGGTGAACATCGACTGAATCCGCTCGAAGAGAGCCGAAGCGGAAGATCCGTGCCGGGTTCGGATGCCCAATTCACCAGCGATTGCATCCCGTCTCTCAGGGCTCTGGGCGAGCAAGGCGTTTGAAAGCGCGGCGAGCGGTCTTTCCAGCAAGCCAGTATGTTTCGGCGCGTTATCGACCCTTCTCAAGTCGTCGTTCACCGACAATTCCACAAATGTGGGAGTCGCCGCGTAGGTTCTCTGCGTTTCCGCATAGCGAACGCCTGACCACTCGTCGGAATCGAAGTGTTGCAACTTCGAGATCTGTTCGATTCGCTTCGGGTCCGCTCTCGGTACTGGCGGCTCCTTCACGACCGTGCTGAGCTTGCCGAACTCCAGCGTATTCCTCGCCCTTCTGAGGCTCGGCGGCGGCTGAATCAAGGGCGCATTCGTGTTCCGGCGTTGGCGGCGTTGTTGATGCAGGGGCCGCGCCGCCCGCTAACAAGGCCTCCGTCAGAGCAGTCACCTGTTTGAGCAGGTGGTCTACACGCGGGTCGTATGCTACGCGGCGTCTCTTTCAACTCGGTTCTTCGAAAGAAGATCCGTCATTCGAGGATACCGGCGAAGGAGCTTGCTCGTCCGCCATCTTGTTAACAAAACGTTTGACGAAATTCACGGGATTTACACTAAAATATCAACGTCCTGTCGCACTATGTTAAAAATTTGTATAGTCTAATGTTTGTTAACCTAGGGATCAAAAATTAAGGGGGTAGGTTGCAATAGAAACACAAAAAATCACAACAAAAGTTGGCGTGTCTAAACGCGTGCCAAATGGCGCGAAACAATGACGTTATATGAAAGAAAAACCGTTGCGCGGACGAAACCGGAAACAGGGATACCAGCGGGAATAAATTGTCGCAAACAGGGAATCAGAGGGGGTAGGAACGCGTGTCTAGTGGCGAAACAGCAGGCTGTTCTCTCATAATGGATTCCAGGCGTCGAGACGGAACACAAAATATATAAATATGTCCAACGATCATAATAATAACCTTAACTCTTTAACAATATATTCCAGCCTAAAACTAATACAGAAAGCATTGAAAAAGTAGGTACAAGTATCAATTTTGCTAAAAAAATGTCTCAACAATAATATTCTACTCAACACAAAAAAAAACAAATATCTAGCTTCTAGTATGAAATAAAATATTCAATGTTACAATGAATATAAAATAAAAGTACAATCTGGTTTTAATCCCCACAACGATAGTTGCCATTGCTTTTATAGTGATTGCATTGATAAAATAAAATACTTAGACCTCTTCAGTGTAATTCCAAGTATACTATGTTGATTTGTGGCAGAGTATAGATGACAAATAATCTTTTATTAACCAATTTGTATTTTGTGTACCTGCATCTAAATAAGTTCCGATTATAAATTTTGCCTGTCTCGACACAAAAATTTCGGTGACATAATAGACATAAAAATCTTTGGATGATTAGTACTTATTTTATATAAATTCATCAAAAAACTTATATTTTAGACAAAACTCTAGTTTGCAGTGACTGGATTGAATGATGATAAAAATATTGCTTCGACGACAAATAAATAAATAAACAGGTCTTTTTTGTGAACACACATATCGTGACATTACAATCCATAATGTCTGTACAGTAATGCGTAACAAAATATTGATGTACCTACTAAAATGGTTTATAACTGTTGGGTGTTGAAAAGAAATGTTGTACCATTGTATATTATTATTATTATTATTGATAATGGGCAGGCAACTTAAGCTGATAGGCCTATATCACTGTCTCTCATTTGATTATCCAGCCTATTCTTAAATTGGTTAACACTGGCTGCAGACACAGCACCCTCAGGCAAACTGTAGACATAAAAACACCAGATGCCATTTTTGTCAGTTTTTAATGACATGTAAAAAATTGGAGGAGTATGTACCTACTCATGTAGAAGTTATACATTTTGGCGTGATTGTGACAATTGATATTCAAATATTGGTTAAAAATGTACATTAATAAAATAATACAATGTCTAGGGTGATGATAAATATAATTGATAACATTTTAATGTAGTTAAATTATTAATATTTGCTTTTCAAGTTGTACAAATGTAACTATTGGTTTGTGATAGCTAAAATAAAGAGAAATATCTTAAAATCGACATCTCACGACGATTCAAAGACATCTATTGCTGCAGCGTCCTAGACATATGATGTGACAAATCAAAAAACCCGAGCATTTTCAAAAATATTCCAAGTGCCTACCCATTTTCATGTTTGATCAATTTTCAGCCTAAAACGGTTCTGCATTCAAAAGTTTCGAAACTAAACAATTTTGACAGCTGCATTGAATGTCGAATGAATTAAAGTGTTTTTTATTTTGAAAGTGATCTGACAAAAAAAAAATCTGACAATTATGTCATTTTTACAAAAACATCGACAATAACATACACACCTAAAATCTTAACCCAATAAACAGTTCTAATTCTCAATTCAATAATCATTCGTCAGCTTTTGAATTGAGCATCTTTATGATTGGTACTCAATTCAAGATGGTCGACAACACGTTATTTGTATTACTGGAATACTAATTTCAAGTGAATAAATTTTTGATAGTTTTTCGCGCATTTCGTTGTCTGGCATTCCAGCTACATGTTGCTTTCCGCTATAACAATTAATTTTTATCCTCATATATCAATAAAATTTTATCCTAAATGCGCCAAAAGAAGATAACTTCAATAAAATTACAAAAGAATAACTAAAAAAATAATTTTGCTGAAAATATTTATGTTGGAATATCGGATATAAGGAAAATATAAGCCTGTGTTCTTACCTTGAGAGAATTTATTCTTAAGATGTTGTGTAGACCCTAGGCAGCAGAAGCGTCCATTGACCATGATGGCGAGACGTGTGCACAGCGCTTCACACTCCTCCATACTGTGCGAGGTCAGCACTACACTACCAGACTGGCGGCCAGCCACGGCTCTCCAGACCTGACGCTTGGCCATAGGGTCCATACCTACAAAATCATATTCTCGTTCAATCATGATATCCTCAAATTTTGAGATACTTTCAAAAATAAAAGAAATATTATTAATAGAAAATCATTTACCAGCAGTCTCCCGACATCGATCTATTAGCAGTTATACCGACAAAGTTGCATGTGTTTTTTAGCATCACGTATTGCGCGTAATTATACTTGAATTAAAAAAAATAGTGTTTTCACTCAGAATATAAATATTTATATTCATTTTGAACAAAAAATAAATACCAAAAAGACAAGAAAGAAAGAACAAATTTGAGTGCTAAAGTTTATGTTATTTATGAGGGCATGTATGAAATACCATATTTTTAATATTTCTCTCTGTTCACAGTAAAATTTGTAATATGCTAGAGATAAACATAATTGATTCTTCAACATAATACCAGAATACAAGATAAAATAAAATACCTTCCTTACAATGTCAAGTACATATAACTTTATTATTAGCATATTAGATGCAAAATTTACATGTTAATTAATATACACACACATAAAAATAGTAAACTGATGACTTGTGTCTGAACAAGAGACATAATGATGTTTTCAAATTGCGCACAATATAGGTCTTTCCATTTAAGAAAGATAATTGAATTTGTGTAAGCCGTATGACGCACATTGTTACCTTGTGTTTGTGTTTACTCGTAAATACCAATACGACTTACACATACTAATTCAATTACATATCTTTCTTTAATGAAAATATGTTTACCTGTGGTTGGTTCATCCAAGTACACCACTTGCGGGTCCCCCAGGAGGGCGAGGGATGTACTCAGTTTCCTCTTGTTTCCTCCACTGTATTCTCTAACCTGAATAAGAAAATTATGGACAATATATTATATGATACGTGATAGGACACTCTCCCGATGAAGCTGAAAAAGACTTGTCTGACTATCTGACTATCTGTATTATTGAACACTTAAAAAAACTATTGTTGTCTGTATCGGACTCCGAATCCTCATCTAAAAGTCTGTGATCACTGTATCTTGTAGTCACGGAATCTTTAAATAAAAAATATTAAACAAAGAAACAACCCCTCCGCGCGACCATCAGGGTAAAACTGAAGTGGCCAATGGAGTAGCTTTAAAA
>JADDOH010001291.1:0-265276 GCA_016648135.1 Agrypnia vestita | reverse complement strand
GATTATCGTACAGGATCCACATTTCATCACAGGTAATGATTCGATTTAAAATCCCTTCATTATTGTGCCGGTTGAGTAATGCAACGCAGCAGTCAACGCGCTTTTGTTGATTTGCTTCACTCAATTCGTGAGGTACCCACCTTTCAAGCTTTTTCACCTTACCAATTTGCTTCAAGTGGATTAAAACAGTTTTATCACTAACACCGCAGCCTGCAGCTAACTCGGATGGTGGTTTGCGATGGATCCGCTTCCACAATAGCCTTCAATTCGTCATTCATCAACTTTGGTCTCCGGCCGTCCACGGGGCTTATTCTGCAGGTCGAAATTTCCAGAACGAAAACGTTGGAACCAAAAACGCACTGTGTTTTCTTTTGCGGCACCGTCGCCATACACATCATTAATCCTTCGAGCCGTTTCTGCAGCACTGGTGCCACGATGGAACTCGTATTCGTAAATAACGCGATATTTCAAGTTTTTCATTTTGTAAACTGAGTGACGCAAAGAAAAAAAAAATTGAGGAAAAAACAAATGAATTATAATTTTCAAAACACAAATACATGAGTAAATAGCTGTATAAATTTGGATTTGGAATTCCTAACCAAAGAGAAGATATTTGAGATCAAATTTGCCAGTGCGGCAAAACTCCAATTTCATATGTAAGGACCTAATATATTGGTTTTATAAATTATAAAATCTTGAATTAGATTTATTTTTAATTTCAACTTTACATTTCTTATTTCAATAATCGAGAAAGTGATGATCAATCAAAAATTTTATGATATCTTGAACAATCGTATTCACACTGCACATAAAATGTACTAATCTTAAATTAAACAAACTCTTTTTACAAATAGTCATTAATTTATTATTATATACAAACTCAATAATTTAAAGAAACGTAATGATCGATTTAAACAACGCGACTTTATTAGAAGATGAAGCAAATTGGCAGTTGAAATACATACAGAGTATTTAATGTGTTAGTAAGTATGAAATCTGTAACAGTGCAGCGTGCGCCGTTCTCAACAGAAATGAAAGAAATACGCTCTATTACGAAAAATTTATTTGCCAACAACATAAAACTCGCAGACGTAAAGATAGCTCGAATATAATAGAGCTTCACTAGGAAAATATTTTCTTCCGGATTCAAGAAACAAATTTGATGCACAGTAAATTAGGTTAAGCATTGACACAAATTGGTATTGATTGAAGTTCTATACAGAAGTAGTAAAAAATAACGAAATCCGTAAGACTCTAGGCGTAGCTACGGATTACAGCTTAATTTTTACTGTATTTTTTATAAGATAAGAATTATTTAATTAATGTCTGTTTCTTTAAAATAACTTTTAATACAATAATTATAATCTAAAGGTTTTGTATGTACAACTGCAGTAAGATCCGCAATGATCTACAGCTCAGAATGCTGGACTATAAAGAAGGTGCACGAGCAAAAACTTCATACCAGTGAAATGAAAATAATCAGACGAAGCTTAACAGGGTGAGAAATGAATATATCAGGGGTAGTTTTAGTACGGTCCCTGTTACCGAAAAGGTGAAAGAATCGAGACTGAAATGGTAGGACCGTGTAATACTGCACTCAAAATACAAGAGACAAAAAGAGGTTATAGAGGTTGACCCAATGCCACGTGGTGACCTTAAAAATGCCCAGTTGGACGAAGCGATGGCCTAGAATAGAGAAACGTAGAGAAAAAAAGTAAGGAGAGCCGACTCCAAATGAAATGAGAAGCGAGTAAGGAGGAAGAAGAAAACAGAATCTTTAATAACGCACCACGACTTCATACCCCTTCTACCTCCCCATCTTCTACCCCGTAAATTTTAGTTTTGCATTTCTTTATTTGACAATTTAAGTGAATATTTCTATTAAAAAAAAAAAATCCAAATAAAAAGGTTGCATGTGTGAAATATATCAGTTATATTTTTTCCTATGCGTGACATTTAGAGGATTATTGGCATATTACATTTATTACACTAAAAAAATCCATCAATAAAAGCGGTAATTAATTAAGAAGTTATGAATTGCTACAACTAAAATAAATAAAATACAAATAATTAGTATGTTCGCTTGCATAAATTAACCACAAAAAAAATATATTTCGTAATTAATTCAAAATGAGAGCAAATTATTTTTAACATGAATACAGATTACGATATAAATGAACTCACCCCTATTTAATCTCTAATGATAGTCTTATTTCTAAGATTGTACTTAATTAGCTACAAGCGGCCAATCGAAATGAACTTTCACAAAAAATAAAAATATCGCGAAATCGTATGTCGATAGTTTCGTAAGTATCGTAGCGCCATCTAACATGGCGTAGAATCATAGTAGAGTTAGTGATGGACATTGTATATTGTGTTCCCACTTTTGGAATACGGGGTTGTTTTAATGAAAGAACAGGCGGTAATAAATACCGTTTTATTTGCACGATACGTGTTGCGGACCGACACAAGCTACCGTGACCTTGAAACTTTGTGTAGTTGAGAAGAAGAAAGCAGCGCGCCCACGCGCTCTGACCATCTTATACCGATATATTGCTACCTCAAGAAAGCGTTAGTGACGGACGTAATCACATCAAGAATTACGTATTATGACCAAAAAATAATTTAAATAAGTAAATTGACGATAAAAAAATTAAAATGAAGTACTCTTACATGACAAATGTCACAATCAAAAATAAACATATATATAAAATATGCTGACAATATTCAAAGTCAAGAGCGAAATTTTATTATATAACTTGTTATAATAAAATTTCCATTTTGAGTATATTTCACTTCAGTTTTGAAGGAACGCAAATAAACTAGAACTAGTATAAAGAACGAATGTAAATGCTTACATAGGAAAGGAAAATACACTCAAGGCATTGGAAAAGGGAAGCCGCTGGAGAGAGAAATTTTGCGTAAATACAAAATATATGGCCCCAAAGTGCGCACTTGACCAAAAGGTCTCCGGCTTATGTACTTTTGGCGAAGGTGACCAAAGTACAAGATAGGAGACAAGTTTAGGACAGTAAAGTACAGGACAACATAGAAATAGTTAGTAATAATAATAGAATAATTTCGTTGTGTGTCTGTCTGTCCGTAACTTCCTATAAAGTCGGTAACTTTCTTTTGATTTCTTCAATTTTTTGTCTTTTTTGAGAAGGACAAAAGGTTCACGGGCTAAATACAAAGTGTTCACGACCAAAATCCGTTGAATTATCAATAAACTAATTTTAAATCTCTCTCTGCACCTCCCTCCCTCCCTCCCTCCCTCCCTCCCCGCCCCCCTCGCTCTCTCTTTTTCTCTCTGTCTCTCTCTCTCTCTCTCTCTCTCTCTCTCTCTCTCTCTCTGTGATCCCTTCATTAGTTCTCTATTTAATTCTACACTCTTTGACTTGCCTTTTTTTCTAAGCTCTATAGTTAATATCATTCTACTATAGTTAATATCAACTTCCTAACTCACTATTTTAAAAAATTATAACCGAATTTTTACTCCGGGCAACGCCAGGTACGGACTGATATAATGAAAAACATTTCGATTTTGCTTTAATTAAATTGTAAATCAATAAACTCTTTCTTCTGTTCAAATTGAAGCTGAAATCAGTTAATTACATTTTTAATGAGGTAATTTTTTTTTCGCAAAATATTCAAAACATAATTGGATTAAAAAAACATGTTTTTAGCTTTTGTGCATTTGACAAGAAACATTAAAAACAATTATGAATAAATTAAATATTTACGCAATTTATCCAGAAGTCGTTCGTATCTTGTAGCTTCTTATCTTGCATCTGAATATACCTGCGTGATCTGGTGTATAACTGTGATATTTATGTTAATTTAATTTTATCATGTAGCGACGTAGATTCTTGGTTATTTTAGCTAGATATTACGCAAAAGATACACCGCCAAATTATATTAATATGAACACAGGGAATGGCAAATACGATAATCGACTTGGAATTGTTCAAGATTATTCGTTCACTCATTTCCTTTACAAAATTGCTACCGATTAATAATATTCGAGCCACTATCGACCACGTGACTTGACTGTAATACATATATGTGTAATATAATCCTTACTGAGTTGATTAGTAACATTGGTTGATCAATGCTTCTTGAATATCTGTGCCAAACTTCTAAGGCACACCAAGCATCGACAATATCCAAAAATTAATTCATTTTGTCTTCCTCTACAATACAATCTTCAGTGTGAAGTGAATAAAATAAAATAGGTACATAAATAATTAAAAAAATCAACACGATTTATCAAGTACCTACTTACGTATATATTTAAAAAATAACCCATAAAAACAAAATTTTTACAATACTCCCTTTCACATTTTCGGGTTTCGTGTCTACCATATGCGTCGGAATCTCCATAAAATTTGTATGAAAAAACCATTAAAAATATGAAAAATCCAAAATTATACTAAAATTATTTTTTTTAACGAAAATTTGAAAGATCTTCTTGATCGTCGCGACGAGTCTGCTTGCAATGTTTCAGCTCGATTGGATCACGGCAAAAGGGTTAAAAATCGATCCAAAGTTTTTGCGTCAAGCAAGCAAGCAGACGCTACGAGTTAAAAGAAAGGAAGTAAAAATGTTTTTTTTTTATTTAATATCAGAATTAGTTACTTTATTCTAGCAATAGCCCGTCAACAATGACGTTCTTTTTATTTTTGAATTTTAACTTTACCTTAAGTTATTACTTTGTAGTAGGACTATACCACTACTGCACACTTATTATTGCCAAGTCTATGTAATTTGAGTAATGGATGCAAGAGAATTTGTAAATTAATTGTAGTACGTCTCGCGTACAAAATACATGACCAAAATGAATAAGGTATGTAGCGGTACCTGTTCAACCCTTTGCCATATACTTATCGCTCGACCCGGAGTTTTGTTTATATTAACACAATAAAAATCTCCGCGATATAAACAAAAGGGTCGAGCTAGGGACATGGCGACACCATACCAGTCGGGCTTCTGCCGTAAGATTGGGCAGACATCCGCGCGTCATCATTTCTCTTTGTCTGATCATTTAATAATTTTTATACGTGTTTGATTTTTTTACTATTTCATTTATAATTAATAATTTACTCATTTACACACTGTAACCTGTACATCTCATTTGCTCTCGGAGCCTATCTCCGGTCGAGAAAGAAACATTAAATGATAATCGCTCATTGATTATATCGACCACGAACCTTCCCTGTGGGTCTTTTTTCACTCTATTTTAAAGAAAAAATATACTGAACACCTCATTTTAAATAATAAAAATGAGAAAATATTGGAAATAAATCGGTATTCTCTGTTCCGTACAGTGTTAAAAAAACTTCGGATGATTTATAAGGAGATAATTAACTTCAACAACAACGAATGCTTATTTAAAGAAAGCTTACAAAATGTGCTGTATAATTTAAGAAGCATTAAAAATAATGTCAATGTCCAAGTCTACAGTCCAGACCAGTAAGTGAGTTCTATTTTACATAGCACGGGCGTTAAAAATTTGAAAATTTTCAATTTCAACCGGCATAGTGATGTGATTGTCGGTTTTTATTTTATTTACAATATCATTGATTCTCCTGAAACCACCAGCTTGCTATCCTATCGTGTTCCACTCAGATCTACCAGACAAAGCTACCTCTTTTCCCTTTCAACGTTTCACACCAGTATTAGGAAATTCTCTCCCATCCCATTTATATTCTTAGACTATGTGCATTATAAAGGAAATAGGTGTAACCCATCAAAAATGTCGGTACTTTTACATGCCGGTACCTAAAGAATAAGCATTTACTTGTTTATAGCCAACACCTATGGAATAGTAATAACGACTTCTATCAAATTATTTGTTTTTTTTTTATTTCCCCTGCCGGCAATTAGACGGAACATAAAATGGTTCGCGTACTTGCTAGTCCTATAAAGCCCCGTCTCCGATCGTTTAATTTGTTTTTTCAGGCGTGAATTCGAACGAAATTACGGACGTTACATGAAGTTGCGGAGACCTACAGACAGATAGACAAATGGATGGAAGGACGGACAGCGAAATTATTATGTTTGATGATTGATATATTTCAATTATGCTTAACTAGCTGTAACTCGTCAAAAATGACGGAACATTAGGTCGCGTCTTTGCTAAGCCCTAGTATATGTTCATAATATATTTTTGGCGGTTCACGGAGAAGCTTAGCGGAGTAGCCCGGGGTGTGAAGTTATGGGGACCGATAGATATACGGACGGAAGGACGGACAGATAACGAATTTATTAGGTTTGATCACTGTAAACTTTTTTCCTTATTATCACTGAGTCTATTAAATTAATCTTACTATCACCGTCTCTTTTTTGTCATCTTTTAACTAGTGTGTGAGATATAACTACTTTTTTGTATTCTTTTCTTACCGTGTATTTATGTCTTCCTGTTGTGTGAACAAATAAATAAATTGCAAAAATAATGAAGTGAAACCTATTCCGTGTATGCTAAGAATTTTAGTCATGCTTTTGTTTATTTCAATATAACTAACATACTTTTATTTAATTCAATATACCTAACTAAAATTAAAATAATAGAAAAAAAAATTTCAAAGTCTTCAAATTTTTATGAAAAATTTCTTCAATATTTTTCTTATCTGTGCTGTGTCATCGGTATGAAAATAATTTATTCAGGATGGATAGGGAAATGTGTACGTATGTGTTGACCTGTATTTGAATGAATGAATGTGAATGAGTTCTCTTCAGAATATGAAATGTCAATGTTGAACAGATGGGCGAATACGTGTTAGAATGTGATGTAAATGTTTGAAAGATGAAAAATATTTTCGTATCAGCCCTTATATCACAAGTAAGATAAATTTGTGGTCAAGATGGTGGCAAATTATTCTAAAAAAACAGACTTTTTTAAATACTGTTTTATGTGTATCACTCGTGGCGTCACAAAGAAATATTTGGAATACGAAACGCAGCATATTATTTTTAAGTATATTGTATAAATCTACGGCACCTGCGTATACTGTCGAATCTGCAAAGTATATTTTTTCATTTTACTATCTTAAACCGTCCAATTTACTCTATACTTCTGGAAATGTCAAAAGTATTTTGAATTTTTCTTTTAAAAAAGTAAATATTGAAGAAAAACTTATATTTCTTTAACAGTTTCCGAAATTATAGAATAAATCGGGTGGCTTAAGATAGTAAAATATAAATTGTGAATTAATAATTCAAAAGGGACCGTCAAAATGTTATATCTCCAGATTTAAAAAAGAGATAAACTAAAACAATTGTAACTTTTTCTTTTTTGTCTTTTCAGTTCATAGAATAAAAAAAAGATCACATAGTGGATTGGGCAAGTTGAGCGATTAAATGCGGAAAGAACGCAAGAGTTAACGGCACCAGAAAGAGAGGACGACCGCGAAAGATGTGGCATGATCGGACTAACCAGCCACTAGAGGATCAGCCTCAACAATCATCAAGCTTGTATGCGAAGATTTATGAATGTGGATGAGATGACAGTTGTGTGTCAGGACAGAAGAGTGTGGCTTTATCCTCTTTGCCTACCCTCGCGGGGAAACGGCGTGATGGTAAGTATTATCTTATTTTTTTTATCTTATCTTCTGTTCCGTTTCTTACTCATAATATTTAATAATTGAATGCTCATCCGCGTACACTAAACTACTATATAAATATATTATTTATTTTACGAGTAAGATGACAATGTGAAGCAATCAAAATTTGCTCATCTGTCTACACTAAACTGCTGTACAAATATATTATTTATTTTACGAGTAACATGACAATGTGAAACAATCGAAATTTTCTCATGGTTCGAAACAAAAAATCAATTTTAATGGAAATATGGTAAATATGGATATGGTGATCCCTTCAATCTCTCAAGGCTCGTGGAAGATGTAACGAACGCGCCCAGCGGGAACCGGCCACTCGCGCTTCGCAGTAAAAGAAATAGAAATATCGTGAATAAACAACGTAATTTAACCACCAGTTAAGAATTCTTAAAAAAATGAAGGTTAATAACTGTGGTAAGAGATAAGCACACATGAGCTTTTAAATTGACTCAGTGACAACGTGGAATGTTAGGTAAACACATAAAAAGTTATGAAGTGACGTAATACAAAAATAATCATAGTTTCAACATTGACTTATACAATATTTACATAAAATTAAACAGAATAAAGACGATGATTAATATTTTTTTCTTTTAAATAAATATTAAATATTATCAGCCTGAATTCTGAGAATCTATAATTAGAAAATAGTATTCTGACAAGAATATTTTAATATTAAAAACTCTTCGTATAAACTTGATCAAAATATTTAAATATCAGGGCAAGACTCTACATATTATTTAAATTCATATTGGTATAAAGCTACTTCTTTTGGTTTAATTTAAATATTTCATTTCATTTTTTTCTTCTTCGATGCTTTAATTTTGTTTTTTTATTTAACTGAAAAGTTTTCTGATTATTAATGTAATTTGTATTTATTAATTATTATTTTAACTTTTCCATTAATGATTTAGGTACCTATTATTAACATATATTTACATCATCTTTACTAAATATTGCTATTATAGACTTCTTAATAAATAAATACGTTAAGTTTTACGCCATTTTGTCTGTACTCCGCAAAATAGGCATTCTACAAATGAAACAGTAAAAAAACTAACCAATAAAAACCCATTAAAACCAAGTTTTTATTATACTCCCTTTCTCATTTACTAGTGGAAACTGGTTTGGCGCTTAACCTACGCGTTGGGCTTAGGTCGGGCGACGCTACGAAAGGGAGTAATAAAAAATTTCCAAAAATCCAAAATTATACCGTAATCAGGTTTAGTGTCTACCAGATGCGTCGAAATATTTTCATACAACTGAGTAAGTTGTAGGAAAAAACCATTAAAAATTTCTAATAATCAAAATTATACAAATTATACTATAATTATTATTTTTTTAACGAAAATTTGATAGATCTTCTTGATGTTCGCCACGAATCTGCTTGCAAAGTTTCAGCTCGATTGGATTACGAGAAAAGGGTTAAAAATCTATCCAAAATTTTTGCGTCAAAGAAACAGACAGACGCCAGAGTTAATATAAAGGGAGTAAAAATGGAGAAAATTGTTTAAAAGCAAAATTATTACTCCCTTCATATTAACTCGTAGCGTCTGCTTGCTTGACGAAAAAACTTTGGATCGATTTTTAACACTTTTCCCGTGATCCAATCGAGCTGAAACTTTGCAAGCAGACTCGTGGCGACGATCAAGAAGGTCTATCAAATATTCGTTAAAAATTAATAATAATTATAGCATAATTTTGGATTTTTCAAATTTTTAGTGGTTTTTTCATACAAGTTTTATGGAGATTCCGACGCATAAGGTAGACATGAAACCCGAAAATGAGAAAGGGAGCATTGTAAAAACTTTGTTTTTATGGGTTACTTTTTTTAGTTTGAATTTTAAGAAAGATTTTTTTATAGAAAGCGTTGAAGAAGCAGTTTTTAATTTTGGTACCCCAAAATTAATCCAAAATATCCGTCCCAAAAGGTTCCGGAATCTACTTCAAATTCCGGAATGTATAAATATTGTAACCTGGGCCAGAATCCTGGAGAAGAATCATTCTTTATACTGTAAACTGGGCTAAAATCATGGAGAACAATCATTCTTAATACTGTAATAACTGAGCCATAATACCGGAGAAGAAACATTTAACTAACTTACCATCACGCAGTTTCCCCGCTGGCGTAAGCAGCGAGAATGGAGAGCCACGCTTCTCTGTCCTGACATAACATTTACCTCATTCACATTCATACGTCTTCGCACGCAAGTTCGTTAATTTTTGATCATCTCACATCTTTACTTGCTTCACGCGCGTCATACATCTTTCTTTCTATACTTTCTTCATTCATTCGCGCCTTTGAGGTGATTTTTTATACGAATTTTTTTTTTATTATTCGTTCAACGTGACCAAACTAAAATTGGCAATTAAATATCCTCCTTCAAAATTAGTCAATAAACCACAAACCATAAACACTCCAAAAACACAAATAATTTCTTGTTTTTCACAGACTTGTGCCGATTAGATATTCAAAATGTTTTATTCTTGAATTATTCATTCACAAGTAAAAAATGCCCCTACGCTGAAGACTAATGACTCTCCGTTCAACATTTTAAAAAATTTCTCTCCGAATTCCGTATCAGCAGGTATTTTAATTATTCACAAAGGCAACTTCAACCCGGCAGTTTGTAAAACAAAGTTACATCGGTTAACGCAATTGTAAAAGTTTTACAAGGACTATAATATGCCAAAAGGAAGCGTGCTTTGGGCGCAAACATCGACTTGTATGACTCCATTTCGACTCCTTACTTTTTCATGAGCGACCGACGCACATTAATAACGCTGACAAAAGCCACGCGCCCCTGCTCACGGTTTATAAATTCTTTTTGACTGCCAATCTATACAGTCCATACGGTCGTGTCGGGATATTTCTTCGAGGCGAAAAAATAATACGTATTCAGCAATATGTTAGGATACGGTCAGTTATTTTGCAATTTCGGTGATTTTTATTCTACCCTCTAGACCACCAAAGTAAATAGACATGAAATAAATTAACTTTACTTATAAATTTTAGCATAATAAAAACTCTGATACCTCAGCTGGCGTCAATACTTAAAAAAATCATTACGGGCTTGTAATTTTTGAAACAATTTTGAACTTCAAACTAAATACTCTTACAAAGTATAATTTCTTAGTAAATAACTCACGCTTTATTATATGAAGATGTTTTTACTTAAAAGACCCGGTTAGGAAAAAAATACTTAAAAATATTTTTTGTAAGCAATACATATATGTTTTCTAGGAAATTTGATTATATATGAATATGGTTGAAACAAAAGTGATGTGTCAAGATAAAAGAGTGTTATACTCTATCTTCTCTGCCCACCCCTGTAAGGAAACTGCATGATGATTTGTTAGTTAGTTAATAATATGAAATCCATCCTTAAGAAATAAAAGTAAATTAATCAGTATAATACCCGAGATGTATATTTTACATTAACATGACATTAAAGATGAATGTACCTCCCTAGCTGATCTCAATCTATCTATCCATCCTACCCACTTTACCGATTTAGATCTATTTAGATTTATTTCTAAATTTTGCTCAGTTTTTTTTTAGAATTCTACACAAAACATAGTTTCCATTTTTACCCCACTATTTCTCGTCCCTGCAATACTAAATGTATAACTCACATATTTTCTTGTTTATAATCATCCTTTTTTCAATTTATTGCACGCGATAACTGAAGAATTAAAGACCGCTTATTCTAACATGGAGAGATTTTTGTCGATGTTTCGGTTCAAAATAAGACAAGAAGAAAAGTCGGCAAAACAAAAAGGTAAATTCAAAAATATTTGTTTTGTACACAGAAAAACTTGGTCTGATTTCTGAACAAACGTTGTATTTACTTTGGAAAAATGTCTGCACCACGAAGTGTTTTGATTGCCTGCGTATTTGAAATTCCGTCTGGTGTACTAATCAAACAGGAGGAAAGCCAAAAAAATATAGTGAAAAGTTTGCAAAAATAAAACCTTAATATTGGAGATACAGCCATTTCTTTAAATGGCAACCCATTTAAAAATATTGACTTGAAAGAAACTTGTGTAAAGACATTTTGACAACACGCGTGTGTGGAAAAAAGTCATGAATAAACCAGAAACCAGGCGAGGATACATTTCCCGGTCTACTTTGCATACAAGTAACGTAATATTTTCGAGAAACGTGCTTCGATAAGAGACAATAGTGAAGCAGGGACCCGCTTACCGAAGATTTTTCTGCATGAAGATTTAGAAAATCCGTGTATTCTGTTATTTAATAAAATGAAAACAGAAATCAAGTATGTTTGTTTCTTTTTCAGCTTTGCATTTTGCATACGGACAAAAGTAGAATAAACTTCACCAGTCTGTTTATACCATATGATATGAAAAAGATTCAGAATTCATTTTTAAAATACACATCACTTGCGGAAAAATCAAGACCTACATATTATTTTCATTGATATTATTATCAAAGTATCAAATCAATCAATAATTGAAAAAAATAATTCATAGCATAGAATTTTGAATATTCCTACTATAAAAATTTGTGTACTCATATTTATGTTAGATAGTTTAGATACAAATTTTATTACCAGAATCTTTATTATTAGATTTAATAATAATAATAATAAAAATAATACTAGTATCAAATTTTTTTAAATAAAATTACATTTAATTCAAGAAGCGGTTTTTGATCTACGAGATTTAGAGATACTCTTAACAAACCGAAATTTAATTTTACCACAACCCAAAATAATTTTAGTTTTCTTGTATTAAATTCAACTATCTCTCCTCAAGAATCTGAAAAAAAACAGATTAGAGTAAATTTAAAATTTAAACCAAAAAACAAGTATACAAACACCTACTAGACACATAATATGATCATCAAACTGTTTGAAAATGTCAGTTCACAACAAATCGCACCTTCCATCCTAATATTATCATCAAATAAAAACAGAATTGAAGGTTACTACTAATTCTTACTAATATAATTTTATCGTTTTTGAGAACATCCGTAATAGATAATAAACTCAATTAGATTTATAACTGGAAAAGAATAAAAATTTTGTTGCAACAGATACGGCTAATGATTGTATTGTAATGGTATCTACGGTTAGATTTACTATGCAAAATTACTGAGCACTAATTTAATCGGAGCACTAGTCTTTAGTGCACAATATTTCGCACTTAACCATCACTAATCACCGTCTTTGGAACACTGTATACTCGTCTTAAAATTTTCGCCCGACTGGGAACGCACTTATTTCCGAACGCCTGTTAGGTACTCCTCTTAATTTATTGTTATTAGCATTCGCTGGCTATTCCATAGAAACCAGAGAAATCGCCACGTGGCGCGGAACCATTATTTCCAGAAGTCGTTGGACTATCTCAAAACCTTCTAATAATTTGCAATAGTCTAAAAAATTTAAAGACTATAAAATAATTTTATTGATTTTACAGTCAGTATTTACGTGTAATTCTTTCTGATTCTACAATCTCGTGACAAAATTATTTTATAAAATTGCGATCATCGTTATTTAATTATTAAAATTCATTTTTTGTACCTTCACTTTAGATAATTTCAGGTGTTAGTTAAATCAGCAAATGTGATGAATTTGGAAAAAAAAATGGGATACCTACAGTAAAATGTACTATTATCTTATGAGTTCATAATTATTTAATGAACCTGTTAAGTTATAAGGTACATTTTTAAAGGCTAATTTTACATTTTCGAATTAATCAAATTACCTACTATTCTATTCCATCACTAGTAATTGTATTTTTATTTTGTGCTACAAAAAATACAAATATTATTATTTCATTCCTGATATTATATTTTTAGAAACAAAATAAAATTATATAAAATATATTTAAAATGTCAAAATACCATTTCAAATTTCTAGATTTGAATTTCTCATGAGCATATTTAGGTATTCAAATTGAGAATCCGTGCTCCGCTTTAAAAATAAACAAGATAGAAAATTCCTCAGAGCATGGTAAATAATATAACGTCAGCCAATTTATTGCTTTTTCCCGAGAAAGTAATCCTTTTTATACTGGAGTACTTTTTGTTAGAATTTTGTACTTGATATTTCAGTAGCTATAAAGTACTGACCCATTTGTAAATATTGTAACGAGATGCTAGAATCCGGATTGAATTGCGCACTGTCCGAATCCCTTGTACTATGTCGTTTTGAAACAAGACTATGGAAAAAAATAGAATACCCTATATCACTCTTGGGATTATCTACAACATTCAGAAGATGTCCGAAACAGCCTGGAAACAGACGGGAACCTTCTCGCAAACACAAGAAATGTAAAAAAAAATCTCGAAGATTCGAAAAACCAACGTGTTTCGAATAAAAGGCGGGACCATTGCAGCGGCGATTTATGTTTGTTTTAACTTTTCTACCGGAGCGATATTAGTGACGAACCATAGCGATCAATGTGGACAACGCAAGGGTAAACCGACCGAAATATTAAGCAAAATACCTACTTACGTGCGATAGTTGAACAGAATTTTCTCGACTCCGTTAACAAGCGACAGTAAAGTGTTCATAGACGAGAGAGAAATTGCAAAATAGTGCGAAATCGAGATAATTGTTTAAATTTAGTTCATGTCGTGTGACTGTGAGTTAATTAAACTAATTAATAAATGGCTAATTAATTTCCAGTGTTTTCATTTTTCTTCCAAACCCATGTCCGGTAACAATATATAACGAGCCGCGAGTAATTTATGACGGTAATGACACATACCATGAAAAATCTTGAGTTCACAACCCTAATTAGAACTTACTGTGGTTAAATTCATCTCAGAATTAAGGAGAATTAGATAGAATGTTTGTTCTAATAGAAAAGTAATAACTGAACATTACTTACAATAATTAAGAAAATATAAGCATTTCTACCTACCTAAATCATATCTACCTAAATTTGTTTTTTAAATCACCTATTGTTACGGAATATTTTATATTCACACGTACACAGATTATATTTTCTTATTATTGTAAAGCCAATATTATGGAAATAAAACAACACTGAAATAATTAAGAAACGTTCAATATTAATTTTTAATTGAGTTATAAATCGTTCAAAATCTCTCCGTTTTTAGAAGTTGACAGCCGTGACAATAAATATCAAAAATTAAAAACTAAAATATAAACTCAAAAATATAAATTAATATAAAAATAAATGTTGATAATTATATCATTTTCGAGCTTACAACGACCAACTTAATGCAGTTTTCTGCGATTACCAACAATTATTATATGTTCGTCCTTTTTACTCCCTTTATATTAACTCGTGGCGTCTGCTTGCTTGCTCGCCGTCGAAAAAACTTTGGATCGATTAACACTTTTCCCGTGATCCAATCGAGCTGCAAGCAGACTCGTGGCGACGATCAAGAAGATTTATCAAATTTTCGTTAAAAAAAAATAATAATTATAGTATAATTTTGGTATTTTCAAATTTTTAATGGTTTTTTCATACAATTTGTATGGAGATTCCGACGCATATGGAAGACACGAAACCCGAAAATGAGAAAGGGAGTATTGTTAAAACTTGGTTTTTATGGGTTACTTTTTCTATCATGACTTATTATTCTATTATTCTAGTTATATTTACGTTAAAAATGACAAAATGTTACTATTCCTGCTGAAGTTTACTTGATTGTGTACATAGTTTCACTGTTAGACTCATCTTTAAAGAGCACAATCAAATCATGGAACAGCTCGAATCTCAAACTTTTAACGTTAATTCCCAGCTTTGAGGCATTCCTGCATCGTGCTTCAAAATTTTTTCTAATCTATTTTCTAGTCTACTTTTCGAAGTTATCTAATTTATGCTATTACAATCTGTCCAAATCTTTGCTTCGTACATACATTAGCGTGAAGTAATATAAATTTATTGTTTAGTGATCACAAATTCTTTCCAAATTCTCCACAAAAATGTTTGAACAACAAAGTATGGTATATTCACCAATTGTTCCCAATTAGTTACGATATTCCAAAGTGCACAATTTGGTACGCATCATATTCAAACAAGCTCTTTACCACCTTATACGCTGGCTTAACCTCTCAGAAACTCATCAATATTTGCAAGATTGTACATTTCCAATGTCGCAAAAAATGATTTTTTAACAATACTACTTAACTTGACTAACATCTCAGCATTCTATGACAATATTATCTATCAATAATGTCAGGACGTAGAAAATATCAAAGTAATCTCTATCAAAAATAAATCCGGCATTGACAGTTTCTGGAATCCTCTGAAAGTTTGAAAGTTTGTTGAGATATTTTGCGAAAATATGTTTCAATTTCTTCACACTGATAAAGAAATGGAAAAAAAAGCATATTAACGTATTCAAAAAATAATATTCTAAAATCTCTCGAGGATATATACCTTAACGAGATATATGAACACAAATTATGTGAATAAGACCCCCTTAAGCCACACCAATAAGAATCACCCTCACGCTTTCGAAACAAGAAACTTCAAAATTTGTTTTACCTTATAAGTTAGCGATGATACGAAAACTCGACACGTATATTCTATGCTGCTCTGCTGTTTTTCTAAAGTACTAGAACTCGTATTATATTTACTCTTCTTCGTGTGGCGGTAACGTTGTGTTTTCTTCTTCTTCGTGTTTTCAATCAAGGGGATTGGTTTGCAGCAAGGTAAGGCATGTCCTACTTGATATGTGTTGATCTTTGCTGGTTCTCGGGACGCCACTTAGGCCGTTAATAGTTTTCCATTGCTTTCCACATCCTTTGCCGTTGATCATAAAGGTTTCTCCGCCATTGTATAGCATTTATTATCTCCAGGACAATAGAGTTCCCTAACCAATTTGACCTAATAAGGCTGGCTGGGACAGTATATTCTACTCGGTCTGACTGATGTCGTTTTTTTACCTTTTACTTACCCCACTCCCCTCTCATTAAGGTTTTTTAGGGGACTTTAATTGGCATCGCACCCAGTTTAATGCTTTTTTACTTAGAAAAAAGATTTGCAAGACACTACAAGTTGTGATTTTTTCATTTACCTACATATTTGAAGATTAAGATAATAAAAATATATATATTAAACTAGCGGACCCTACAGACATTGTCTTACCCGAACCTAGAACCGAATCCTAGAACCCGACTGCAGCGCCACCTATCGGGGTCCAGTTGTGAATCTAAACTATTCAGGGACCCACTAAGACCCACACAAAAAAAAATCATTAAAATCAGACCAGCCATTTAGGAGGAGTTCAGTGACATTAAGATTAAATGGAAAAATAGTTTACACTTAATTGCTATTATTTCTGTGTAGGTACTTCTTAACGATGTTTATTACATAGCAATTTAAAACAAATTTTAAATAATAGACATAATAATAAATTTAAGAAAAGAACGTACGAAGCATAAAAAAACTATATAAAAGTACAACTGCTGTATAGAATAGTTAATGGTGTAGTGATAATTGATTACGTTACATAATAAAAGCTGTAGGTTATCTTCTATCAAATGTTCACTGCCTGACCGTTTGTTCGAAATAACTTTGGATTCACTGCGGTCCATTTTTATAACAAACTAGCTGTAACCCGTCAAAAATGACAGTACTTTTAGATGCCTGTTTCTAAGTAGTAAATATTATCATATTTATATCTGTCACCCATGAAATAGCAATAACGACTTTTATCAAAATATTTGAACAGTTTTTATATTTCTCCTGTCGGCAGTTAAAGGTACTATTCTAAAACTTATCGATTGGATGAATATGAAATGGGTCGCGTCTTTGCTAAATCCTATATTTACTGTATTTTTGACGGGCAATGCAGGTTCGGCGATAGGGCCTGGCCTCCGGCATATTTATTTTTTTATCCGTGAATTCAAACGAAATTACGGACGTTCCACGAAGTTACAGGGACAAACGGACGGACAGACAATTTACATTTTTATGTTTGATACAGAAATAAATCGATAAGATCAATAAAAATATCAATTATAAAAAAATAAAATATATAAATAAATTGATAAGACAAGAATATTCATATTGGAGTTCTCGGATGACAAAAAATTAACATGGTAACGTAAGTTTTTTTTAAATTGCTTCATTTTTTCATCGAAGCATATTTTCAACCCTTAAAAATAAACACGTCATTAAATTTTAAGCAAATAAAAAAACTCGATATAAAATCAATGCAGCCTACTGTACAATGTTCAATACAACGAAGATATTGATATTTCCAGCGAGTGTTCACACAATATTTCTTTGAACGTCAGCTTCAGCTGACTGATTAATTTCTAACGAGAACAGTTTCATTTCCAATAAATTGAGTGATGTTTCATTTTGTTAATTGTGTTTATTGTTTTATTCTTGATGACTTTTGCTTAGTGCTGTAGAAAATATTAAAACAAATTCCAAAATAACTAATTATAAGTAGATCGAACGTGACTAATTATTAGACTTTAATTAAGACTTATTATTATTATTATTTAGATGTTATCTTATTATTATTATTAAGACTTTTATATTCCGCGCATGCAATAATAATTTTAATGATACTGACCTCTTCAGCATTGGTCTTTCGTCTTTGTTTGTTGTGATAACTTCAACAAAAGTAAGGTAAGATAAGTAATTTACATAAGTAGTCGATTCCTCGCGAAAAGGAATTTTACAGGGTAATTTTCGTTGCAGCACTATCAGAAATTATGAAACACTTTCATGATACGCATTTCGACGCATATTTTTATTTTTTTAGCTAATACTTCGGATTCCTCACTAAGCAAATAAAATTTAAGCGCTTTTTTTGTGTCTGCCAGTGATCAGTCCCCACCCGAATTGTTTATTCTTATTTCGTACCTTAGAAGTAAGATATGTTAGGCAAAGTCTTCTTTACAAAGTACTTTTGCAGTAAATGGGTCATAAATTTTCTTCTTTTTATAGTCATCAATGACACAAGACTAACTCTTCTTTTTAACTCGGCCCATAATGTAGGTACAGTCATTATTCTGTTGCGCTTCGACATCTATACCAGTCGTAAATTTTAAGCCTAGGAAGGACATTAATTTAGACTGCTTGAAGTCGTAAATTGTTCTACTGCATTTTGCATCGCTGTTTTCAATTCATTTTATTTGTTCTAATTATGTTTGTTTTATCTATATATGTGGTTCCTTAGCTCAGCACGAAACTTTAAGACTTCCTCGTATTCAATTTATCAGTATGAATTTTTGAACCACGTCTTATATGCTCAAATTTTTAAATATAAATAATTTTGAAAAGTCCTTTATGACGCATTTCGACCTACCTTGTCCACAACATTCAGGGATCAGAATTTTTCGTTTAAAATACCTCCTGAATTTTTTGATGAAGAAACATATATTTCCGGCTCCTCACCTAAATGAGTGTTCTCAACTAATTAATTAGCATCTCGTCTTAGCTTTCGAGCGCGTTTGTATGTGAGTAGATAGATATACAGGTATTACAGAATCATTCGCGATTATCTTTTCATATCCAAAAAATTAATTTATCAAACTGTTTACAAGCTGTTGTATTCTTTTATACAAAATAAAAAAAAGATATTTACAAAACAAAAAATTGAACAAAGAAAAATGATGTAGAAAAATATACATATATTCATATATTGTTTTCATTTTGTCATTTATTTCAACATAACCGGATTGTACTATTGTCGAAATTTAATATGACGAACGGTTACTCCGATATTTATTCTATATATAAGTATATCCGGATAATTTTAAAAAAAGTTTAATTTCCTTTTAATATTCGCTTTTTTTGACCAAAATACAGAGTTAATTAAATGGCCTATTATAGTAAAACGAAAAAAGAATTTTCGCAAATTTGACGGTGTACGTGCTATCGTAACGTCATTTAGCATATTTAAAATATTGCCTAACAAAATTCTAAACCGAAATACGCGATATTTATACAATTGTTTCTTAATGCATCGCTTAACTTTAAAGATTAGTATTAAAGTGCACCCAATTCTTTTTTACACGATTTCAAAATACCAGGTCCACAAAAATGAACAAATTATGTGTTATATTACACGGTTCCCAAAATTTATTTTTGATTAAAAGCAATAAAAATTTTAAATATTTTGCCCTTGATAAAAATGATGAATAGTTACCGAACAAGCTTTTGTTTTTTTTATTTTGAATTTGGATTTTACTTAGAAACTGAAATTTGTTTTTTTTTTAATAAAAATATGTTTGTATGAATAAACTTTGTAGAATTTATTTATTCGGTTTTTATTACTTATTACTTTCTGCGTGATTTTCTAGAACTCCATATACTTAGTTTTTGTTTAATCGTTAAGGGTTTTTTAATGTTTGGGAATATATTTTTATTTTTTTAATGCATACTCGTAGTATACTTTCAAAAAATTAATATGGTTTACGGATTTTTTAATCCAATAAGCCAGTTAATAACAATCAATTTAAAAAAATGTATTTTACTTAAAAATGGCTTATTGGATTGAAAAATCCGTTTGTTACATATTAGATATTTCATTTCTGAGTAAGAACATGACTTTTTTTCCTTCTCAAACAAACATGTAGTTTGCTTCTCAGTGGCAGCAGAAGAGCTCCATAGAAATGGACATGAAACGACAATTTTTCCTTTTTTTCCAATAAATATAGTTTAACTTGTATCTTCATTACTGCCAATAAAAAAATAATTACCTCTTTGTAAAAATCACCCAATTTCTAGCTAAATTTTAGGCTACTAGGGTGGTATAACCTCTATAGATATTACTTTATTTGTAATTGTATATTTTATTTACTTGTAAAAAAATATACATTTTTACATCTAATAATCGAACATTCACAAAACATAATATTAACGTAAATAACCATAAACAGAAACATATTTTCACATCTGGCACAAAATGAAAAATCCTTTTTAAAAACCATTAAACAACATAACTTGATGATACATTTTTTGCATATTTTGCACTTAACCTATTAAAAGTAGTGAAACTGATTACTTTTTTCAGATTTTCTGGCAGTTCATTGAATAATTTGAAACTTTTATCGTATAAACTATTTTGTGTTCCTACCAGTTCTGTTTTTGGAAGCCTAAAATTTCCCCTAATTCTCGAAGGTTAAATGTGGACCTCAAAATTGTATATATTCATATTTTTGTACTTATATAATGGAACTAATCGGTTTTTTATTTTATATGTTAATACTGGGACATTTTGCATTATTTGTTGCGTAATTTTTATTACCTTTAGTTACTTTACCATATCGTTAATTGCTTTTTATTTGTTATATCTTTTTATTTACTTAAAAATACTTTTATTGGATGCCCAATTATGCCCAGGAGATTTCCTACGATGGAAAATCTCTACCTTAATAAATGTAGGAAAATAGTTGTAAATTGTCAGAACTGAAAAGTGAGGCGTTAAATGTTTGTATGTTCCCTATCCATCTCCCCTGACAATGCAACATGAAAACAACAACTAACATTACAAGGCACAAATTATCAGATCATAATATGTTGGGTCATTAAACTATTTCAAACAATACCGTACCCAAGTCGTAAAATTTGAGATAGTCTGGTGGTCCAAGGTTAATATAAAATGATTCTAGTGTTATGAAAACATAATATTAAAACATAATTCAGAGTCATAATGGGTGCAATAAATTTCCGTGAAATTACACGCTTTAGTGGATTATAACGACAAGATATTATATTTCACAGATATTTGAGAATGAATCTCCCATGAAGGGCACTTGACCGAATATTTATTACACGGGCAAACATTCGGTCTTCGTTTAGCAGTTTATGAGTGTGCATATTTGATGGTCATTATGCCCGATATTTCATCTGCATTACCGAATTATGTGATGAAGTTTCCCGCATATTAGGTACCATATTACGGTTACGGACGATTCATGCATTGCGAGTGATTATCATATTAAGAATCCATTTACATTTAGGATTATACACGATAATTTTGCTAATTTATAGATAACTTAGTTTATTTTATTTGGGGAAAAAACAGTTGATAGGTATGCTGTTGAAAAAACAGTTGATATGCAGGAAATTAAAAATTTAATATACACTTGAGAATAACTACCAATCACTTAAATAAATAACATCCTTTCATGGGATCGTGGATGTTGGAAAAAAATTGAACACGTAAAATTATTTTTAAAAAAATATATAAATAAAATAGAGATGCGAACACGGAATACGTCACATCAATATTCTTACTATTTGCAAACTAAGCTGAACGCTTGTGCTATGAAAATATGACTAACTTGCTCATCTAGAGTGAAGTTCGAACCCGCGACCTTTGGATCACGAGGCGAGAGTCCTAACCACAAGACCAACAATCTACTCTATTAATTGACTAAAATCATTGGACACGAATTCAATTGGAAGTCTATTCTTCAATTCACGCGATTTTGCATTTATCGTCACTAATCACTATTTTGAACCCTGTGTTCAATTGAAATTTTGATTTCATCTGAACTACTAAACGCTTCTCACACGTCGGTAGGTACTTCGATGCGATTCAGTCGGGTGTTTTAAAGACCCGATGACTTAGATGTTTCTTAACTAAATTAGTTATTTTTGCATTCTAGTAGAATATTCGGAAGACTTCGATTATGGGTTCCCCTTGTTTTTACTTCCTTTCTTTTAACTCGTGGCGTCTGCTTGCTTGTTTTCTTTACGAAAAAACTTTGGATCGATTTTTAACCGACCTTAAACAGACTCGTGGCGACGATCAAAAAGATCTATCAAATTTTCTTTAAAAAATAATAATAATTATAGTATAATTTTGGATTTTTAGAAATTTTAATGGTTTTGTCAAATTGGAATCATTTGATTACTACCCGGCCTAACGACGTCACGGAATATTTAAAATTTGAATTACTCCGTTTGTATAATAAATAGGTACTTCACTACGAATTTCGAACATTTATAACAATTGTTTCACAGATGACAGAAAAATTCGGTTTTTTGGAAAAAAATCAAATAATAATTTATACTCCCTTTATATTAACTCGTGGCGTCCGCTTGCTTGCCGTCGAAAAAACTTTGGATCGATTTTTAACCCTTTTTCCGTAATCCAATCGAGCTGAAACTTTGCAAGCAGACTCGTGGCGACGATCAAGAAGATCTTTCAAATATTCGTTAAAAAATAATAATTATTATAGTATAATTTTGTATTTTTCATATTTTTTATGGTTTTTTCATACAAGTTGTATGGAGATTCTGACGCATATGGTAGACACGAAACCAGAAAATGAGAAAGGGAGTATTTATTTTTGATGAAGAAACATATATTACCGGCTCCTCACCTAAATGAGTGTTCTCAACTAATTAATTAGCATCTCGTCTTAGCTTTCGAGCGCGTTTGTATGTGAGTAGATAGATATACAGGTATTACAGCATCATTCGCGATTATCTTTTCATATCCAAAAAATTAATTTATCAATACTGTTTACAAGCTGTTGTATTCTTTTATACAAAATAAAAAAAAGATATTTACAAAACAAAAAATTGAACAAAGAAAAATGATGTAGAAAAATATACATATATTCATATATTGTTTTCATTTTGTCATTTATTTCAACATAACCGGATTGTACTATTGTCGAAGTTTAATATGACGAACGGTTACTCCGATATTTATTCTATATATAAGTATATCCGGATAATTTAAAAAAAAGTTTAATTTACTTTTAATATTCGCTTTTTTTGACCAAAATACAGAGTTAATTAAATGGCCTATTATAGTAAAACGAAAAAAGAATTTTCGCAAATTTGACGGTGTACGTGCTATCGTAACGTCATTTAGCATATTTAAAATATTGCCTAACAAAATTCTAAACCGAAATACGCGATATTATATCGCGTATTTCGGTTGATCGATTTTTAACCTTTTTTCCGTAATCCAATCGAGCTGAAACTTTGCAAGCAGACTCGTGGCGACGATCAAGAAGATCTTTCAAATTTTCGTTAAAAAATAATTATTATTATAGTATAATTTTGTATTTTTCATATTTTTTATGGTTTTTTCATACAAGTTGTATGGAGATTCCGACGCATATGGTAGACACGAAACCCGAAAATGAGAAAGGGAGTATTGTAAAAACTTTTTATGGGTTACTTTTTTTAAATCTCTTTATTATATATATATATATATATATATATATATGATATATATATATAATATATATATATATATTAATATATCTATATCTAATTATATATATATATAGATATATAATAACCATATATATATATATTACGTAGAACATAAATACGTGAAATCGAATATATTAATTTCATAAAAATATAGTAAATATATATGCAAAATGTAGAAAGTAATTCACAGTGTAATATAGAATAATCAAAAACAATTATATAATTAAAAATAGGAATAAATTAGAATTCCTAATGTGACATTGAACCTACCAAAGTAATATGCTTACAAAATATAGTATTGAATGAATCAATAATAAAAGGCGTAAAATAATCCTAAAAGAAGTCTAAAAAGAAAATTGTTTTGACGTTTCCGTTATTGTATTCCAGCGTTTTCATTAATTTCTCCTGCAGCCACGACACCTGACAGTATTTTAAATATTTTATTTTTATTTGATTTCTTAAAATACAAAAATATGATACAAAATGCAAGAGTGATAAATTTCGCTCACTTTGCCGGACAATCATCTTAAGTGAATTAGAAGCATAATACTAGCCAACTACTCAACATCTCAGAAGAGAGGAAATCTATTTAAGTTTCGTCTGTGATGAAGTAACCCTGTTCTTTCGAAATCCTTTCACAGTCTACGACGGACCCTTTGATTGTTTTCTAGAGTGTTCATTGTTCGCATCAAGTGCAGCTCACCTAGATGCTTTCTTGTCACTAAAGCACTTATGTCAGTTATATGGAGTTTTCTGGCTCTGTTGAGTGCCACCAGCAAGGATGTGGCCAGTGTCCACCAGAGTCATCACTCTGCATTAGGTGTAACAACAAAATCTGAACAATTAATACATCATCTACAGTTGACACATATTAAAAACATTTTTTTTCATCTTTAGACATGATAAGTCTTGAATTTTTTTGTATTTATTCAAGAACCAAAAAGACAAAAGAATTCAGATTCATGGCGCAATGTTAGTTGTTGAATTTTGTATCACTGAACAATGTTAAAGCACCGACGGTTGAAATAGGAAAAATACTGTAAAGTAAATTCCAGCAGCGGGTTTTCGACGAGGACTCTCCTCTCTACCAACAAGGACTTCCAAAGTAGTCTCCAAAGAATACCAGTTGAGAACACTCCATCCAGCATTTCTGACAGGTCTGAAATGCATCTTGTACTAAAGCACCATGTTTGTCAACCGCTCAAAGTCGGCCATAGTTTATTTGTTCGTGATGTTGATTTTCATACAACCGTTTCCACGAATTTTTCACCTAAAGGTGGCTTTTGGCATGACTACTTGGCAAAATATAATTTTAATTTTAATGAACTAAATTTTTGAAAAAATCTCATAGAATAAACTTACATCTACCGATTACGATACCACTGTATCATCTTCAGAACGTACGCGCTTATTTTGGTAAAAAGGTTAATTTTTGAACGAGGGCGCGGCTACGATGTAATAGTTTATAAACATGTAGAAGTATACCGATGGAAGCTTTTACTAGTTTTTTTATTGCTGGTATTATGTTTATGAACAATCTTGACAAATCTTCATTGTTGTAAAATATACTTTTCTGGACGAGATATATTAACGATATTTTTTCGTATGATGGACACGGAACGTCGACTTGAATCTTTCTTCTCTTTCCTTAATTCATTTCACAATAAAATACCATTAATTAATACTCGGTAAAGAAAATAATTCACTATAATTCAGTAATAATTCAGATAAACTTATTGGACTTAACGTAACATAATAACATACTAGAACTACATAATAGAATTTAGCATATAGCATAAGTACACAGACACGGTTATCCACAATACCTAAAATAACCTTTTATCATATAAACATTTCGCGTTCTATTCTACGATACATCATCTGTCATCGATATATAGTGAATATATTGATGAATTTTAATAAAAAAAACAAGGATTTTTTATGCAATAATCCTACTTCACCAAATAATATTGATGAACAATGGCTAAAAATATTATGCATTAATAAAATTTCAGATAAAGAGACTAAAATTTTGCCAAGTTACATTTAAATAAACCTTGAAGGATTTCGATTACCTACATGGACAAAAAATTATCTTCAGATCCGTACAGAGCGTACATGTGTTGAATAAATAAAACGCGGTTACAAATCAGCCATAGCGTCTACGCTGTCAAGATTCCAACGGCGATAACTTATCTTCTAACGATTTTAGAAAAGTGTGGAAAAATAAGAGAAGTAAAATAACAACCTCCAATTTAGGGGAGCGAAAACCACCCTCTTCTGGCAGCAATAATTACGATGTTCCGCCCCCTCCTCGGTAATAGATTCACGAGGTTTGGAGGGAAGTGGCCAATTTGCGCGAAATATTGCGGATAGACGTGTGTCGCTGCCTCATCCTACATTAATCATCTTCCTCGAAGAGTAATGGACCGGAATAACAAACAATTATAATAAAACCTGTTACATAACAACCCGCAGATATTTGCATAAACGGGAACTTTGTTATTTTCCGGTATTTTCACTTCGAACTACGCCTTTCCCCGAGTCTGAATAGGGGGGGTACGTGGATTTTCTATGTCACGAAAAAATGCTACACTTCATACGTTGACAGCACAACACCTATATGACCTTTATCAGTAATATTTGCATCTATGAAAAGAAGAAGGATGTCTTTGATGTAAATCCTGCAAAGCAGATGCGTAAAAGGCGAGAAGATTGTGATGAAAATGGCCGACTTTAGCTCGGTCGCAATATGATTCAAGCCTGATATTGTCAGTAATACTTAAGATATGATAGCGAACAATACTTTATTTTATTGCATAAAGAGCATGTTAGCATTTATAATACAATAATCTGTTTTCAATAAAGAAAACTCGATTCTATTACGAAAACGCTTGCATAAAGAGCACGTTATCCATTTATTATATATAATTATCTATTTTTGATTAAGAAAACTCGAGTAGTGATATAAAGATGGCTTCAGAAATTGGAATTGTAGGAAATTGGATTGGAATTGAGGAAAAACCAATTTCAAGGTGCCTAAGAAATTTATCAAAGTATCATCGCAACCAACGAAATTCAAAAAGATAGGGCATTTGATTCGAAAAACTATAATACAATATTATAGTATTATAAATTGTATATTATTAATAATGTGAACATAAAATAAAACAGAAAATAAGATTGGTGTTAGAAATTTTCCCAGAATTATTTTGAGCAGAGACTAATTTTCAAAGAAAAATGAAATTACTCCGCTCAGAAATTCATAAGATCTTTCGCTATCTCGACACCGGATCAACAAACAAATCCATACATTAAACAAACAAGGGTTTATTATGTTTCTAATAAATAAATTTTCTAATACGTTTTATACAACGATATCGTCTCTTTGAATCTACGACAATAGCTGTCAAAATTATATTATTAAAAATAATTCGTTACATTATCTGATCTATTTTTAAATTCTATCTTACTAGTGAGTTGCTAGTTCTATGTATTGGTGTTGTGATATTGTGATTTAATACTTAGATTTATTATATAATATATCTTTGATATACATTAAATGTGGGATATAAAAGCAAAGGCAGATCTCAAAAAAAAATTGTGTGAAAAATATCAAAAAAAAATTTAATGCAGTCGTCACCGAGGACGGCTAATTTAAAATGTACTGAATTTTTTATTTTATGAATTTATCCAAAATCATAATTCATCGTATTGGCTATGTTTCCTATTAAATCTCGAATTCAGTACATTATAAATTAGTAATCCTCAATGACTGCATTAATTTTTTTTGATATTCCTGCCTTTGCTTTTTTACCGCACATATGAGATTGATTAACTAAAAAACATAAGAACAATTGATTTGTTGAACTTATAAATTCAGGTAAGTGCTCGTGTACTGGTACTTTTCATTTAAATGATTTTTCTTTGTTTTTAAATAGTATGTAAATATGTTATATAACTCAATGCAACATCTGTATGAGTGCACGAAAGGAACGCGAAATAGATTATATATAGAGAAGGGTTAAAATGGCGCGCCTTACGGGTATCCAAAGCACGCACCTGGAGAGCTAGTCGGAACCACTTTTGTATACCTTGTCGCGGAATATTATTATAACCTGTACACAACAAGTAAACCAAGAATAACTTCTGGCGTTTTACTGTGGATCCCAGACTTCCTATCATATCCTTCCTAGGTAAAACGTAGGACATCAGAATACGGAAAGGATTGATTTTCTTTCGCCGATCCATAAATGTAAAAAAATGTCAGCAAAATGAAATCGATCGTTTATTTTATAAGTGTGCAGTAAAAAAACAGAGTCAATTACATTTGAAAAGTTTTTGGATACCCTCTGAGAGTGAGGAAATGTGGGTCAAACACTCACATAATTCTTCTGATACGTCATAATATTTTGTGTATTCAGTTTGTTTTACAAACAGAGATAACCAAATGTTGAAATAGAAATATAAATTCTATGAAACGTGTCTATTGACAAAAATTTTACTAATATCACAGATAAAAAATTGTATGATAATATAAATAAATATAAATTATTAAATACTATATATAGGAATGGGGGTAAACGGTGCTTTGAATACAATAATTTATAATAGAAATATGTCTACCGAGGGATTAAAGTAGTATATTTAATTTAATTAAAATATTGTATGTAATTTCAAACATCATTTTACCAAATAATGAATGTTCTTCTTTTTAATTAATTTACTCTCTCTTACATAAATATATTAAAAACTGTCTCAATTAAAAAATATGATTATAGTTTAAATCAAGTGAAAAATGAAAATCTTCCTAAAATCAAACTTAAATTCATAAATCATTTAAACCTAAAAATACTTCATAATCAAATTACCATTATTACCGTATTACATAAATGACTCGCATATATACCTATATACAAAATAAGAACTGAGGGTCCCTCATCAGACTCTAAGATAAATTAAATTAAGAGCTTCTCTTCACTGATGAGGTCTACATGACTACAAAGTATTTTAAAAATGTCAATTTGATATCTCAATATATAATAATTGTAATTGTACAATATACTAAATAAAATATAATAAAAAAGTTTTGCTTCCCAAAACATAACGTAACAATAAAAGAAAAATGTACCATCATATTTTTATACCTACATGTAAAAATATATTTCATTACGATAAAAAAATATTAAGTAACCAACAACGAATCGACTCTGTGTGCGTATTGGCTGCAAGAGTAAAAGTATTTCTACTAGGTGGCAGTCTGTGTATCAGTTTTATTGCGAGTGATACACATCCCTTTTTCAATGCCGAGTTAATTTAATTTAACTTCAATTATCTTTTGCAGATCAACTATCATCGAGTAACCGCATAACTTTCAAAAGCGTTATGCAGTCTATCATCAGCAAACATCCGCTGGTGTAATTGTGGTAGATAGTCTTCTTATATCTTGGCCTCCTCCGAGAATATCCTTTGCCCCGAGTATCTTGCGCCTGTCCTGCAGTTGTCTGCCCCAGATGCCCGATCATGCTTGGTGACAATCAGACCATCAAAGTTTCGACGTTGCAATTGAACTTCAACTACTGCACAGCCAATTGTCTAATCAATTCCGGTAATGGGTGATTCAAAATCAAATATTATTTTCAATTATCAAAAAAAAATTCTTTGAAATTTCATTTTTGATGGTGTTTCAGGACACATTTTTTGATTAAATGTGGGGGATAATATCTGTTTTATTTATTTATTTATTTTATTTGTTTATTTCAATTTATGTTAATTTTAAAAATTTTGATTTGACTAAGCCTGACTCACTAGAAAAATGAAAAATTATCCATACAGGTCTTTTTCTTGCGTATAAAGAATATTTAATGAAAACTTTGTTTTTATGGGTTAAATTATATTACACACAAATAAAATTTCTGAAATACGATCAGTTGTTTAATTCCTGCATTATGCATGAATAAGCATTCCTGAGGTCGGCTTTTTCGAAGCAAACTCGACGTATCCTCCTTATCAGTTTCTCCTGACTATCATTTAGAGGGGGCATACTTTCAGTAAATGCTTCGATGTCTGCCTTACGTGGCTGCATGCACACCACGGGTCACCAGCAAGTTCCAAGTAACAAACAGTTTGCTTTTAAACTCACTGTAACCCGAAACCGGAGGACCACCTTCTCCCTTATCTCTAACTGTTACAGAGGAGAGAAAGAAGCAAATTCACCTCCCCAGCTTCGGTATCTCATCTCTCCTGCCAACTAATCTAAGGTCTGCCAAAAGTCAGAAATAATCAGGAAGCCATTCGAATTAACGAATATTTACGAAAATATTGGAGAGGGAACGTTCTCTATAAAATTGTTACGCTTCGGGTGCAGAGTTTAGCTTGTTTTGACAAGCGAGTGCAAATCGTAGACCCGGACGAATAGAACTTTACTGCAATCAAGTATTACCAAGGGCAAGTGAAACAAAATTCCGATCCAGCTAAAGTTTGTGTCCAGTGACTTTGTTTACCAATCAATGTTTGGAATTGCTTACAAATGGACCTAACCGTGGTAAACCCGTGACAATATATTGCAATTGAGGAATAACAATTGAACTTATGTGTTCAGCAAATGTATGGAATAATAGTTCCTACACAGACTAAGCAAAACAATTTGGAAATTGTATATTTTTCTATCGTAACACATTAATTATTTATTGACCTTCCATATATTTCCACGGGTAAAAGCTACCTACTCGTAACGGATACCTCTTGCATCTTTATGATCTAAAAGTTTCGGATAATGATTGCGAATGGGCAGATTATATTTGTTCTCGGTACGAATTTATGGAACGGAAACGATTGGATGGATTTAAATATTTGAGATTTGAATTTACAAGGCTTACAGGAGAATACCCAAAGCCAGCCCGGATGGATACACTTACCAATGAAAATACGGTTCGGACGAATCAAAAGTAAATAGAGTATTGGAAATCAGTTAACTTCAACATCTGTCTGCAAATATGATTCGGTATTATTATTTTATTATGATGTAGTTTATGTAGGTGTAAACGAGCTAACTTAACATTTACTGTGAAGATTGCGCGGGCCAGCAGGTAGGCATGTGAGCGAGATGGCGGAAAATCTAATTTTGCTCGGCTGGAGAGTCGGATGTTCACGGTCACAATAAAATATATTAGAACACTCCACAACAAGGTGCATACAATTTACGCCCTAGAAAGCAGCACGTTTAATCAGTCCGACCTCCACCTCCGCGGGTAAAGGTCGTCCTCCTGATGACGTTGGATAAGTATCCAACGAAACGTCGAGATTCGCTTCTTGATAATACATACGGTGGGTATAAAATATCCGAAATTACAGTAAAATATATTTCATCATAATGTTGTAATAATATTCGCAATACAATACACACTACATATAGAATGGAAACACGGACATATAGAACTTGGACCCGTTGATAATATATACATTTAATACACAAAAAAGGGTAACTTCAACTATCCAATAAAGAATGTCTACAGCATTATAGTAAAGAAAAATTCAAAACAGACAGTAAAAGAGGCGTTGAAAATAATATCATACGGCACGTACACACAAAAAAATCGTAGTTAATATGTAGAAGCCGGAAGTTTCAAAATACACAAAAAGGAGCTAATGGAAGGTAAGTATATTGGTGTGAACTTTTTTCATAAAGTTGTTGAAAGACTTGCTGAACCATCACCCCATCTACGTCCTGACGACATAACATGTTATATTTATTACAAATCCCAGTTATATGTCACAAAATCATCCAGGCTTGAAATCAGAATCAGAGAAATCACTTTGATGTCGTGTGACCCCAGCGGAAATTGAACCCAGAATCTCCGATATTAGAAAGAAACGTCATGCCCACTAGACTACGGGGATTGAATATAATAATACCCATGAATCGCCATAAGAATGCTTAAAATCAACTAAATTGATTGACGTTACCGAAACCGATATGGACGGGTATGGAAGAGGCCTATATTCAGCAGTGGAGAGATGAAGGTTGAGAAAGAAGAAGAAAAGAGATGAAAATTGTAATATTCATAAAATAATATTATGATGTGATTTACTCCTCCCATAACGAGCGTCAGCTCTTTTATGAAGAGTAAATACGATCTTATTGTATGAATGATCATTGTATTCATTTTTGTAATTTTGTACCATGATACACATGTATTTATAGTAAATAAATGAATTTAAAAAATGTTAAGGATGGATAAATAAAAATAATAATTCAAACATATTGGATTCTCCCAAATGAGAGAGGAGAGCCTCGGAATGGAGCCGCTACTCTTACATATAGGCCCGAATACTTATATCAATACTTAAAAGCGTAATTTTCAGTAAAAAATAACACTTTTAAGGAATACCTTAACCTTTAAGTCATCTTCATAAGTATTGACTCTGAATTCGGGCCACAGACTATTCTTATTTGAGGTGGTTATAAGAAGTTTTTAATTGCCAGAGGAGCGACTACCAAGGTTCTTGGCTTCTCCGGAGAGAAAGTTCCGGTGGGTCGCCCTAAGCTGAGACTAACAGCAAACAAGATTGTATGAAGACAGATTGAGCCTTGCCCGGTCGACTAGTATCGAAGCAAAACAAGGAAAGATTGAAGCGCAATGTCGAGCGACTATCCTAGGATTATAGGATGAAGGCGTTCATGAGAATGAAGTGTTGAAAATAATAGAAATCCGAAAATTAAATATCTCGGATATGAAACAATATATACGGAGAAGTATCAGGTGTGCAACTAAGTGTCGGTGTCGGGATTCACACATAGATGGAGCTAGCGAAACATGTGGTAGACATACATATATATAAGAAGTGGTTTTTGTTTTATAGATTAAACAGTTGTCTTTTTTTTTCAATTGATTCAGCAACATTGTAGATTAACATTTTAAAAATATTGATTGTATTATTTGTATGTATCTGTTTATATTTTTTATTAATTATACCTACATGTTTCGGAAAACCTTTCCATCGTCTGAATTTGCAAATCTTTTATTAGAAAATGATCGCGGTTTTGATACAAATTTAAGACTTCATATTTTACACATAAATAATTTTGGACTGAAATTGAATAATTTAGAATCATTAGAAATTAGTAAAGCATGTAATAGTAAACAAAATATTATTAATAATCAATTTAATTTAACTACTAGC
The DNA here is from genome assembly GCA_016648135.1 of Agrypnia vestita. Classification (NCBI taxonomy): domain Eukaryota; kingdom Metazoa; phylum Arthropoda; class Insecta; order Trichoptera; family Phryganeidae; genus Agrypnia; species Agrypnia vestita. The sequence continues at coordinate 232,319 of JADDOH010001291.1, read as the reverse complement.
CCAATTCTAAAAATTTTTCAAATAATTGTGATTAATCAATCAAGAACTCCAACAATAATATTTAAATATTAGGTCCTTACATATGAAATTGACGTTTAGTATGGGAGGAACATAAAGTCGATTTTTTTTTATTATAATATATTTATTTAATCAAAGTATGTACCATTGCTATCTATGCACTTTTGCCATCTCATAGGTAGTTCATCGATCCCTTTACTAAAAAAACCATTCGGAAGGGAATCAATAAAATCTTTGAAGGCGGTTTGGACTGCCCCATCGGAGTTGAATTTTTTCCTTTGCAAGAAGTTATCCAAATTTCGAAAAAAATGGTAATCTGTTGGGGCAAGGTCCGGAGAGTACGGTGGATGTCTTAGACATTCCAATTGAAGCTCCTCTAATTTGGTAGCCGTCTGTTGTGCAGTGTGTGGTCTAGCGTTGTCATGAAGCAGCAGTGGCCTAGAGCGATTAACCAGCCTCGGTTGTTTAGCAGCTAGTTTTTCCATCATGGTTTGCAGTTGCTGACAATAGACATCTGCTTTTCATCACAGGTAATGATTCGATTTAAAATCCCTTCATTATTGTGCCGGTTGAGTAATGCAACGCAGCAGTCAACGCGCGTTTGTTGATTTGCTTCACTCAATTCGTGAGGTACCCACTTTTCAAGCTTTTTCACCTTACCAATTTGCTTCAAGTTGATTAAAACAGTTTTATCACTAACACCGCAGCCTGCAGCTAACTCGGATGTGGTTTGCAATGGATCCGCTTCCACAATAGCCTTCAATTCTTCATTATCAACTTTGGTCTCCGGCCGTCCACGGGCTTGTTCTGCAGGTCGAAATTTCCAGAACGAAAACGTTGGAACCAAAAACGCACTGTGTTTTCTTTTGCGGCACCGTCGCCATACACATCATTAATCCTTCGAGCCGTTTCTGCAGCACTGGTGCCACGGTGGAACTCGTACTCGTAAATAACGCGATATTTCAAGTTTTTCATTTTGTAAACTGAGTCTCGCAAAGAAAAAAACAATTGAGGAAAAAACAAATGAATTATAATTTTCAAAACACAAATACATGAGTAAATAGCTGTAAAAATTTGGATTTGGAATTCCTAACCAAAGAGAAGATATTTGAGATCAAATTTGCCAGTACGGTAAAACGTCAATTTCATATGTAAGGACCTAATATAATTTTTCAAATAATTTAGAAAAGCAATAAACAAAATACATTATTCATTTTGATATTTTGATATTTCTAAGGCACCCTGACGATGAAAAGGCGCCTACAGCAAAAAATGTAGGTGTAATTAATAAAAAATATAAATAGATACATACAAATAATACAATCAATATTTTAAACATTTGTCAGCAATAATCAGTTGTAATACCAACGTACATCGCAACGCAAAAATATTGTTTTTAACAACGAAGATTTTGAGTTTAGTGCCAAATAAACAGCATTTTTCATGTATGCAATATTTGATCGTGCATCTTATAATCCAGGGAATGATTGCTGGAAATTAGTGAAATAGATAACTCAATGGTTGAAGAACCTGAGGCAATGGTTTGACCAATTTCCTGTAAAATAAATTCAAGCTGCAGTAAATAATGCGATGGAAGCCAACGTTTGTTGAATGGAGCAGACATGAGTAAAAGGACAGATTGTCCGCTCACACATTTTTATCATTAACTATAAAATACGAAATTTTTACTTCAGAGTAAAAAAATTTTTGATATTTTTAAAAAAAATTACCGTTTTTTTATATTTTTTTAATCATTTTTTTGGAAAACGATCACATTTTTGAAAGCTGGGTACATCAATTTATTTTTCACGTTAATAATGTAAGTCTAAAATTATATCATCAATAATTGTAAGAAATAAGTAAAGCATGTAAAAGTAATCAAAATATTATAAATAACTAAATAAAATTTTCTTTCACTCCTTTGCTAAAAAATTCTTCCAATAATTTCCAGTTAATATTTATTACGCCATTTTCTTATATTTTTTCATCATACTATGATTATATTTTTTACAGTGAGATTAATTTAAAACATCAATTCCCAGTGTCACCTCGAGGATCAAAGACTTTGGCGATTTTTTTGCGACGTAGTGAATTAAACATATGTAGAAAAATACATGTAGCATAGTAGATTGCTATTTGTTTATATTTTTTACAGGCAACCCTGATGCACATGTCAACTGTCAAAATGACAGTTGTACCTATCAACTGCTTCATGAGGTTTGCGAAAAAGTGTGTTCGTCCAAATTTCACAAAGCTTTAAAAATGCTGGGAATGTAAGCAAGGAAAGTCTTTTTTGGGCTTGCGATCTGTCTTAAGACTGGCTTAAGTGATCACTTTAACAATGTAACGAAGATCAACCACACATCTATTTGGAAAGTTGTATATATTTTCACGAGTTTGTAGAAACGGAAAGAATTACATGTAATCGAGAATTTTACAGCACTGCACATTTTACAGTAAATGAGAAATAAGTGATAACATCTAGAAGACAAAGGAATAAATCAGGAAATTTTTGAACATGGAGAGTAAAAATGACGCGAAAAGCGCTCGAGGAATAGAGTCTTAATTTGATATTTGGCGAACTCACAGATAAGGCGAAAAAGACAACGTTGGGCAATTTCGATGTCAATTTCATTTTCGATTTTCGGACGTGTGGGAAGTGTTCGACAGGAACCAATGACGTGATTCATAATTTCTAGGTATTAGATAAGTGGAAGATACTCGAGTGACTAGTACGAGATTAAGCGCAAATCACAGAATTAAATTCTACAGAATCTCCAGTTAAATACGTGTGATTTTTTTTATTTAATAAAAAAATATTTTAATGAGCTTAATTTGTTTCCCACCACCACGATCCGGTGACAATATGTTATTTATGTAATTAAGATTATTTGGAACCATCACGCTATCCCATATAAATGGCTTTGTCTCTGCGAGACAGCAATAATTTATCTTAGTTAAAGATTACCCCTCTGTGGACAAAATTTAGAAAACTATATTCGTGTTATTAATCCCTCAGCGTGTGCACGCCCGGGCATCCCTCTAGCGGAGGCCTGGGAAAGCTAAGTGCAATGCAAGGCTATTTCCTGCCACTGGAAACATTCCATTCCGGAAGCCGCGAGCAGCGGGGAGAGGGGTGAGGGGCGGGGCATGCGACAACGCTTTGTTGTCAAACAATTGTTGTGGCCCCGGACAAAACGCTGGTCAGTTTGTAATTAGCTAAGTAGTTGTGTGCGCTCGTTGTGTGCTTGATACGCAACAATACAGCTCTAATGAATTCGTTCGCTGCACAAAGAATTCGGCTTTGAAAATCCAACAAAACATTTACATTTCAGTTTCATTTGACGGTTACATAATGACCAAGGTCCACAGAAGGGATGGGACTCCTGACTCGAAACAATCTCTGAAATTTTGGGATTTTGCTACCATGAATTTTTCCCGATAAATCTTGACCCTCGCAATCCTCATAAAGGTGCATACCATTGACCACCAAAATATTGCTACTGTGGGAAGCAAATGAAACACCTAAAATTGCTGGAATACTGTTCTTAAATTCACTCTAAATGTTTCTGGAATATTTCACACACTTTTTCATTAAATTCGTTCTAGAATCCTAGGTGCACTTCTTATATCTCCTGAATATATTGGAGCACGTTACTTAAATCGTTCAAGTTTGCGCAAAAAAACTTCTCGCTTGTCGGTAGGTACTTTCTTGATTTACTATCGCTGAAAAACACACTATTAGTTGTCGCTTTTTATGTGGATGGTCACGCTGTCACTGCAACGCAAAAATCTGTTTCGCGCGGCGCGACATCCTCGACTTTATAGACCTTAAGCAAATGTATGATATTATACATCAGATCGGTATCACTAGTGTGGCGGATATGATTTGATGTTAATGCGTGTGTATTCGCGAAGGAATCAGTTAACTGTGCACCTCTGCCAAAATGCACAATCAGTCTGATTGCAGGTCGGGTGAACGCTGAAATGTTCGTGAAGGTGCATGACAAGGCTGGGCGGGATGTGATACAGAATGAATAGAAAGAACTACTCACAATTAACTCGTTGGTTTATTGAAGTCACAAAACTTTACAAGTTGGAGAATGCACAGGAGAAGAACAACAATATGCGGAGCGCGGGTTTGAGCGTGGTATCGCGGGCGCCGGTTGATGAGAGAATGGCTTGGTATTTACCGGCGCCTCGGGTTTCTCGTTGGGCGATATCCCTCGAGCGCGATTGATCCGTTTAGGACGCTCAAGGGATTAGAGTCCAAGCAGGTTTGGCTCCACCATAGACCCGTGTACATATCCGGTGGCCCATTCTAGAACATTCTAGAAGAAATTCAATTTTAGTGTGAAAGGTGTTGTGTTCTGTAAAATCATCGAGCACGTGTATTTTTCAGATTCTGCCACCTCGTAACAATATATAGACATGACCAACCGTAAACTTCTAGTTTCACAACATTTGACGTGTTTTAAAAATAACAACGAGCTTATAAATTTACAAAACAAAATACATTACATTACAAAAAAGTCAAACTTGAAAAGTATAATCTATCAGTAAATAAGAGGTATTTCTGTAATGAATACAAAAAATGGTCTCTACTCAAGTAAATATCTCTGGAATCTATGAAACCTACGTCTTATTAAAAATAAATTTTTAAAAAAAGTTCCACCTCAATTTTCCATTTATACGAGTCTATAAATAAATATTTTATTTTTAACTATGGGTTTTGCTACGTTTGCTATAAAATATTGTATATTTCTACATTTATAATTTACAATGTACCTAATAAATGTTTCAATGCTTGTTATTTTGTATTTTTGAATTTACCTTGCCATTTTATTTTACTTTCTTAAATTAAGTAAAAGTAATATAGAGATTACAGAATTCGCGTCACATGAATATGTGTACATCTCTACTGTAATAATAGACCAACTTTTATTAAAAAAGATGTCAGAAATATTGGAAAAAAATGCAAACTTTGATGTCGCATATCTCCATAACTATTGATTAGGTTGCTGGTTGCATATTGCTGGAACATTTTCGACTCTTTTTTTAATTAAAGCAGAAATCTATCTATAAAGTATTGTGAACTAGCTCTATTATACCCTGTATAATACATCTTATGCTACACTATACTATTTTTACAATAATTATAGCGTTTGTTTTTAAAATCATTCTCTCTCTCAGAGTACATTCTGAGATAAACGAATCAATTTTTCATTTTATGGACATACACTAAAAAAAACAGAGCCGTTCATGTGGAAAGTACGTTTAGTAATTATTTATAAAATATTTTTTATAAATCTAGTCCGTGAATTGATTCGCTTATCTCAGGATGTACTTAACGGCACATAGGATTTATTATATATACAGCGACGATAAGCTAATCTTATTCTATTCTTATTTCTGTTATTAAAGTCAGGTATGTACATATTATTTACAATAATTTTGTTCAAAAAAATATTTTTTCATTTCGTTACTGAGAATTTTATAACCAAATGTGAGAACATTATAAATAAGTATTTTCTTTCCATTTGTGTGCCTTTCAATTGAGTGCTATCCTCATTTCTTCAATTATGGTGTATTTTTTTTTTTAATATGATTCTCATTGCCCTGTTTAGCATTACTTGTAGTTTCTTGAAGTCTCCTTCATTGGCTAAGTATAAGACTGCACAATAGTCTAGCAATTTTCCTATCACAAAGTTGTCACTACAGCCAATGTATCAGAAACATTAAGGAAAGCGTATTAGACATATTGTGTGCAATATATATTTTTTTGAACACGGAATACGTCTCACATCAATATTCTTACTATTTTAAAACTAAGCTAAACGCTTGTGTTATGAAAATAGGACTAGTTTGCTGGTCTGGAGTGATGTTCGAACCCGCGAACTTTGGATCACGAGGCGAGAGTCCTAACCACATGTCCAACAAGCTACTCTTATTCCATATTCTAGATTCTTTGTTCCAAAATAAATATAATTAGTGCGTATTATTGCCCAAAAGATTTACATTTATGTATTTACGTCCAAAAAAAATATATTTATGTATTCACGTCCAAGAGATTTATACAGGATTGTTTGTAAAACATTAATAACCTCGCAGGACTATATTCCTGCCTTGATTATGAGTCGACAATGTTCAAGCTATTATGACCTAATATCAATAGTTAAGGAGATATGCGACATCAAAATTTGCTTTTTTTTTCAATATTTCTGACTTATTATTTGTAAAACGTTGGACCATCATTACAATAACTTACATCGAATATGAAAAATTTATTCCCTTTAATACAGGTCAAATAAAAAAACAAAAACCTTCGAATTCCAATAGGAAAACATTCCAATTGGAATTTTTTCAGGGTTTTTATCATTTTATTTAACTTGTATTGAAACGAATGTATTTTTCGTAATCGATATGAGTTACTGTAATGATAGCCCAACATTTTACAAAAAATAATTCAGAAATATAAAAAAAAAATGCAAACTTTGATGTCGCATATCTCTATAACTACTGATATTTGGTCATAATAGCTTGAACATTTTCAACTCATAATCAAGGCAGGAATATAGTCCTGCGAGGTTATTAATGTTTTACAAATAACCCTGTATTTAAGTATTTACGTCTAACACTAAATATCATTTTTTTCTGTTAATTGTCCTTAACTCTTAAAAGACTGTGCTAAAAAAAACTTTGGGGACGGTGGAGTAACACAGCGTTACCTGATTAAAAATCGGCATAGTTTTTAATATGTGATAAAATATACATTAAATACGATACGGATAAGACTTTTAAAAGGTCCCTTTATATAATTATGTAAGGTAAACATACATATTTGCATTATTTTAGTAAATTATTATTAAATTATCTCAAATCGAATTTGCGTGCGCTTCCGCCGATGCTTCATTGGCAACTGAATAGAACGAAGCGGTCGCCAGCTCGCTTCAGTCGCCTGCTCTCCGTCTTTGTCTAACACATGTTACCCGACTCTACCGTACTCTTTCTATATTCTTTTGCTTTCCCGAAACCCAAGCAACCGCCATTTCTGTCCTACATGAAATGTATGGTATTGTCGTGCTCTTTCTTGTTCGATTTAACTGCGATGTACAATATTCTGCTCTCTTTTGCACACTGGCCGAAAATACGAGAGTAATGAATAAATATTTTTTAATTAAAAAATCCGTAAAATCAGTTTAATTTAGTAATTTTAGTGTAAAATGTCTATTCGATGATTACAAAAAATGTGACGTTTTAGTTTTCGTAAATAAGGTAGATATTTCATATTTTGTATGACAGGTAGACCCATGTTACATCACCGACACACAGGAGTTTAATACTCATACTTCTACTCCACACAATTGTAGGTTTAGTCGCAGTGAGAGAAGAATTTCCGCCCATCCAGAAGAATGTTTCATGTCAGCGTGTGTGCGTCAAGTGTCTAGAATGTGGTAGTGTGAGTAAATGTGTACAGCAGAGCCAATAAAATGGAGCAACCTAAAACAGGGTGCACTGTTTGACATCGCTGTTTATTGGAACAACTTTTACAGTTTGTGGTTGCGGACAGGAATATCACTTGTTGCTACAACGGCGAGCGGGAGCGCGTTGTCCGTATCTTGTGCTGATTGATCGAAATGGGTTTGGTGCGTAAGGCTACGGTTTGGTGCGTGGGATCAACTAACCTCTTGAAAATCACTTTAGGATAGTATTAAGTTGAGCTAAAACAATGCCATGACTCATTGAAAATTGTAGTTGTATGCAGTATAGTATGACACAACTGATACATTCCAACCTTCGAGATCAGTATCTCATCCACTTTTATTCACTATGAATAAATAAATATAACTTTATTCCAGAATGTGGGGAGGTTCGTGCAATGCTGGATTAAGGCGGGCGTCCAGGATAAGGATATTTCTGGAGCTGTATATCCTTTCCCTCATTCCTGCCACCCTGGATCTTAAGAGGGCTGCAAAGTTGGGAACACGCCCCTCAGTGAACATACCGGAAGCGCTGCAATATTTGGGAAGGCCAAACATCATACAGAAGGCGTTGTTATATTGTACGCGAAGTCTTTCTATGCTGCTCTTTTTATAATTTGTCCATGCTATGAGCTTTCATAGTTCATTATCACAACTTGACTTGTTAAAAATATTAAATTACAACACTGAAAATGAATTGACGATTTATTTATTAAAAAAGTCATTGGATACGAGTTTACCAGAATCTAACACCAATCTAGAATTCACATTACTTCACACATCACTTGTATATGCACTTTATTATTGCTTTAACGCTTTCAATTCAACTTCATTCAACTAGCGCACGTTAGTAGGAATCGCTAAATCGTTTCTGCTTAATATGTCACTTCGAATTCGATGACTGCCCCCCCCCCGGCCACCGCGCCGTTCCGTGGCTGATATCGCGCCGGTAGAAAAGTCAAAACAATGAATGGTTCCGCTTTTCATTACCATCTCGTTACAATACTAACGTTTTAAAAATCACGAGCCTTTTTTGATGACCCTGCTGTTCACACTTTTGATGTTCGTATTTAAGTATCAAGTTGTGAATGTTAGCCGTTTCCAGGGGTTTACGGCCAACGGAGTATTAACACCAGCTGATAAATGGATTCAGGACTTTTGAAAGGTTCTGGGTAGCGCCGTATAATGTGACGATAAGGACCAATCCTTTGTCAATTTCATATTCCAGGTTTCGTACAATTTCAGGCGACAGGGAACATAAACATTTTAAGGCTCCGTTCTGTATGGCTAATGGGCGAAGACCCTCTGATAAATTTGGGTATTCGGTGCATTTCATTTCAAAATATTTAACATTCAGCTAAAGAAAAATTCGGCTTATTATCTTTGTTGTTTATGGCGTCATTAATTTTTTTACATTTTAAAAATACATTGAAGTATCATATTTGGTGCTTGGAAACGAATCGTAGAATTTTTTAGGTCTTATATTATTAAGCGTTAACAGGTTCAAGTAAGAATAGTATGTAAATAAAAAGTTAATTTTAATATATTACGATTTTTAACAAGATCCAGATGTTCTATGTCTATAAATATATGCCTATAAATGTTCCATAAACATGAGCACTGAAACTATCATGTATAAGTGATAGAGTAGAATTGACAATGAACGTCACGCTAAAGTAATTATGAACTGCTTTAATAATGGCTCTCTTTCAACGCAATACTTCGTCGTATCTACGTGTTTGTGGTTTGATCGTGGCCGCGTATAATTTGTATTATTATTACGTGTAATTTAATTGATGCTCTTTTTCATAACATTCGTTCGTCGTAGCTACGTCTTTTGAAACTCTTGTATTTTTTTTTTTTAAAGAAATAGAGATGCGAACACGGAATACGTTTCACATCAATATTCTTACTATTTTCAAACTAAGCTAAACGCTTGTGCTATGAAAATAGGACTAACTTGCTAGCCTGGAGTGAGGTTCGAACCCGCGACCTTTGGATCACGAGGCGAGTGTTCTAACCGCAAGACCAACAAGCTACTCTATTCTTTTGATAAAGCCAGTATTCACGTAATTCTCCTTTGTAAATCTGATCTATATAATAAAACTAGCTGTGCCCGCGCGGCTTCACACGCGTAGATTTTTAGAACACTGTTTGGATCCTCATAGAACTTTTTCGAACCTTCTAGAATATTCTCCTTCCAGAAATTTCAAGAAATTCGAATGCACAGAAACCTTCTAGACACACCGACACATTCTGTCACTCAGTTTAGAACCTTATAGAACTTTCGGGAATTTTCTAGAACCTTCTCCTTCCACAACTTTCTAGAGCAGGTTTTTCCGGAACCTTCTTGACTCACCGACACAGTCAGCGCGCCTATTTTGAAACAATCTGAAGCATTTGCGGCCTTCCCATAACAAAACAACGTGCTAGAATGCACATTTTCGTCACCTTCTCCCACCCACGCTCAGCCACCTCCACCAAACTCACACATTTTTAATGGAACACCAAGGGCTATCCACCACTATAACCACCAGGGGGTAGTTGTATCTGGTTGTGAAGAAAACTTGGCGGATAGGGAAACACGGGTTTCTTTTTATATATATATATATATATATAGTATATATATATTATATATATATATATATATATATATATATATATATATTATATATATATATATATATTGATTATGTTTTAATTCTCTCGCACGAAGTTTAGAATCGGTGATTTTAATAATTTTGAAAGACGATCTCGGGAATCAGAATCGTTAATCGAGGATTGAACAAATATTTCGTTTTTCCCGGATTTGGTCAGAACAGTTGGGGTGTATAGTGTTGTGAATTTAGTAGTGTTGGTCCTGATGAAGAGACAGGTTTGTCTCGAAACCGGTAGACCGTAAATCTGGTAGTGGTTTTTACTAAGTTTACTAACATTCTCTTATTATGAACTGCTTTGATGACTTGATAGGCGTGGTGTAGTCAATTGCCTCTTCCCAGCGCGCGGCGCGGCGCACTGCAGGTGGACCGGCCACTTGTTCACCGACCTCCTTGCCGCATAGCCGGGTGTATTTAGACATTTAGGCAAAAAATAAACGTTATATCCATCAAAAAGGCTATCTTATTATACCATGTTCACCATGAATTTTTTCCCCCTCAGTTACTACAATTGGCAATCGTGATTATGGTACCCAGCATGAACAAGTTGATAATTATGTTCAATAATTATGTATCAAATTTCCGTTGTAGTAATGCAATGAGTTTTTTTGTAGAACAAAGTGCAATAGGACATTTTACTATCATTTTCAAAAGTAATCTTCAGCTGCATCGCAAAAAAAAGTGCTGATCAATGCATCCTCCCAGTGTGGCTGCTAAACATGGACTCTTAACATGAGAGGTACACAAAATTTAAGTAACTTAAAAGATGTTTGTTAAACACACAAGAAGATAGAATCGTACAGATAACACAACAAACAAGAACAGTTAAAATAATCGAAAGCGCCAAGAAAATTAAATGCCAATGAACAGGTGCTGGACAAATGCGGTTATCCAGTGGTGAATGAGGGGAAATCAAGAAGCCTATAGGCTTCCTAAAGCCCGCTGAATAGAAGGAATCACAAAATTCTGCCAAATATATTATAGAAAATAACAAGGGAAAGAGAGAAGTGGTATGCCTTCACCCAGCAGTGGGTTAAAAAGCAGGTTACGATGATGAAGAAATAAAAACACAATCATGTCTGTTTGAATTAATTCAATATTTTATTTAAGAAATGTCAACATACATTAATTAACTACATACATATATGAACCATTGCTTGATTGTGCTAAATAAAATATAATTTCAAATATATAAAAAAGTAACCCATAAAAACCAAGTTTTTACAATACCCCCTTTCTCATTTTCAGGTTTCGTGTCTACCATATGCATTGAAATCTCCATAAAACTTACTGAATTGTATGAAAAAACCATTAAAAATTTGAAAAATCCAAATTATACTATAATTATTTATTTTTCTTAACGAAAATTTGATAGATCTTCTTGATCGTCGCCACGAGTCTGCTTGCAAAGTTTCAGCTCGATTGGATCACGGGAAAAGGGTTAAAAATCGATCCAAAGTTTTTTCCATGGCAAGCAAGCAAGCAGACGCCAAGAGTTAACACAAAGGTAAAAAGTTAATTTGTTAAAACAATGACTTTTTGGAATTATAAATATTAGAATAGATTTCATCACACTTATAGAACTACATAGAGTAAAAAACAAAGGTAAAAACTTAATTTGTTAAAACATAGACTTTTTGGAATTATAAATATTAGAATAGATTTCATCACACTTATAGAACTACATAGAGCAAAAAACAAAGGATATTTAAGTAGATAATAAGAAAATTAATTAAAACAATTCCTAGCCTGCTTAACAAAATTCCTAATATGATTAAAAATTCAACTAACAAATATATTATCATAGTGAATAAAATACTTGCGAGTTTACTATTGCGAAAATTAAATATCTTACGCGTAATTTAATATGAACATGCGATTTGTTTGTCATATGAGAGCACTCGCACAAACCAACTGATACTCATTTTAGTGCGTATATTTATTTTTGTGTATCTCCAAGCCGTAAACCCGTGAAAAATCACATGCGTGTTATTGTGACGCGTGCTCATTGACGTGTCACACCCAGGCGCCCGGATCTCATTAGCGGCTAGTCATCATCAGTGTTGTTGTTATTGTAATTTCAGTCTATTTTCAGAGAGTTACGGACGGACATACATTCGAAATAAGGGTGGTTGATTATGAGAAATAAATAAAAAAATAAAATATAATTGCCAGTAGCCTTCAGCTGGCTGAAAGTTCGCGAATTCTAATCCCAGTGCTACCGAATATTAAATGTTTCTATTTTCACTCCCTTTATATTAATTCGTGGCGTCTGCTTGCTTGCTTGTCGGCTTGCCATCGAAAAAACTTTGGATCGATTTTTAACCCTTTTCCCGTAATCCAATCGAGCTGAAACTTTGCAAGCAGACTCGTGGTAACGATCAAAAAGATCTATCAAATATTCGTTAAAAAAAATTAATAATTATAGTATAATTTTGGATTTTTAGATATTTTAATGTTTTTTTCAAATTGTAATCATTACAAAAGTTTGATTACTACGAACGGCAGCCTGACAAGTTGTATGGATATTTCAACGCATATGGTAGACGCGAAACCTGAAAATGAGAAAGGGAGTATTGTAAAAACTTGGTTTTTATGGGTTACTTTTTTCATAATATATGTACACAATTCGAAGTTCCTTTGATGTCCTAAGCAAGAAACTTACTGACACGATCGCGCATTAAAAAAGGATAACAAAATGAAAGTTTCAAGAAGTTTAAAAAGATATCTTACAGGTTCAGTTCTACCAAACGAGATACATATTAATATACAATGGTAGATGGCCTTTCTGTTTGAGAAGAATATCAAAGTACGAGGTAATCCAGCAGGTAAAGACGTTTGGGTGTAGTTGCTACGCAAGTCTATCCCTCCCCCAATTTAAAGTTGGTCCGTCTGCCAAACCCGTTTTGTTAGTGTTCAGGGAGTCACGTTCCTAAATAGGTATTTTTTCGAACGTTATGCGTCGTAAAAATGAACCCTTACATAACTATACAAAATCCCGCTGACTGAGAATTACGGGGTGTTATTCGATCCTTGAATGCTCTTATAGTAAGATCTGTCGATTTTTATTTTCATTCAAAATTCTTAAATGGTTTTAAAAGAACAATATTTTATTTATTAATCATGCTGACTCAATGGTACAGTGAGTGGATAGAAAATTTGAACAATCCAACAAACAAATTGTGAACAAACCACTTTTTTTCCATTTCCTTACATTCTACGATACGCCTACGCCTACTCTAATAATACAAGTGCATATTGTAGCTATGGTAGATTTGCGATTTCCGTGTTATTATCAACATCGGGGTTTTTAAATATTAATACATGAATTGAAAAAATTAAAAATTCTTGCAAAAAAATCACAAAATATTTTACCCCAACATATATTTTTTTAATTTAACTAGTTGCGGACTTTAGTGCCGCCATATTCTAGGGTCACAAAATAAGCTTAAATATAATTATAATTTAAAGAAATTAACTTTGTATACACCACTTTTTTATTGAAAAAACTCAACATATTTCAAAGCCAATGGCTTCTACATCAATATACTTTATTATTATTCATTTTCCATATATAACTTTTTAATATTTTGATTATCTATACTTCGATTTTTAAATTTAATTTCGTACATTTGTTATCCTGATGAAGAAACCATTGGCTTTGAAATACGTTGAATTTTTTTCAATAAAAAAGTCGTGTATACGATGTTAATTTCTATAAATTATAATTATAACGTCACCACAAAATAATTTTGCTGTGTTTGAAGAAGAAGTAAAATATAATTAATCAAAATGAATGGTTCGCATAAAATATCCGTAACAATTTACAGTTAAATAAAACATAGGTGTTATTAAGTCTAGTGGTTTAGACTTTTTCCCAGTGATCTAGTTGGTTAGAGATTCAATCCTCGTCCCAGAAGGCAATTTTACTTATTTTTTAAAATATTAAGAATATGACACGTAATACGTATACCTACGCCTCTCTATTTTTTTAATTATCCTCACAAATTTACAGGTACCATGCAAGAACAGTAAAAAAATATGTAAAAGGTACACAAAACAATAAAAACCTAAATAACATGTATACTGGGTGACAATCTATTAAATTTATTTTTAAAAAAATAACGTGTAAAAACCGTGCGCATTACTTATTGTATGCCATTGTTTTTAATCAACTAATTCATAACCATGTACTCGGCCGTTAGTTATTGAAAATAATGTAATTAATTGATGGCTGAAAAAATAGTGTATTTAATTAATCAGCTATTATTACTACCTAGAAAATTTTAAGGCCACCTGACGTCTTCTCGATTCATCTCAGGAAACAAGGAATGACTTCACGATTAAACGTCCAAAAAACTTTATGGCCGCGTTGAATAATTTTTTAAGTGTGTGCGAACATTATATGCTGTGAAATTTCAACCCCAACAATAATAATTTAACTGTTCGAAGAATATTTTTTCTTCTTCTGTATGAAGGCTTGAACTTTGTGGTGACATTATTATTAAAATAAAACACAAATCACTTTGTTTTCACCACTTTATTAGATTAAACAATCAACATGTTTCGAGAACAATGTTCTCTTCTTCAGGATTATTGTGTACTAAAGATTTTTAGAAGTTAAACCAAGCAAATGTGTTACGGTGAAAGGGCGGGTGAGGGGAGGGGGGGGGTGTTAATTATTATGGGTCATCTGGACAATGTGGAATGTTAAGTGGAAAAATATATAGGATTATGCAAAAATTTCGTCTGTGAATTTATTATATTTATATTAATAATAATTTCGTTTCCTGTCTGTTTGTCTTTTCGTAAATTCCCGTAACGTCCGTTACTTCTTTTGTAAAAAATTGTTTTTCTTTTTTTAATAAATACTTATTCTCTAGGAACCGACATGTAAAAGTAGCATCATTTTTTAGGAGTTACAACTAGTTATTTGAAAATGGTCTACACATAAAAAACATACAAAATTTAACATCCTTACTATTTTTTAAATATTTTTAAACTGACATTGAAAGAAATATCATAATATTAAATAAAACCAGCTTCAATTGATCATACTTTTTATATCATCCCGAGGGGTTAGTCATTCAAAGAGATTTCCCTGGCGATGTGTGTATAGGATGTTTTTCTAGAGGTTTAGAACTTTAAAATGAAATTAAACGCATACAAATTGTGGAAATTATCGTGGTATTGACTTTTATGGAAAGACAATTTTATCCCGTTAGTATTTAAATATAGGGTGTTATTTTAAAAGGTTTGTTTTTCGAATTGGCAATACTTATTCCAGCGACAGATAATAATTTGATAGCTGACAGCCGATTTGTGCTTTGTTTAGTTTGTTTTGTTATTAAAAATACCAGTACAGCAAATTTGTGCAAATTTATTTCATAAATTGTGATAAAGTACTTATATTTCAACACTGTAGCATAAAATTATATTTTCAATAAAGCCAATACCACAGCCATTTCCACGATTTCTATTACATTTAAAATTTCAATGTGAAATCTATCTACCTACCTCTTAAAAAATAACTCTACAAATACCTTGTCCTATCAAGTTCTATACAGAAACACCCATGAACATTGCATAGTACCGGATAATAAAAAAATTTGTTGAGGAATTTTTCTCTTTACAAGACATTCATTTATAATGATACTAGTTACACTAGCTTAAGGAAGTCTTATAACTAAAATAATATAGTAATTTGGATAAACTTGGTAACCGAATTCTGTTTTTTCATGTTGGATACATTCCATTGAATACCGTGTACAAAAAAGCCGTGCAAAAATGTAAATAGTAAAAAAAGGGAGATAAGTTTTATTATATAAAAATTAATCCAGTATGTCAAAAATATAATTCATTATTGTTTACCATATCAATATTTTATTTTAAAAAATCACCCTTGTTTAAAAAACAGTAATAAAAATAATCCTCTTTATCTGAATAGCAAAACAACGGCTGTGAAAATAAGAAAATTGTTTTGTACCTCGATGTGCACCCATGTGTGTGAGCGAACAAAAGGGATCGTATTAAAAAAAACGCGTGAGACAGAGACGAAGTGGAAGAAGTTGTATGAGGCCTATATCCAGCCTATATCCATTCACTAATTTAATAAAGAAAGTTTGATTTTACTAGAGTAGAATGTTATCTTATAGCCAGAAGTCGAATGTCTTACTATGTGTACAAGACACGATACATTTTATTTGAGAAAAATTCATATTCTTTATAAATATAAATACTTAATTATCCTGTATTGAAAGATTTTCTTTCAAAATAGTAATTAAAAATGAGGATATCTTAATTCACAAGGAATAACGTGATCCCATAACCTTTGCACCAACATGATGCGTAAGTGGGGCCTAAAAGAGTTGGCGATGTATAAATGCGGCGCGGCACAGACCACCGAACATGTGGGCAACGATCGCCCACTCCACTCATTCCCGGCAGAACAGAAGAGGTCCACAGGACTCCTAAAGCCCTAGATTCGCTCACAAACTTAGATGTCCTTCCTCTGATCCCTCACCACAAGGAAGAAGAAGAAGAATTCACAAATTATTATAAGTTTAATCGTTCAACTATTTTAATGGGCGATTCAAGATGTTGATTATAATTAACTACATATATGTATGTAACAGGGGCTTGCAGTGAGAACATTGATGTATGACTTTTTCCTAAGCATATATATTGAAGAAAAAATTCAATAAAAGATATAGGTATATCGTAATATCCCTATCACAATAATTATAATATTATTCAGATTTTAATATTTCCCCATAGAAAATGACGGTATTTTTACATATCGGTTCTTTAAAAATAAGTATTTATTTGTTTATAAAAAAATAATTATTAAAATATAAAAAAGGAGAAAAACTTTTAATATTATAAGATATGGCCATTACATGAAATTACGACGAACACGGACAGACAACGAAATTATAATAATTGGGATAATATTATTCCGATAAATAATGAAATTCCATACCATTTCCCCAATATACGTTTACGTAAAAGTCATGCTTCGATGTTTTCACTGCAAGCGCCTGGTATGTATATAATGTTTAATCAGGTAATGTTGGAGAAGATTCCTTCCGTTCAGAATAATCGTCGTTTAAAAAACCCTATGGAAGGTTTCAAGTTTCAAGCACTAGAAGTCTAAATAAACATTTAAACAATTTTTGGTGAGTCAAATATTTTTTACATTTTATAATTATGTACTTAATTGTTTAAACGATGCAGTTACAACAATCACAGTGAATCAAAATCTTCTAAGAGTTAAAAAAAAATTTCATGGACGCCCGTGCCATGAAAAATATAGCAAGCTGTCCAAGTGATATATTTAATTTGACTTTCTCATCCATAAAATTGTCTTCTTCATCATTATCTAGACCTAGTTATGTAGAAAATTTTTATCATTTACTCAGTACAAATATACTACAAATTTTCTCTTAGATCTTAAAAATCGTAAATTTCTCGACTATCATACGAGTATATTAGAGGCAAACTTTTTTTGTGCACATTTCCAGAACAATTTGATGACTTGTTTTTCAAATATTAAAAATTTCGATACTTCACAAAAATTTTACCCATATTTAAAGAGTTTGTGTGTAAAATTTAGTGCCATTAATTTTAAATATAAACGGAAATTAACCATCTATAGACTTTTTTTTACATTTTTTTTTTAATTTTTATATTTTTTATTTTATTTATTAATTTTTATTATTTTTATTATTTTTTTTATTTATTATTATACATAAATTTAATTATCCAAAAAAAGTCTATTGACTTTTTTTTGAAGTCTCAAAATTAATTTGATAAAAAGTTTCTCATTATGTATTTACATAACAGTTTTATAAACATAATGTTTTGTTAATTTATATTAACTCTCTTTTAATACCAAAATTGACTTTTGAGACATCAGTAATCTTTTGAGATCATTTTCACAACTGGGTACATCAAAAATCAAACACTAAACAATCTTAATATTAAAATATGTGCATGAACTGTTATAACTCGTGTAAACTTTTCTTGAAAACTTCCGTATATAAATATAAATATTTATATATTTATATAAAATTTTATTTGGTATACAAAACTTGAAATTCAATTCTTATTTATTGCTATTACTTATGGAAAAATAAAAATTAATATACATATATGTAAAACTAATGTCACACTAGTGTTCTACAAAACTTAACTAAACTCAATAAATTAAGGTTAATGAATTATCTTATAATTTAAAAGTCGTGGAATGGAAACAAAAGTTTTGCCAGATTATTTATAATAATTTTTCGAATGACTTTATTCCCATTTTTTGTTTTGTATAAATGTCCCAGTCGGCGTGGTAAAAGTTTGGTCGCAAATGCATATTCATAAAAATCTGCAACAGAACTTGAGTTGTTTGGTTTTAATAATGTACAGAAGACCCGTAGCAGAAATCGGTGTAAACATTTGCTATTCAATATCATAGGAAGATTTCTTAGCTATTTCTTTGTAGACTCGATGGCGACGGCTGTTGCATTTGGAATTGGAATCTGAAGTGCAATTGAAGTGCTGGCTAGTAGATAGATACATAAAAATATATTTATAGTTAGATAAAAATATCACGTAAAAACTTTCGTGAATAAAAAAACTAACCCATAAAAACCAAGTTTTTATAATATCTACTCCCTTTCTTATTTACTAGTTGAAACAGGTTTCGCGCGTACTCCACAAGTCAGGCTCGAATCACGACGCTACGAAAGGGAGTAATAAAAACCGTTAAAATTTCTAAAAATCCAAAATTATACTATTTATAAAAAATAAAAATAAAATTGTGAGATCATTTTTATCTTTAAGTTTCAGCTCGATTGGATCACGGGAAAAGGGTTAAAAATTGATCCAAAGTTTTTTCGGCAGACAAGCTACAAGCAGACAAGCCGAAAAGCAGACGCTACGAGTTAAAAGAAAAGGAGTAAAAAGCATAAATTTTGTCACATCCGTGGCTGCAGGAGACAAATGAAGGCACTGGAAATTAATAAGCGATTTATTAATTATTGATTAATTAATTATTAAATGGATAAAGTCACTGAACTTGAATAAAGCTTTACGCTATTCTTTAAATTACATTATTTTGCAATATATAATTCGTACACAAACATTTTATTATCGCTGGGAATACATTGTTTCTTACATGCTATAACATTCCGTCCAATTCTCGTACGTAGTCGTCGCATTTATTTATTTCGCCACTTAGGTAAGAACTCGCTCGGTATCTGTCGGTCGGAAATACCACCACTGGACATTCCGGTAGTCGTCGTGCGCGTACTTCGCACCGATTGCAATTTTAAAACAACTTTGCCACGCCGCGGCCTAGACCCGCTATTTATACCCAAACGCTGGTTTATCGAACTCTCGAGAACATTATTTTCTTTTCTAGTATTTAGAAGAAAGGCTAGGTATATTTCCCTTGTATTGTAGATTACTCTAGATTGATGTAAGCCGTTCTAGATACTCCGATACTCCGAAAAGCTAATAATTGTGACATATTATTAGGTAAAAATAATAATATTAGATATTCGAACAGCGCGCTATTCCTTTTGCTTTCCATTTCGTTTCTTCATTTGTCATATTTTTAATTTCTCATTTCGTGATAAAATAAATAATTAAAATAAAATAAAAAACAAATCACTTTGTTTTCACCACATTATTAGATTAGACAGTCTATGTTTCGAGAACAATGTCCCCTTCTTCAGGATTATTGTGTACTAAAAATTTTAAAATGTTAAACCAAGCAAAATAAATAATCTTAATATGAAAAATATTAGCAAATAATACTGATTATATATTTATTTTTAGTTTCTCATCCATAAAATGGTCTCTTTACACATTAACAAAGCCATGCATGCAATATGCACTTTAATTTATTAAATACTTGTCTGCTAACATTGTCTAGTGGTATAAAGTGTCTACAACATATACTTATATTAAAAAGAAATGGAAATTCAAATTGAAATAATTTTTATGAATTTAAATAATCTTAAATAATCTGAAAATAAGAAAATATTGAACGTTGAAAATAATGCCATACAGCAGAACCCAAAAAAGAAATATTCTATGTAAATACTCATGTCACATATTGAAAGCATAGTAGACAAATTAATTTAATTTATTCATCTAGTCAGATTTGGAAGCACTCTCGGCCGCGAAAACACATAACATTCTTTCTTCAAATTTTATTTTAAAAACCTGACCATATGTCATTTTGTACACCACATAAAATTTATGCTTGTATTTAATTTATACTTTTAAACGTATCAACCCACTTAATAGATTATGTTTGTCCAATATGGAAAGTACATTAATTATACCATGCCGAAAATTTTTATTTCATGAGTGCTTTTTTCCTGAAATCGACGTATTTCATACAAATTGTGGGACCATAAAACAAACTTTATTAATCCATGTACAAATTTTAAGGCCAATAAAAAACAACTAAACGTGCCCGCTCTTACTAAATCTAACAAACACGATTACCCCCTGTTGGGGAGAATTCTGAGTATATATTTGGAAATAAATGAAATGTACGCGGCTCGGGCTTGGAGAATCCCATTAAAACCTTTTCCATTTTTACTTCCAGTTGCTTCCACTTTGGTTTATGTGAATAGCTCGGAAGTAAAAACGATAACGGAGCAAAAGAAAACGCGTTGAAATATTATTCACGTTAGTGGACCCCTTATCATCTTCCACTGGGCCTACCCTACATAAGACAATTAAAAATCTTCATTATCATTTTAAAAGTGACGAAAGCAATGTTAAAAAGAAATGGCTAGATAAAATAATTAAATAGCTTTTATATTGAAGAACACATTCTCATTGTGAAATCACATTTTCAGAACAAAGTTCTGTGAATTTCAAAAACAAATTTATTAATCAATAAGAAAAATTAAATCAATGAAAAAATTGACGCAACCGGGACACAAACTCGTATCCCCTACTCTCCGGAAATTACTGTTACGCCAATCAACCTCTTACCTTTCTGTCAATACACCTCGATACATATCGACCTTATCTGTAAGTCTCATTTCTATTGATTGATAAACATATATTATCAATTTTAAGCAATCCACTTGCTGTAATGCGATAGTCACAAATTACTTTATGTATCTACCGCTAGAGGATGCCATAACTAAATTAATTCGTTTAGTTTTTGGACACCTTTGATAGAACGCACTGATGACAAAGAACCTCGCGTGCCTGAGCCGTAGCATATTGAGCGCTCATTGCGAGTCACACTCTAATTACCTAATGTTTAAATTCCAACGTAGTTTCAGTAAGTTACGGATGTTATGGAGACAGATAGATAAAGAAATTATTATATTTAGATTCAGAGCAGCATGAACATCAACAACTCGGATGGTTTCACCTTCATTCTCACGGTGCGATTTACTGCCTCTGTGTAAATATAATATTCTAATTAAAAAATAACTTCACTGTAAACGATACTAAATTTGTATGATTTTCATTAAATTATGTTTCAATTTTCTTTACTTTTTGTCCTAAAAAAACTGGAATGGCATTATATTCAAGGCCGCATTAGACACGGGTTTTTAAGATGATATACTTCGAATGAAAATACCGATTATTTTTAATATTTACTTAATTTAATCGCCGGAGTCCCAGGAATATACTTTTGATATGATCGCTACTTTTTTATGAATGTTGATATGCGGATAATATTTTGGAAAGCTACAGATTATTTTAAATCGAGAGATTAATATGGATTGGTTATATTGAACCCACATCCTGAGGGGTTTTCAGTGGATACAATAAAATCGCTTCAATGGGTCAGAAAATATCCAGGGTAACTGACTTTTTGTATAAAATATTAAATCTTGAAGAAACTAATAAATTCTTCTGTATACATACTTATGTACTAGCTGTTTGTACCCGACGTTGCATGGGTTAAGGATTAAGTAAAAAATAAGTTTGTGAAAAGAATCAAAGGTACCATTTTTTTGCAAATCCTCTAAAATAAAACAATGTTTCCATTTAAGCTAAGGTGGAATGGATTTGATTTCCAGGGAGAAGAAATTTGGACTTTGTTTACCATCAGGTCCTAAAGAATATACATGCAAAATTCAGAATAACAGTACAGATTTCCAATGAAATTATATCAGGGGGTTGAGAAGGAGTAAAGGAGAAGGGTGAAAATATATAGAAGGGCGCCTATGTTACCCGCTGGGTTCTAAAGAATAAGTATGCAAAATTTGAGTCAGATCGGACGAACGGTACAGATTTTTATGGAAAATATATGTGGAAAATAAATCAGGGGTGAAGGAGGGGTAAAGGGGAAAGGAGGAAATGTCACTTATGTTATCCCCCCGCTCCTAAAAAATAAGTATGCAAAATTTGGGTCAGATCAGAAAAACGGTGTAGATTTGCATAGAGAATAGTCAAACAGACATTGAGTTTTATAGGTATAGATAGCAAATGACGCTGTTTTACAAAATTAGTGTTTGAATGTAGTGTGATCATATAAGAATATGTAAATAAATAATTGATTTAATTGATCTATAGGTTCAGGTGATCGTTTAGAAAATGGATGTTGTGAATGTGTGAATTTCTGAACGATGATGAGATATCTGCAAGAATATCAGCATCAATTTTAGGGTCAGCACAATACATATTATGTGTGACACAACATTGTAATAGAAGAGTTTCTCGCTTTCCCCCTCATTCCCTTTCTACACAATTTTTTAACACGATAATTTTTCCCTTAAAAAATCATTCAAATACGAAGCTGTTGCATAACTATTTATATTTGACCTCACTTGAAAATAACTTTGATTACTTGACTCGTTCATTTTATTATTTGATTAACGAAATATAGGTGAAATAACTGTAGGTGTGTTTTCTTTCATTCAATCTTCCGTGTATTTTAAACGGAGAGATTTTTTTTGATAATGCTACACAAGTATCCGAAGACGATTTATATCAATTATCTGAAAAAAAGCTAGGTGTATGAAGTTCAAGGGCAAAAAAAAACGATTATAGGTTTTTATCAGTACATTCAACGTGAGGCTTCTGAATTTCTTGGTAAAATTGTATTTTATACATAGATAGTTTGCAAAGAAACTTATTTTTTTATTTACTTTAAAAAGTGGTTACTGATGAAACAAATAAGACAGTAAACAGCTTTAAAGTGAAGCCTTTGAAATGCTGCTATTTCATTTTTTATTATATGTTACTGTTTCTTTAGTATTTAAATTAACTGAGATTTAATTTTCTGTTAAAATGTTATAAACTGTATGTCAATTAGTTGATTAAATTGAGTTTGAGTTTGACTATATAGATGTACCGTCACATGAACGTCTAGCAATATATTTTGTGGGTCAAATCAATATATATATATATATAAAGAAACCCGTGTTTCCCTACCCGCCAAGTTTTCTACACAACCAGCTATAACCACCTACCGGTGGTTATGGTGGTGGATAGCCCTTGGTGTCACATCGAAAATACGCGAGTTTGGTGGGGGTGGCTGTGCGTGGGTGGGAGTGGGTGACGAAAATGTGCTTTCTAGCACATATGGGAAGGCCGCAAATGCTTCGGATTGTTTCAAAATAGGCACGCCGACTGTGTCGGTGAGTCTAGAAGGTTCCGGAAAAACCTGCTCTAGAATGTTCTGAGAAGGAGAAGTTTCTAGAATATTCCCGAAAGTTCTATAAGGTTCCTGTACATTCGATAAATTTCTTGAAAATTCTGGAAGGAGAATGTTCTAGAAGACTCGCTAAAGTTCTATGACGAGCCAAACAGTATACTAAAAATCTATGCGTGCGAAGCCGCGCGGGCACAGCTAGTTCATTATAAGATTTAATTAAATGTTATGAAGAAATTAAAAAATAAATGAAAAAATCGTTGTTAATATCAAAAATATATCATTAAAATATAATACCGATATAAGGCGCGTGCTGTCAGAATATTGAGATAAGAGTGGTAGGTAAACACATATTAACGTAAAGACACGAAATTAATATGGAATCTCCCAATATTTAGGTGACATATTTCAAAATCAGATTATTCATATTGTCACAAGAACATTATTGTGGAAGGCAAATGAAATACTTTAATATAATTAAAGTTTTATTAATTACACAAAGTCACTGGACACGAATTTAATCGGAGCATTGATCTTAAATTACTCCAAATGTTTCTAGAATATTTCACACACTTATTCACTAAATTAGTTCTATAATATTCGCTGCTATTTTTATCACTCCTGAATAACTTGTCTCTCATATGCTGATGTATTTTACTTAAGCCGCTCAGGTTTGCACTAAAAAAATTCTCGCTTGATTTACTATCGCGGGAATCACACACGCTGGCCACACTGCTAGTCGCTTTGTCTCTTGACTTGTCGCGTTGTCAAACAACTCCACACACTGAGTTGCGCAGTAACCGGTAGATCTCTTTTCATATGTTTTGTTTTCCTCGATACTTCCAGTATCCGGAAGACCATTCGAGGGATTTCAATAGCGCGTTATTCTATCATCTCGTAACAATGTTTTGTCAGATAAATCTCGTTTGTAATATCGTTTTTGTGTCTAACAACAACTCACCATTCAACGTTCCGACTGCACGCCCCTGACCGATATTCATCCACAACGCTGTATTCAAAATTATTAAAAGAATATTTAAAAAGCTTGAAGTGCTTTATGCGGAAAAGGCATGCGGAGAAGAAAAAAATATATGGAAGAAAAATAATGAAGAGAGATTTTTTGTAATAATTATTCAAATATATGTCTTGTAAAATATTATTAGTACGGGAAGAACAACAAGAGCTGTTCATGATATATTATTTTACATTCATTTTCATTAAAACGCGTTTCTTGTTAAAACAATATCGTCAGCCCGAACGAGTCCAACAAATTTGTATCATTAAAGAACGATATTTGATATTCGTGGTTCTGACATGAATTTAGTAGAAACCATATTTCCCCTACGTCAAGACGAGCAAAAAATGTAGGCGAAAATATGAAATCTGCTTTTAAGTAATGTGCCAAAAGAAAAATATTACAAGAGATATAATGTTGTAATAATTTGACAGTCATCAAAAATTTTCAGATATTTATTATAAGAAGAAATAGACATCAACGACCAATCGCTCTTTTATTTCATGAAAATCCGAACCGTCTCTAAATACATACTATACTATACTGTAACAATACACAGTGAATACGTCATTAAGGTCAGCTAAAAGTTTGAGTGAAAAAGTGAAGAAATAGTGTTTTGGCATGCACATGTAATACACTGTTTAAAAGACAAAAGATGGATTACTCTCAAAATTTTTTTCTCATTGTACAGAATAAACAGTAAAAGAAATAGAATAAATAATTTTGTTGACAGATAAGTTAACCATAGAAATTGTAGAAATAGATTGGTGACTCGAATAAATAACAGAAAAGTTCCCATTTTCTGTGGAAATTGATGACAGATAAGTAAACCATAGACATCTGGCAAAATAAATTGGTGACTCGAATAAATAAGAAAGTAGTTTGTATGATCTGTGTATATCCAGTAAATAAAAGTAACTCAAGATGGATCCCCAGATCTTTATAAAAAAGCAACAAATGCGGTAAAACAGATGAAAATTGTATCAATGACACGGCGACGAAACTTAGCTAAGAGCAAATGAATAAACCAAATCCCAAGATAATTTCTATTTTAGAAGTAATCAACGAAATGGTTGCAAAGATGGCTGAAATTTCTGGTGAAAACAGAATATTAAAAGAGATTACTGGAAATAACATGCAACATCAAAATGTCGGAAAAAAATTATTATATCTCAAAAAGAGGAGCAAACAACTAAGAAAACAATAGAGAACATTAAACAAAAAATAAATCCAATTGAAACAGGATTTATTGGACTACAAAACTTCATAGACGGAAAGATTATAGTCACATGTAAAAATAATGAACTTACTGAAAAGTTACAGGAAGAAATAAAAACAAAATTCTGTGAAAAATACACAATTAAAATACCTGAAAAAAAGATTCCAATCAATAAAAATTAATTAAGAGTTATGAATAAAATGCATAAAGAAGAAATTGTACGAAATATTTAAATTCAAAACGAATTTACAGAAGAACCACAAAAAATGGAAGTTAGTTCAATTAAAACCAAGAAAACAAGAACAGGAGAGGAATATACAATACTTTTAAGGTGGATTCACAAACATATGAGACACTGCTAAAAATGCATAAAATATATAGAAGAGTAGCTTGTTGGTCTTGTGGTTAGAACACTTGCATCGTGATCCAAAGGTCGCGGATTCGAATCTCAGCCCAGACTAGCAAGTTTGTCCTATTTTCATAGAACAAGCGTTTAGCTTAGTTTGAAAATAGTAAGAATATTGATGTGACACGTATTCCGTGTTCGCATCTCTATTTAAAAAAAAAAATATATATGTATATAGGTTAGGTAAGGGTACGAGTATTTGACGCATTTGAAATCAAATGCTGCTTCAAGTGCTACGGTTTCAACCACAAACGAAATTAATGTAAAAAAATATATATGTATGTCCCAAATGCATAGGAGAAAACAGGAGTAAAAATTTTAAGGCCAAGAAAAATGCAATAATTGCATCAATACTGGAAGCAAGTTGAAGATAAATATTGAGTCAAATCACCCGGCATGGACCTATAAATGTCCAGTCTACAAAAAGAAAGTAGAAATGGAAAAGAAAAAAAATTATAGATGAAAATAAAGGAGAAGACACAATTCTGTATGTTAACATGCAAAGCTTATTAGCACATATAGAAGAAATAGAAATATTGCTGCAATAAAAAAAACGTGCTATTTTAATGTTAAGTGAAACACATATAACTGAAGATATACAGGAAGGTGAAACAACATTTGAAGGATACAGAACAATAAGATGCGATTCAAGTAGCTGGAGGAGTTATGATAATAATTAGAAATGGTACTGTTTACAAAGAAATTTCGAAATTCAACTATCAAAAAGAATTTTGGCTGCAATGCATACGTGTAACCAAAGGATGTATGAAAGGTTTATACAGTGTATTTTGTAGATCACCAAATTCAAGTATAAGTCTATTTTTAGATTATTTTGAAGTATGGTGCAAGAGTATCTTAAAAGAGGAAGATATAAATATAATTAGAGGAGATTTTAATATCAACATAAAAAATATATATACCACCTAAATAAAGAATACTCAAGTTATTAGAAGAAAATGGAATGAAACAAATGGTAAAAGAAGATACAAGAATTACAGAAAATTCTCAAACATTAATTGATTTTTTATCACAAATGATTGCAAGTTAGAGGTAAAAGTGTTATAAGATCAGAAAATAAATGATCACAATATGATAAAGATTCAGCTTTCAAAAAATATGCCAACAGACAAATTTAAAAAAGAAAAAAGAATACAAAGAAATTTAAAAATATAATAAAGAAGTATTTTTAGACCAAACAGAAAAAAAGATTGGTCAGAAATAATAAATCTTCCGCAGGATCAAATGGTAGAGAAAACGTTATATGATATTAAATATTCATCATAGATTAAAAGTAACAACTATAAAATATAACCAAATAAATAATTGGTATTCCGAAGAACTAAAAATAAATAAAAAAACGGGGACATGGCTTATAAAATAGCTAAATTTATAGAAAGGAGTTTAGATTCGAAAATATACAAAATAAAACGAAATGAGTACTGTGTCTCTATAAAAAGATGTAAAAGTAAATATTATAAAGAATAATTTGAAAAGAATGGAAACGATCCCAAAAAAATGTGGTGAAGTATCAAAAATATATTGAAAATGGATAAAACACAAGAATTTTATGAGAACATACAATTTCAAAACGATATAAAAGATAATGTGAATATTGCTAGTAGCTTTAACCAATATTTTATTAAAACTATTATCGATATTAATCAATCGATACCACAAATAAATCAAAATGTCAATCCGGAACACATAAACCAAGTGAATAAATTCGAATTCGAAGAAATAAATGAAAACAAGCTGTTACAAACATTAAACCGCATGAAATCAAAAGCAAGTCCAGATGGAATAACCATAAATGTCATTAAAGATTCATTTCTAATACTGAATATCATAAACAAATGCCTAAAATATGGTCTCATCCCAAAATCCTGGAAAACAGCAACAATAATACTGATTCCAAAATTCAAAAATACAGAAAAATGTAATGAATTCAGACAAATTAACATATTACCTAAATATGAACAAATATTAGAAGTGATAGTGAAAGAACAGTCAACAAACTTTATTGAGAAAAATAGCATCCTATGTGATCAGCAATCAGGATTCAGAAGTAAAAAATCTTGTGAAATGGCACTAAATATTGTAATTGACGACTGTAAAGAACATATAGATGAAAATAAAAATGTTGTTGCAGTATTTTTAGATTTTAAAAGAGCATTCAAAATAATAAACCGAAATATAATTGTGAAAAAATTAGAAAAATATGGTAAACAGGATAAGTAAATGATCACTCATACTCATATATCCTTTCTTTATCTTATGTCTGTCATAATATATGATGTAAACTTATGCTTGTATTAGCTATCCAAGTGGAAAGGACTAAACACTGCTCGACTGAGTAAGCATAAAATGAGCAAATAACCGTGTCTCTAAAGCATCCTCATTTGTAATCCTTGATAATCTCTTAGTATTATTACTGGTTGTATATTATAAACGGTTTATATGTTAAACTGTATTAAGAGCAGAAAGCAGGCAGTTTTAAGAGCGACTTTTAAAATGCTAAATCAATATAGAGTACATCATTGCTGTATCGTGTATCCCTTGTGTTACGTCCGGTAAAAAAATTTATGAAGTAAACAAATAAAAAATTTAAAATTACGTTAATTACATATTAAATATGTCCAATATTAAATATCGTCAGGATGAATTATTAAATAAAACTAAATGACAATCAAATACCTCACTCTATACCTATGCATAAATTATATTGATTCACACCTCTAAGTAAGCATGTAGCTGTGCATTGCACGTAAACGATTGCGCCAATCAAATCAATTATAATTTATTTTTATTCGAATTTACGAAAAAGTTATCATCAAAATAATAATAACCTTGATTTAATGTACGCTTTTACATACTCACAGTTTTTTCTATATAAATATCATTATAATCTGACTGCCGATGAAGACTACTTTAGCATTAAGACCTACAAATGAACGATCCATATAAGAAAGTTAATTTATAGTCATATTTCAAGATGGGTTAACTTAACTATATTTAAGTGCATTCTGATGTTGATTTTGGAATGTTGATAATTCTTTGGCATAAAAAAAAAATTAAATATACTTACCTGATTTTTCAATTACTTGCTATATAATGCTCTTAATTTAATATTTGCTTTTCTTGACACAGTTGTTGTCAAATAAAATAAAATGTCAATGAAAAAATATTAAAATTGAAATTTCGAGCTGCAAACTGCATTTGCACATAAACTTTTATTTTTTGGAAAAAATGAATTTAAATATTTATCTGACTATTATGATCTATCTAACTTTGGCGGATTAGTATGTGTAGGTGTTTTGGGAGAAAATGCCCACCCGCCCAAAGGCACCTTCTTGTTGGCACGAGACGTGTAATGTGTGGCTGGCACGTTTTTTGTTGTGATATGATTCAGCAGAGGCAGGATGAGTAGATGGATACAGGGCGTAAATTATAATCACGATTAACTGTGGCAACAATTTACAGATGTGGCGTTGAGTAAAGAAATATAACTTGAGTGTTGCGGCGGTCGACGACAGAGTGGATGTACCTACCTGTCGGCGACCGGGAGCTGGTTAGCCGCACCGAGCCTCTGATTGGTTGATACGTCCGGCTAAAGTCGCGACGGCTCTAAACCACCACAGAACTATCTGAAAAATAGTGTAGAAATATTATGAGATACGCAATTTATGAAGATTTATTAGAAGTGTTTCTAGTTATGTTCAGCTTCTTTCAAAGACTTAGTGACTGCACATTGCCGGTATTTTGCGTCTTCAAATGCATTTTTCCATTAAATTTTAAAGTAGTTAAAATGAAAATTCCTAAAACAAAACAAGTTTAAATTATTTGTGTTAAACAAAATGAATATTTTATACGAACTGTACATTTCACTGAGAAGCAAATCTCGACGTTTCGCTGAAGTCTTATCCAGCGTCATCAGGAGAGCTTCCTATCACCGTGAAGGTGTAGGACTAACTTTCTTTCGAGGTCGTAAATTATGCAACAAAGTGCATACGATCCAACTTCAATGCATGCCCTACGACCGTAATAATAACCTTAACTCTTTAAAAAGTTTAAATTATAATGCGTAAGCTTAAAACTCACCGCGTTTTTCAAATTTTTAATTTTTACTGACCGTAAAATATGTTCAGTCTCAATCCATCATAACTTGATTATTCCCGAGAGCGGCGGGATCATCTGTCACAGAGTTTCGCGTACCCGATGCAGGCGAGCGACCTGTCAAACGGCGATGTTGTTTCGGAACATTTCGTTTTATTTGCTCTTCTCCGCTGACACCGTCCCACTTTCATTTCGGCAATCTGTTAAGCTACAAAGGGCTCAACGACTATCGGCCTCCTTTTTTGATTACAAAAATTGGGACCCTTAAGCGGGAATTTTAGCTTGGGCCCAAAAAAAATGTCGACATACTAAAACATACTTTTCTCTTTAAATATATTAGATACTATAGCAATATTAACCTTTGTTTACGAGTGTCTGCAAAATTTTAACTAAATTTTAAAAAAACTAAACGGTAATTCAAAAATAAGGCCAATTGTTGTCTAAATAATCTGAAATAAATTATCTGACTTAATCACCATATTCAAAATATTAAACGGCCACACTGATGTGCCTTCGTTACTGGGCCAAATAAAATTCAATATCCCTTCCCGTAGACTCGGAAATAATGAACTGTTTTTCCTTAGCCATCATAGAACCAATTATGGATTTCATGCACCCATGTCACGGTTATGTCGTCTTATAAATTCAAGACAGGATCTGGACTTCTTTGGTGTAAGTCTGTCCAGATTTAAACAATCTCTGATTAGATACTCCAGCCCTTGTCTCCATCTTGTTAGTAATTTTCATTTGTCCTTGCTTTTGTATTTAAATTGCTATAATTTTTATTCTGATGTATTATATATTGTTCATGTTATGTATAATATTTTATTGAACTATGTCCGTTAATATCAATAAATAAATACTAAACGAAAAAATTTGTTATATATCTGGGTGAGGAAGTTAACCCATTTTTTTTCAGTCATACAAGAAAATGGATAATGTAGTTTCAGGTGTCACCGTGAACTATTTTATAAGCCAAATTAGATATTGTAGATCGTTCAACTATACCGGACTGGACTGAACATTGGACATGTCCTAAGTACCCACATACATAATAGCACTGAAATCCCATACGGATTTTAGTGCTATTACGTAGGACGCGCCTAGGGAGATAACTTCAAAGACGATGGGGCGATCACAATGATGCAGTTTTTTTAATGCGAAATTAAACGGAACGTTCACAATAGTTATCGAAGCAATGGAAACAGCGTTATCATTGCGAATTAATTTACAGTCTAATAATGTGCTCCAACTAAATGTGTGCCCAGTAACTTTGGTGAATAAATAAAACCTTTAACTTTCAGTATTTCATTTGCCTCACATAGCCACGTTCCGTGATAATTCTATTTTATTTTCTAAGCCTACTAAGTTTTATGTATAGTCATGCGATTTTATTTTTATTCCCTTTTTTCATTTCATTTTTACGTTCGCTTTTTTTTAAACATGTTGACCTTTTGCAAAAAATATACAATATTCCTCCAGTTCCCATAATAAAAGCGTTAATATTAGGTCCTTACATATGAAATTGACGTTTAGTATGGGAGGAACATAAAGCCGATTTTTTTTATTATAATATATTTATTTAATCAAAGTATGTACCATTGCTATCTATGCACTTTTGCCATCTCATAGGTAGTTCATCGATCCCTTTACTTAAAAAACCATTCGGACGGGAATCGATAAAATCTTTGAAGGCGGTTTGGACTGCCCCATCGGAGTTGAATTTTTTCCTTTGCAAGAAGTTATCCAAATTTCGAAAAAAATGGTAATCTGTTGGGGCAAAGTCCGGAGAGTACGGTGGATGTCTTAGACATTCCAATTGAAGCTCCTCTAATTTGGTAGCCGTCTGTTGTGCAGTGTGTGGTCTAGCGTTATCATGAAGCAGCAGTGGCCTAGAGCGATTAACCAGCCTCGGTTGTTTAGCAGCTAGCTTTTCCATCATGGTTTGCAGTTGCTGACAATAGACATCTGCCGTAATCGTCTGGCCAGATTTAAGAAAGCTGTAGTGAACGACACCAGCACTAGTCCACCAAACGCTCACAAGTAACTTTTTGGAGTCAATTTTCGCTTGGGGCATGGTTTGGCTGGTTCGGCAGGGTCCAGCCATTGCGATGAGCGCTTCCGATTATCGTACAGGATCCACTTTTCATCACAGGTAATGATTCGATTTAAAATCCCTTCATTATTGTGCCGGTTGAGTAATGCAACGCAGCAGTCAACGCGCGTTTGTTGATTTGCTTCACTCAATTCGTGAGGTACCCACCTTTCAAGCTTTTTCACCTTACCAATTTGCTTCAAGTGGATTAAAACAGTTTTATCACTAACACCGCAGCCTGCAGCTAACTCGGATGTGGTTTGCGATGGATCCGCTTCCACAATAGCCTTCAATTCTTCATTATCAACTTTGGTCTCCGGCCGTCCACGGGGCTTGTTCTGCAGGTCGAAATTTCCAGAACGAAAACGTTGGAACCAAAAACGCACTGTGTTTTCTTTTGCGGCACCGTCGCCATACACATCATTAATCCTTCGAGCCGTTTCTGCAGCCTGGTGCTACGGTGGAACTCGTACTCGTTAATAACGCGATATTTCAAGTTTTTCATTTTGTAAACTGAGTGACGCAAAGAAAAAAACAATTGAGGAAAAAACAAATGAATTATAATTTTCAAAACACAAATACATGAGTAAATAGCTGTATAAATTTGGATTTGGAATTCCTAACCAAAGAGAAGATATTTGAGATCAAATTTGCCAGTACGGCAAAACGTGAATTTCATATGTAAGGACCTAATATATATTTTGAAAAAAAAATTAAATAAAATATTATTTCGTATAAAAATATATTTATGTAACTTATTATTTGAATTTTTATGTTGTTATGATAATAAATATTTCATTTCGATTTCTATTTCAAAGTATGTTTATGCTTACTGAAAAATTATTTTCCTTCCTCAAAGCAATGTATTCACTGCACACGTTGGGTATTTGGTCAATGTTGCTTGTAATTTATTTAGTTACTAAGTTTGTAGCAGCAAATAAAACAAAGTTTGCACTTTGCTGCCGAAATCCTTAGCAAACAATTCACTGTAATTACATTGTATACCTCCACATGAATTCAGTACAGAACGAACACAGAGAACGATTGGATAAAGTATTTTATAGTTTTTTCATTGTTTCTCTAGGTATAATTATTAACCACCATAGTACCATAATTCGATTGTCTGATTTCACACAGTGACGACGTCATTAAAAGGCTTATTAGAGTCGCATCATGTAGTTTGATAATAATCGGTGTAATCGGTAAATAATTAAAATGACTGATGGTTCTGTCATAGTTGTCATTTATAATTGCAGTGATTTACATTTTTTAATTGACTATTTATGTCAATTAGACCCATTAAAATCATTTATTCTCAACATAACATTACGGTTTTAGTTTTATTATGACAAAAAACGCGAAAAAATATTTATTACCGCGACAGTTGCGATAATAGAAGGATATTGGTATTGATTAGCATAACAGATCTTTTATTATGTAAGATTGAATTTTTACCGATTTTAACCAGTCGATACGGAAAAGGGTTTAATATATGATATAGATTATTTATTATTTCTTAAATCTCTTAACATAAAATAAAACGCAAATCACTTTGTTTTCACCACTTTATTAGATATAAAATCTACATGTTTCTCTTCTTCAGGATTGTTTGCGTACTAAAATTAAAATACAGATAAACCATGCAAGTATGTTATGGAGAAGGGGAATGTTGAGGGGAGAGGGGGGTCGGAGGTGTTGATTGGGGTATTTCATTGGAAGGGGATGGATTCTTAAGCGGAAATATACTCAATGGTGGGTTGTGCACAAATTTTGTCTGGTTATTTATTAAATTTGAATTAATATTGACACTTTTCCGAATTTAAAGTATTTTTAGACTATTTATCTGTGGGATCTTATAACAAGTATGTAAAAATTTTAAACCTGTATTAATATTAAATTAATAGTCATTTTTCAAAATCCCACTCAACATTGCTAGTTAAGGCTTTGATGTGTTCTTTAACCCTAATTTCAAAGTTTATTTTTGTTTTCCCAATATAAAAATAATCAAGTTTTTTCATCAAATAATGTGGTGAAAACAAAGTGATTTGTATTTTATTTCAATAATAATGTCACCACAAAGTTCAAACCTTCATCCAGAAGAAAAAATATTCTTAGAACAATTTCTTAGTTTAGTAATTCATGCTGCAATTTAAATCTCATTTCTCAGATTACTTCAATAAAAATACGATTGTATATCTCTAAATGATTGTGAATTATTACTAGGTGAAAAATTATTCAAGTTTACTTTGGATTCATGTGCTTACCTACATCAACTGTTAAAATAATCAACGCAGACGTACAAAAAGCCTTGACTGAGTTTGATCTGAAATAAAATTTTCTAATTACACTCTCCCATGAATCTAAACTTATGAATAACGCAAAACTTTTTTTATTTAACTGACTTTTTTTATTAACAAAAAGCCTTGACTGAGTTTGATCTAACATAAAATTTTCTAATTACACTCTTCCGTGAATCTAAACTTGTAAATAACGCAAGCCTTTTTTTTATTTAACTTAAGCGTATGATGGATGAGTTGTATCTCCAAATTAAAGGATCGCTTCTTGTATTGATAGACAGTTTCAATCAGATTTTCTCTTGCTTCATTGAAAAATCAAATCTTAGAATAATCTTGGTTCTTATTTAAATTTCAGTTCCTTCTTGAAATATTTTCTTTTTTCTTTTTACTGTGTTCTTAATTTTCTTCCTAATTACTTCAAAATGTAATTCACTATCCCGCTCTTACATTTTATCTTAATTTTGTGCAAATTTTTCATCATTTTAAAGACAAAATGCTACAGTTAAAAAGAAAATCATGAGCCTACGATATTAACATAATTTCTTTCGGTCACCTAAATTACATTATAATGAATTATGCATTTCAACTTCAATTAGTACCCGTTTTTACTCCCTTCCTTTTTACTCGTAGCGTCTGCTTTGCTTGTTTGTCTGAGAAAAAAACTTTGGATCGATTTTTAACCCTTTTTCCATGATCAAATCGAACTGAAACATTGCAGGCAGACTCGTGACGACGATAAAAATGATCTAAGAAATTTTTATCTTAAAAAAATTAATAATTATAGTATAATTTTGGAATTTAATAAATTTTAATGGTTTTTTCAAATTGGAATCATTCTATATGAGTAATTAGCCCGACGCAGGAGCTACGTCAAAAGCCTTGATTTTTTATAAATTAAATTAAAGTTTTTCGATAAACACAATTTGAGTGTTGTTTACAAAGTTTTAATTATTCTATTTATAAAATAACGCTGGAAAGTGAATTTGAGAACTTGAAGAAGTAAAAATCTATATGTTTTATTTTGTATAAGATGACACCTAGCCCCCTGCCGACGGATCTTGTATTAAATCAGAAGCAATAAAGTGTTGTAAGGAGAAACATCTCTTTCATTTTGAACATTCAATTTGCGAGTCATCGTGTCTAAAGAGAAATATATTTCTTCAGATCCAGCAATGGAATCAGTGTGATCAAAAGAGAAGCATCTCCTTCAATAATGTAATATAAGCAGCAACTTTGACCAGATTCAGGCAAAATATCAAAAACTATGTGAATAATATAATTATAAAATAGAAACAGATTGAATTTATACTATTAATTGTAATTAATGAACGCAGTTATTCACATATATTCCATAATTGATCTAAATAACGCTGTTTTATCAGCAGATGATTGTCAAAGAAAATTGATAGTTGGAATACACCCAAACAAATAAAATAGGAGAGGCATTGATGTGATATTTCACAGGAATACTATTGTACGCAAAAGCATTCGAAAACAACTAGTTAACAGTTGACTGATAATCCTCATTTATTCAACAGCATGTTTAGTCGCGTAATTATTAACAAAGCCTTATTTTAATTTACATTTTTCTTTGTCTAGTAAATGACCTGCTAATATTTAAAGTAGCTAAAAAATCTAAATCACAAAGTTTTATCACTACCAAAACGTTATTTTCTATATATTATTGATTTTCATAATTTTTAATATGTTCTAAAAAAAGAGATGTAACTATATTTTATTTGACGACGATTTGATGTCCCAATCTTACATTTATAGGTTCATATCATTTTTATACTTCGAGTTACTTGGATGTTTTTTACGACAGTGAGTAAAAATAAGGAAAATTGTGTCATAAAAAACCTTAAGTTAATAAGGTTTTCAAACAAAGATATATTTCTAATCAACATTACTAATACAATTTTTTAATACAAAATTAAATTAAATTCATTATGATAAAAAAATCATATCATTTTATTTTACTGGTATAAAAAAGGGTTTGTACGTCGAATTGATATTTTTAATAAATTTATCAATTTATATTTAATGAGCACTTTTTTATTTTAGTTATGTACGCGTTATGTAATTTAAATATTCTTAAAAATTTTATTTACAATAAAAAAACACTATTAACTGTGGTATATTGATATCTACAATAACATCATGTAATAAAAAACAATTGAACATATTTCTAAAAATCTTTTCCAAAATTGAAACTGACAAGCTACAAATTGACCTACGTAATCCGTACTAGTACATTTTCCTCCCTAGAGTTTTCTCGTCATAAATATATCAACTACACATAAAATATTTGTACATATAAACTATACCTATAAAAAAGTTGTAAAATGAGTTAACTATTCGTATAGGTAACGTGTCCATAACTTAGCTAAAAGAGTTTGTTTTAAAAAGCTCGTTTCTATATATATATATATCCATTTTTTATATTCATTTATGTCAATTATTTTTTGGCAGAATGGTATACAAAATAACAAGTTCTTTATAATTGTATTTATAACGAACTGGTAAAATTTCCGTACTAAATTTAGAATGAGGGTCATAAATTCTATTTTTCTGTTTTAGTAGAGTGTAAGTTAAATGATTTTATTGTATTGTTAAAATTATTACATTTAAAAGTTTCGAAATTTTACATTTTGAATGCTTTGTCCATGGATAGTACACATTTATGCAAAAGAGAAAATAGAGTGAATACAAGATTTTTAATGACATATCTGAAAACTCAAGATCAATACTAAATTGGAGAATACAGTAACATACACATCAAAAGAGCCATGTATTCTTGAGTTATGTTAGGTTAGTTGAGTTTGTTTAATTATGGTTATTTCACAACGTTTTTTTCTTGTTATTCGCCTTCCATCGATCGTTTGATAAAGTGATACAGATGTCAAATTTTGAAATTTTTTGATTTTATTTCATTATCATATCATATCAGGGCACTCAATTGCACCTCAGACAGTTCCCTTTAAAAATGCGAAACTGTACTCCATACCTATTCTAAAATAATGCCTACGTCCTTGCTTAATAGACAAACAAATACATAAAGAAGTGAATAGACTTCTAGATAGAATTGTATTTTTTATGTTGTTTAGTTTTTATGCTTAAGTTTCTGCGATTTGTGTTGAGTTTTACAAACTTTATGATGTTCCTCCTAAAATGTTATGGCATGGTCCAAAAATATGGTCCTTATAACAGATCCGTTGGAAAGTAAGCATCATCGTTATAATTAAGTGTCGTAATTTCAAAATAAAACAGAATTGACGCGCAAATAAGTATTAAAGAAAATATTACATTTTAAAGTTTCGAAAATTGCACCATATCAGTCATTTTAAGGAGTATAGAAAAAAGATAAACTAAAGACAAAACGCAAATTATAAACAATAAAAAATATTATGCAATAATAACAATCGTAACATAAACCAAACCTAGTAACCTAACCTAATCAAACCTAAATGAGGTAATTTTATATTTTACAAACATGTTAACCTAAACAAACTAAACCAAACATAATAACCTAATCATTCCAATAAATATTAAACCTATTTCAACTGTCTATGATTCACGTAAGCATTTCGTATTATCTTTAAATAAAATTGTCCTCATGTAAATCTTATATATAATTTACACTTCATTAACAGATATCGCCTATCAAATGTCAAAATCCCTGGAGAAATTTTCGAAACTTTAAAGTGTAATATTTTACTTAATACTTACTTGTATCAAATCTGTTTTATTTTGAAATTAGGATACTCAATACCGAAGATACTTAGTTTCAGAAGGATCCCTTATAAAATCCACAATCTTGGATTTAGTCAAGGTTAGTATCTATATAGCTTTATCTAGGAAAACCTCATAGTTGATGAGATCTCATAATTATTGAATGGTGAATGGTCACCTACCGCATTCCCAGGACCGTTTTATGAGCGAAAGCTCCCATATAGGTCCTACCCATACATCGCCAGGTTGACAATTTTTTTCTCTTTAGGCCATCTCCGTGCCGCGTCGTATAAAGGGCGACCCGGCAAGGAGAGGCCTGCAAAAGTCTACTCACTGTTCCTCTCCCTACAGCTTAAACTTTTTATTAGAAAATTAAAAACATACAATGAAACTATAATAAATAATATAAGATAAAATTTAAGCGTAAGGTGGTAATAAATAAAGAATGAAAAAATAAAAATAAAGTAAAATTTGCATCAGATAACAAAAACAAAATAAAGAAAACAAAAACAAAAAACATATAAACATATTAGAAAATAATGAGACCTCATCATTTGAAAATCGTATATTGATATAATATTATAACTTATAATAAATTGTGTTTTTCTCTGCGATATGATGCTGGCCATATAATAAAATAGCTTTACTTACCGCACTGTCACCGTCACTGGCTCTCAATTCCTTTTGCTTGACCTCTTCATTTGGAAGAATCGAACACTTCCTTAGGACTGCACTACTTTTATCACTTCTCAGAAACCACACACAAATGTTTTTGTAATTGTCCACGGCGGGACGGGACGACTTTCTACTCGACAATGGAAGTTGTGAAATGAAAATGTACCTCGAATAAAAGGTATTAGAAAGCACAGTATTTTTTTCTAGCATACTTAATAAATGTGGAAGACTATTGCCAATATACACACTACGTGGTGAAAAACACTTATTTTATATATTACACCACGTATTTTCATGGCAATAAAATATTACATATATTACTGTACAATTAAGCAAGAATACTAAATCTTCAGAGTAATGTCTATTTATTCCACTTCAAACAAAGACACGCATTTTTGAACGCTTTATTTGAAAAAAAGATTTACCGATCATTATAAAAATATATATATTAGTAATTTAAGATGGGTCTCATCATTAAATGCCCCTCATCTCATTTTTAAGTTTCTAATGTATGAGAAATTAACAAAATATATTTAAATTTGCAATTTTTATACATCTTTTTACTGCAAACAGTCCTTTTATATAATTTTTTTTTATTTTCTTTACTAATTTTTTTATTTAGTTATTGTTAGTTTTTATTTCTTTATGAACTTGTTATTGTTCCTTCTTTGTTAATTAAGTATCCTTGTATATTATGTTAGCAATTATCTCACTTAAAAAAATGTCCTTGTACTCCTGTTTTCCATTCACAAGTATTTAATTTTAATGGGGCAGTAACAGCAACAAAAATGTAATTTAATATTGTTATACCTACATGTATACATTTATTGTAAGTATTATAATTTTGTTTCTTTAAATAAAAAATTAATAAAGAAATGCTTTAAACAAAAATTTTAGATCACGATTCCACCCCCAATCCGAAAATTTGTACCAGAGTACACAGAAAACAAATATGATGAAACAGTGACCAAATAAATACTCGTCATACCACGATGATAACATATTTAATTACTTTTCATTACCATGATTAGTATATATACATTTTATTTATAGTATACCCATAAACGTCAAACTTGTTTCAATAGGTAAAATCAATGTGTTCGGAAAGCAACGACAATTATGCGTTACAAAATTGCATTATTTCACCTGCCGACAGCCTAACGATAGAAGTTTTAAAAAATCAAAAATAAATTCAAAAAAATTCATCCCTTCCTTTTTAGTGAACTATAATTTACGAGCACGTAACACACGCCCACACGATATTTTA
Source organism: Agrypnia vestita (assembly GCA_016648135.1). Lineage (NCBI taxonomy): Eukaryota > Metazoa > Arthropoda > Insecta > Trichoptera > Phryganeidae > Agrypnia > Agrypnia vestita. The sequence continues at coordinate 191,708 of JADDOH010001291.1, read as the reverse complement.
CACAACCAAGACGACGCCGACGCTAATTGTAACTAAATATTTTAAACCGTTTTACACAATTATTTTAAAAACTATCGGTATCAAACCTAAACATGGGATAAAGCTAAGCGTCTGGGCTGTCAATACATTAAGAATTACTTCTTATTTTGGCAACTCTCCAATGGAGATCGTTCCGCACCGTAAGTAAGGATACCGATCGCACCACCCGCGACTAAACGCAGTGCATGACTGGTTTCTGGAGCTGTGTATCTGGAAGACCGCTGGTTTTAATATAAATGTGACAATAATTTCTTAAGGTAACATTTTCAAATAGAAAAATAAAATGTCGTAATGTATAAAAACACCAACCTTTCAATTAATACAAAGAGCATAATGCTTAGAATTATGTCGAATACAACAAAATCAAAATCTTTGCATGTTATGAAATACTATTTTTAGTAATTTGTATACTTATAAAATAAGTTATAAATTAAATTTATAAAGACTATGTTGTTAACAGTAGTTTTATACGGTAACTAAATAACTAACCATCATGCGGTTTCCTGTAGGGGTTAACACAGAGGATAGAACGCCACTTTATTCTATCTTGGCACGCCACTTTTGCTTCAGCTATATATTCTCATACATGCTCTACGGTTGTTGAGGCTTTCAATAGGGCTATTATTCAATATTTGTAATATTTGATCATGCCAGGTCTTTCGCGGACACCCACTAGTTCTGCTACCTTCAACACTCGCCCTACATATTTTCTTTACAATACTTCCCGGTAGGTATGTGAAATTTATTTTATATGCTTTAAAACTCATTTGTTTTAATCGTCTACTAAAGATACTTTCTTCGTATTCGAGTTGATCCTGTATATTCAATGGGAATGCGTACATTTCCGTGAAATCTTCATCCGAGATGTGTAATCTTAGCATACAAAGAAGCTCAAACGTCGTTACGGGAAAATACGTTGTAGTAACGTACACGAGGGGAGACAGCGTGAGAGACCTTTTCCCTGAAAAAAACCTGGAATCCGAATCCATTTGTTAAAAATAAACTAAACAACATAAATCACGACAATCTCACAATTACGAATTCAAACAGGAATTTTGGCTCTTACACTGAGGAGAAGGAAAACCTCGTGTAATTTATGTTTGTAAGGCGACTCTTAGCGAAATAAAACCAATACAAAATTCATGGAGATTTGTTAACGAAAAAAACAGTTTACAGGAAAATTGTACGTGTATACTATTATATTTGGTGAATTAAATGTTTTCAAAACATAGTGCTATTTTACTGGATAATATCCTGTATAATAGCGTATTATATTATAATGGATCCAGTTCAGCATACTTTACGCGTATGTATCTTAATGTCTTATTATAAGAAATTTGACGTATTCGCTATAAAAAAAATTTAATTGTTCGCAAAAAATATTTTCAGCAAGAAATTCTGGCGATTTTTCACTTAGGGCTAGGCCTGTTCTAAAGAAACCGTCTCACATTTGGATGTATTTTCTATTTTTTAAGGTAAAATACTTTAAACGGTATAAGGTAACAATATAAAAACATAAGTAACAAAAACATCAAAAGAATAAACTAAATGTTTGTGATTTTTTTTTTGACTTATATTAATTTTTTCAATATTTCTGACTTGTTTTGTAAAATATTGTAAAACATTAAAATATTGTAATTAAAATCAAATATGAAAATTCATTCGCTTTTTTTGCAAAGGAAATAAAATGATTAAAATCTTACAAAATAATATTCTTCAATCTTCTGCTAGGTTTTAATAATTTTATTTGACTTATACAGGATGTCCTGTATCTCGACGTTAAGCTTAAATCGGGTGATATATATAGGCCAAGTCATAATAGTTATCAGAAAAATATTTTAAAAAATAAAAAAAAAAACAGTCAGTTAAAACTGGGCAAAGTGTTGATTTTGAATACTTGGTTTGGTCAAAAAGTGACATTTTCTTCCAAGCTGGAGCAGTTGGTTTTGAATTTTGGACAAAAGTTTACAGAAGCATTATTCAGAATTACCAAATAATAAAAAAAAAGATAAAAAAAGACTTGTAGCAACAGGAGTGAAGAAACCGTCACAGGATGTAGATTTTTTTGATTTTTTTTAAATGCTTATAATTTTTAAAACACATGACTTAGATTTCTTAAATATTTTACTTATAACTATTACGACTTGGCCTATCACCCGATATCGGCTAAAACAGAATGGATTTTTATATTTGCTACAAGATTTATTTGTGACAGTTCAACGTTTAACAAAAAATATATCAGAAATATTGAAAAAATAACACCATTTTTGATGTTGCTTATCTTCATATCTAGAGTCACGATGTTGTATTTGCTTTCCACTTCATATTAATATATTTTCTTGTTTATATTTCATGAGCACTCACTTTGTATTGTTAAAATTTTTCATTCATTTAATGTACACTATACCTTATTCTTTGTAAAAATCCAAGGGCGTTAAAAAATAAATAAATAACTAACTATTGATGTAAGGACTTTGTTATTTGAACATTTCAAACTGATAATGAAAGCAGAAATCTACCTGTAAGGTATTATAGACTAGATCTGTTACACTCTGCATATGAAAGAAAATCAAACGTTGAGTCAACATATTTTGTAAAAAAATATATAAAAATAAAAAAAAACAAACATTTAAATTATTCTGTCTTTCTCATACACGTCTTTCAATCAAAGTTTGTTTGTTTGCTTTGTATATAATTTGCGCATTGATGCCACTTACCAATATTCAAAATAAAAAATAATAATCGCATTGGCCATCCAGATGAGATTCGTGCAACGGAGTCGTCCTCCTTCTTTTGATCCACAATATCCACACTTCCTTAAGTACTCGTACTATTTTATAATGTAACAATTTCTGGTTTAGCTTGAATGCCTGTCTCTTGATCGATATACATTACATAAAAACAATTTTCAGCCGAAAATTTCTCCATATTAGTTTCATGAGGACTGTTAATATCAGAGCAGTTGCTTTCAGGGTTGTCTACACGATTTGCGTCCATATCTTCTAGATCCAAAAGTGGGTTCTTCATCTGGATCAGGTTCTTCTAGCCACGCAGATATTTGACGTGTTCACCGGTCATACATCTCAATTTTTTACGCTGTAAATAATGAATAAATAATAAACAATATAACCAATAACAATAAAATTACTTTCGGCTTGTCTTAATATAATTAAACAAGAAATGAACATTTACATAACAAGAAAAAATACTTACGCGGATAGGCGCGCGATGAGCAAAATGCTGCAATTTACAGAGCAGATGCAGCGATACTGAGCGGCCTGGAGTAGGTCGCGGGGATAGGGGACGAATACTTAGGAAGGTACTGAGAAGATCGCCGCGATACATTGTTACTAACATAGAAAATAATCGCGGTAATCTTTTGTGTGAGAGAAATGCTCATAGCGCGCCTTTTCACGGGTTAATGGATAATAAGTATGTTCCAATAATAATTACTTGTTACTGAAACTAAAATGACATGATTATTTATAGAGCTTCAAAGCGTCTGGCGGAAGAAATTAAGCATATTAAAAAATTACAAACCTAAATCATTATCATCACCATCATTAGATGTTTTTTATTTACTGTTGGATGAATACCTCCCCATGTGTCTCGCAAATTTCTATCATCATAATTATCCATTGCCATGTATTTCAACAGTTAAATGATATCATCCGTCCAGCGGATTTAGAGGTGGCCTGTCGTCCTCTTGATCCCCTGCAAGCGTCTATAGATGACTACAGTGTTCCATCTTTATGATCTACTTTACGTCTATTCTCTTACCCACATGTTTCTCTTCCTATTTCTTCATATGATATACGTCTTAATATTCCAATGTCTTTTCTTATTTCTCTCTCTTTCTTATACTATTCTTATACAGATTTTAGAACTCTCACTACAATTACTATGTAAAAAGTACATTATTTATATGAAGTGAAATCCCATTCGCAAGTATCTTCGGCCTGCTCTAGTAACATGAAGTTTGTCACAGGATCGTGGCTGTGTTTTATTTATTCACCAAAGTCACTGGACACGAATGAAATCGGAGCACCGTTATTTAATTCACACCAATTTCGTAATTCGCACTTATTATATTACTCCTAAATAACTTATCTCTGATGTGCTGATTCACGTCGCTTAAATCGCTCAGGTTTTGCAATAACGTGGGTACTTACCTTACTATGACTCATTCGACTCTATGGTCAATTCGCCTTTCTATGGTCACGTCTCGCTTGTCAAAACCACTCTATTTAGCACAATACCGTCGCGTGTTTACAGTGACCCGATGCTCTGGAATATTCCGGAATCTAGTAGATTATCCCTGACTTTTGTAGTAATTTATAATTTACCGTAAAAGGTGTAGAGTGCTGCAAAATTCTCAATTACGTAAATTTCCTTCCTCTTTTACCATCTCGTGATTTATTTAAAATATCAATGCAATGCGATCGTTTACAAGATAAGTACATTACATGCACAGTGAATAAACGTGTACGGTCTAAGTGGTGAAAAAGTGAACAAAATAAAATTGGTAACAATAATTTGCAGCGCAAAGTGAATATCGCAATCTTTCCTAGGTAGGAGTTATCCCAGGTAGGTTTTTACGTGTTACTGATAAATTATTTTCTGACCAATGTAATTTGATATAACGATATTATATTTAGATCAGTTATTACGTGTATAAAAAAATGACGATTTTTTTTAATTAACCAACTTTGTCAATCAGCTGTGCCTTGCTTCCATATTGATTGCACGTCTTGAATGATTGTAGGTACTTGTCGAATGTTTTTTTTTTGTTTTCTATTCATATTCCATGCCATACACCACGCGTAAAATTATACAAAAATAGCGCATTTATACGAAATATTGAGTTACTAGCTGTAAACGAAGGCTCGATTCGAACGGTATAGATTTGCATCGAAAATATATCAGGGGAAGGAGAAAGGGTAAGGAATAGGGGGGATATGTCACCAATGTTAAACGCTCTAAAGAGTCCTAAAGAATAATTTTGCAAATTTAGAGTACGATTGGTTGAACGGTACAGATTTGCATCTAAAACATATCAGAGGGCGGGTAAAAGGAAAAAAGGGAGGGAAGAAATGTCGCTTTTCTTACCCGCCGGGTCCTAACGAAAAAGTTTCCAAATTTTGTATCCGATCGGTCAAATGGTACAGATCTGCATCAAAAATATATCAGGATAGGGGAAGGGTTAAAAGAATAAGGGAAAATTTCGCACATAATACCCGCCGAGACCTTAAGAATAAGTTTACAAATTTTGAGTTCGATCTGGCAAACGGCACGGATTTGCATCGAAAAAATATTAGGGGAGGGGAAGGGTTAAAATAACAGGGGGGAAATGTCGCATGTTTTACCCGCCGAGTCCTTAAGCATAAGTTTGCAAATTTTGAGTCCGATCGGTCAAACGGTACAGATTTGTATCGAAAATATATCAGCGGTGGGGAAGGGTAAAATAATAGGGGGGAAATGTCGCATATGTTACCCGCCGAGTCCTTTAAATTAAGTTTCCAAATTTTGAGTTAGATCGGTCAAACGGTACAGATTTGCATAGAAAATATGTCTGGGGGAGTGGAAGGGGTAAGCGAATAGGGGGGAAATGTTGTCTAAGTTACCCGCCGAGTCCTAAAAAATTAGTTTCCAAATTTTGAGTCCGATCGGTCAAACGTTACAGATTTGCATCGAAAATATGTCAGGGGGAGGGGAAGGGGTAAGAGAATAGGAGAAAAATGTTTCCTATGTTACCTGCCGAGTTCTAAAGATAAGATTCCAAATTTTGAGTCCGATCGGTCCAACGGTTCAGATTCGCATTGAAAATAGGTCAGGGGGAGGGGAAGGGGTAAGAGAATAGGGGAAAATGTTGCCTATATTACCTGCCGAGTCCTAAAGAATAAGTACGCAAAACTTGAATCGAACCGGACAAACGGTGCGGATTTGTATAGAGAACAGACAGACAGACAGACAGACAGACATTGAGTTTTATAGGTAAAGATAGAGGAACTTTTCCCTAAAAGCTATTTTTACACAATTATTTAAGTTACGTAATCATTATGATAAATGAGATTGAATTGAGCCACACGAATACAAAATGTTGGAATATGTAGACCCGATCTGGCATCATCTGATAATCACTTGATTAGATCATCGAAGCATTATTTAAATTTATTTTTATTTTATTTAGATAGAAAAAGAAGCCGCTCATCTCACTAGAAAAAACCTTTGCTGAGATGAGCAGCTAACAATATAGTGAGAATAAAATAATGTGAATATAAAACAAAATACTACATAACTACAAAATTAATCAATTAATTGAGGATACAAATATAAAATATGGATAATAAAAACAGTAGATATTATATAATACAAAGCAATAGTGAATAGAACAATCTTTAATAGCGTTAGTGAAATGAAAACAAGGTCAAGAAAATAAAGTCAAAGACTACGAGTTTTTATAAACGGGAATCAAAAATTGCTGGAACAATGGAGGAAGGTCGCATCTTTCGAAAAATTTTGTTTGTGTTTGTTGTTAAATAATTTCCATTAAATTAAAAAAAAAAACGATTTTTTTCGAGTGCATAATAATTATTTTCTTTGTGATATTTGAAACCATAGACATTTTTTAAAAAACACAATTTTGATACCAAAACAGACGTAATATTAATTTTCACAGATTTTAGAGGAGTCCCTGAGATATGCTAATAAATTAACGTAAGTAGTAATGGTCCGTATGATAGCAGAATGGTCCGAAACACGGGATGTCCAGAGCCCGCTAATTCTCACGCGACGCTATCACTAATGTCAACCCTAAATGGATGCTAGGCATGTTTTTGGCTACATAGTTTTCGTGTATTTCGAAATTTTATCTTAGTTTTGTCTTATGTCCTACCAGGTATTTGGGTACGACGCATGAATGTTCAGGATCAAGGGAATAAGTGTATTATCTTTCGTTATAATAGTATATTTTGTTCGTTTATAATTTACTTGTTATGTTTCAGAGAAGAGTGAATTTTGGTTTGAACAGCATTTAAAAAACGCGGTGTTTATATCGTATGATTATTTTCAACGCTTCCTAAGCTGTCTGTTTTAAGTGTTTTTTTTAATCATTTATATTTGTCTAATGTTCATTTCTTTTTGGTATAAAAGCATGATGACTCTTCATTCTATAATTAGCAACGACTCTGTATGAGTTTTCATCACTTATATATTGAAAATATCAAAATATCTTCTGGTCCAGTGGTCCTGTATACATTGTATCCTGACGAAGGGAACATTGTCTCTGAAACATGTTTATATTTTTCATATAGAAGTGGTGAAAACGGAGTATATTTTTTTAATTATTAATATTGTCACCACAAAACACCACGTTGCTTATTTGAAGTTTCAAAAATTAAATATTACATTTTTTTAAGTTAGTAAGAAAAGTACTTTCACTTCACAAAATAATAAAATTTGGATTTTAATTAAAATGTTTGAAAACGAAATAAAATGAATGAGATTATATTAAAAATACAACCTTAGGAAAGGGTACCTAGGTAGGTACTTGAAATATTTTTTAAATAAAATAATAGAAGTGCAGCTTTTACCTTCAGTAAAAAAAACTTTATTTTGTGTCTGGAAAATAAATAAATAAAAATATTATAAAACATGATTTATTTATATATTTTTCATAAATTTTAGTGAAGTACATATTTTTATGTATAATTTATAGGTTTCCATTATACATTTACAAGCGTAAGAATAACAACATGATTACTCGTGACCACCGAAACATGTTTATGTGCTATTGGTCCGATTTAGCGCTTGGAGTTTTCTGCTCACTGGCCAGGATTTGAACTTAAGAAAATCCGAACCAGTTGACAATCGGATTTCGACGTTTCGTTGTCTTTTTTCTCTGTTTAAAAGATTGACATCATTCGTGCAGTACCTAAAATACGACGTATCCGAGGTTCAATATTTCAAGCTTTTCGGAAATAGACGTGTCGATCTGTTTCCGAATTTGATGAAACCGTGAGAGTTCAGGGTGGTCAAAAGAGAAGTTCGCCGGTGACCACACCGAATGCAGCGTACACTCCATCTACTATTCGTAAGTGCAATTTCAACTGTGTAAGTAGCTAGTTGTTGAAGTACCTAAATATGTTTGAATTCTCTTGAATTAAAGTTAAATGAAACTGTAAAAATGATTTATCTGTCATTCATATCAAATTGACTTATGTATCTATAATTTTGTCTTATCTTTCTCGTCCTTTAGTTGTGGAAGACATTTATCATTTTTTTTCTAGATTTTGTCTTACTAAGCAATTACGTCTCCCTGTTGGATGACCAAATAATAGGCACGTGCAGTGCGAACAAGAAGCAAGAAACCAAACGCAATATCGCTACACGATTGAAGGAACATATTGGAGCAAGCAAAACAACAACTCCAATATATCGGCAATCTGCGAACATGCCTCCAAAGGGAATCTCTGTCACTTCATCAGATTTGACAAGACAAAAATCTTATCAACAGAACCGCACCTTATACGCAGATTAGTGAGGGAATCCATTGAAATATACAATCATCTCAATTTCAATAGAGATGACAGTTACAAACTATCAAGTATTTGGCGCCCTGTTCTTACGACATTGATTCAACCCTTGAGAGACGTCGCAGTAAAGTCCGCCGACGTAACTAGTACATATTGCACACTGGCGACCTCTATTGTAGAAGAAATGAACACTCCGCAACAAAGTGCATATACGCCATCAAAAGCAGTAATCAGTCCGCCCTCTACCTCCGCGGGTAAAGGTTCAACGAAACGTCGAGAATCGTTTCTTGAAAAAACATACGGTTCGTATAAAATATCCGCAACCAGTTAAAGTTAAATTTATTTGACTCGCATTAAAGAGAATGAAAAATTTTCATATTCGACATAAGTTATTGTAATGATAGTCCAACATTTAAAAATATACAATATAAAAAAAATAAGTCAGAAATATTGAGAAAAAAAATGTTAACTTAGATGTCCCATATCTCCATAATTGGTATTACTCATGGTTGCTTGAATATTTTCGACTCATAATTAAAACAAGAATATAGTCATGCGAGTTGAAAAATGTTTTCCAAATAACCCTCTTTATAAATTTAAAAAAATTTATGATGTATGGATGTTTTTACGGTGGAATCGGTTAACGATGCATTGTGTAAAGTGATCACATAAGCCCTAGGCCACCCTATAAAGACTTCCATACACGTTTCCCATATAAATACCTTAATCTCTACGAGACTTCTGTAATTTATCTTAAATAAAAATTATTAATTTTTATGCTATCACTTTCTGTTTAAATTTCGACTAATTGATAAAGTTTTTACAAAATATTTTTCAAGCTCTTTAAAAATTATCATAGTAAAATTATGTTAAAGACAGTACTTAACGACTATCTTTACAGGCATTTTTTGCAAGTGGCGGAAGTTTATTAGTACAGTTACGGAGTTGGAGGGTTGCTTTTTCTCAATATCGTTAGTCTCTGCAACATCTTAGCGGGATGAAAAAACCTTCCATTCTAACGAGCTGGTGTTTTACAAAAGACGATCTTTGAAGAATGTTTAAATATAATAAGAATAAGAGAATTTTCTTGAGAGTTTATTGTGTCATTAAAAAACAAAGTTTTTCTTGGATATAAGAAGTATCATTATATCGAATAATGAGGTGGTTTAGTATTGAATCTGTATCTATTATACGTCTTCGATCAAATAATCTAAATTATTGATATGCAGGGCACAACAGAAGCAATCCATAATATTTTACAGATAGATTCGAGTAATTATGTCTTAATAACTTATCTTCTGTTATAGGACCATTTACATAAATGTAATCTTTATCAAATATCAACATTTCATTCGTCTCAATTTAAAACAAAAAAAAAACTAAAACCCTGTAAAAATTTTAAAAATATATAAACGGTAATTTTGTAAGATTTTTATCGTTTAATTTAATTTGTGTTATAGTAAATATATTTTTAATATTCGAAGTGAGATATTTTCATGATAATCAAACGTTTTACAGAAGAAAGGTCAGAAATAATTTTAAAAAATTGCAAACCTTGAAACTATCGATATTAGGACATTATTGCTTGAATATTTTCGACTTATAATTTAGGTAGGAATCTTCCAATCAAATTTTGTAGACTAGTTCTGTTACAATTGATTTTATAATTATATTATAAAAAATTGTAATTGAAAGTCTCACCAGTATAGATATATCAGAAAGTGTATGAATATACATACAAAGAGAACCCGTATCTAACATTCGGGCTCCTTTCGGCTTTCAATGTGTAAATATAGTGTATGTTGCTTTTTATATATATAATTAACTTATTTAATAAATTGACAAAGTCACTAAGGTATATAGATCATGATTGTTTTATTGGTATTTTGAAAACAAACAAAACAAATAATTATTACTATATTCGTATTAAAGAATTAATTTAATGAAATACATTTATATTTTTTAATAAGCATGTCAACTCGTATACTATTCACTATTTTTCTTCTTTTCACTTCTTCCTCTTCTCTTCTTCTTCTCCCATATTTTTCCTTCTCTGCGAAAAGTTTACACAACGCATGATATTTTCCTGAGATTATGCAGTTTTTCCCTGTGAGTTAAATAAAACAAAACAAATCTTTTCATATGTAGAGACTAAATAGGTGGTGACTCTGTTCTGTCGTAGTTCTAAATAGGCGATCGTATTAAGACCCGATGTTCTCGAAGCCTTTTTCCCATTTTTCCCTGATTCCCCTTTTACCTTTAATTATTAGACTATCATGGTTTGTTCTTTAACTTTATCAAACCAAATCAATTTTCCTTATAAGCCTTTGTTTAATTTAACTTTCACAAAAGATTTGGTAACATCCACTTTAGACCCCGCCCCCTCTCACTTTCTCCCGGTAGATTCCTGAATGTTTGGTAGGCTAATCAGTGCATGTTTGTCTCTGACAAGATTAACACGCATGTGATCAATATTGGTAAAAGTTTAACAATACTTGGTTGGAGTGTATAGTGTTGTGAATATAGTAGTGTAGTGTTGGTCCTGATGAAGAGACGGGTACTTCCCGAAACCGGTGGACTCTAAATCTGGTAGTGGTTTTTACTAAGTTAACTAACATTCTGTTATAAAGAATTATGTTTTATTTTGCTTCTATTACATCATTATCATATTATACCTCATTATTATTTGAGCCATCTGGTAGCGTAAGCGTCAGACACTGTTGCGTAGAGAAATATATATTTTGATTAATGTTTAATACCAATGACATATGCGATTTAATAATGGATGCAATTATAAGTTTGAATTTTCATTAAACTCTAATACTTAAAAAAATCTAATTTAGAAAAGTTTATTAAAAAAGCATAACCAAAGTCAACGTTTTCATTATATTCAATTACAATTTTATTATCATACTTATTTCGAAAACGGAATTTTATTTTATTTAATGATAAATTTTAAATGATACCTATTTTTGAAAACGCAATTAGATCATTGGATAGGTTGTTACGGACAGTCGGACGGAAATCTAGATTATTATTATTGCACTAGCCGTATACCCGTGGAAAATCACGGAACAGGGATCGCGTCTTTACTAAGCCCTAGTATATATTTATAGTATCTTTTTTACGGTCCACGGAGAGGCGGTTATAGCGATTTGCGTAGGGCGCTGCCTGCCGCGTGCGCGTCCCACATTCGCGCCCTATTTCCAACCATGTCATTTCGTTTTTATCCGTGAATTCGAATGAAATTACGGACGTTACAGGAAGTAATGGACAGACAGACAGACAGCTAAATTATTATGTTTGATGGATAGATGATATAAAAAAAACTAACCCAAGTTTTTATTTTACTCCCTTTCTTATTTTATCAAGTTTCGTATCTACCAGACGCGTTAATGTCTTTTCATACAACTTACTCAGTTATATAAAAAAACCATTAAAAATTTGAAAAATCCAAAATTATACTATAATTATTATTTTTTTTAAAGAAAATTAGATAGATCTTTTTGATCATCGCAACAAGTCTACTTGAAAAGTTTCAGCTCGATAGGATCACGTGAAAAGGGTCAAAAATCGATACAATTTTTTTTCAACAGACGCCACGATATACACTTAATATAAAGGGAGTAAATAGCTTAAATTATTTTATTCAATATATAATTTGCATTTTGAACCATTTTACTGATATTATTTTTTTAACGCACGCAATAAATGATCAATGAAAAGTCATTGGAATAAATAAGGAATAAATTATACAACAACACAAAGTCGCGAAAAGGTTTAATTTTAAAAACTCTTCTAATGCTTTAAATAAATTATAAGGGGCGCGACAGAACAGAAGGATTCTCCGGTGGAAAGGCCGGAGGGGTGGGAAGTTTCATTTTTTTAATTTGCGTGATGTTGCGCCTTCAGTAGCCGGAAAAAATCAAATTGTTTACGCCAAAGTACAGCGTGGGGCACGAACAAACGCCTCACTTCATCTTGCCGAACATTTGCGTCAAATCTTTTTATTTTTTATTTATTTCAAAAAAATCCTCGTTTACAAATAAAGGTACTTAATACTAATTTAATAATAAAAATATAAGATAAATTACACTTTTTGTTGTTGTTAAATTTGTGGATTATGCCACTCTACTAGGCTACGCCTGTCCCAGAGTGGCGTTATAGAACACAATTATAATATTTTTTTAAATTCGTCGGTAATATTTATTTTCATAAGGTAGTAATTATGTATCTACAAAGTATCAAGTGCAGTGTTAGTGGTAAGTTGAGTGAGTCATAAGTCCAAGTGTAAATATGTGTAGAGTAATTGTTTAATGTAAAAAGGGTTAAAGTTTTGTTTAAGATTATTTTTTTATTTTCCTTAATTTATTTATTTATTTATATAGGTTTATATTTTTATTTATAGACATTGGTATGCAATTACAGTAAGTAAATTTTCAGTTGCTGTTCTACCTTTGGAGGTAAGCCTGTTGTTTGCTAAAGCTTTTATTTTATTTATTGAGTATATTCTGATTTTTGAGAAGTCTGTTTTATTTATGTCAAATATTTTAGGCCCTATGTATGAGTAATTTTTCAGTCCATGTGTTGTCTTAGTTTTTGGTATTTCGTCAAGGTTTCGTAATGCTTGTCTAGTATTATGTGAATGCGAGTTACTGGTTGCTGTTAGGTGGTCATCAAATCATTTTGGGGAGTCCTATTGGTTTTGCGATATTATAAAAATCATGTCATGATACCGTTAAATAATATTATACACTTTTCGACATTATTAATCTAAAAAAAATTCATTTTTATCTTTATCTATATTAACAAACAGTTATATACCATAAGCTGAACAAATAAATTGATATCAGAGCCGAAGAAGAAGAATTAAGTTGAAGACAGAAGTATTTGCATGCTGATGGCGATCGATTCCAGCTTTATTATGAAATTTGTTACAGACAGTTCATCACTCTTTTAATTAGATAGCTTAAAATTGAAATTTTCTTAAACTGTATATACTCGTCACTTAGGTATACTCGATGAATTTTAATTATGCAAAATTACGTTAAACTTACATAAAGGAAAAATAAGAAATGTGTAAAAAGTCATTCATCCCACACCGCAACAAGATTTAGAATGCATAAAGTACAAAATCACACTAGGAGGATTTTTTGAAATTGTCCGTCAATTTTTTTTTTTTGTTTTACGATTTAACAAACAAAGAGGCCCAATAACAGAAGCAAAATACAAAAACACAAAACACCCAGGCTTGAGTAAATCGCATAGATTAATTGTGACCTCATCGGGATTCTAACCCGGAACCCTTGGTGTGAGAAACCAGTGTCATTTTGTTTGCTTAATCTATGCAGTAGTTTCAAGGATTATTTACGAAGTCCTTGGCACTGTTTAACATCTCCAGTAATTGGGAACAGCTGGTATTTGACCGGGCTGAGTGGCGAAATATCTGTAATAGAACGGATGTACAGCGGTAGCAAAACAACCCTAAACAGAATACGCGCTTCACCCTTTGTCAGAGGGACCAACAGAAACGCAATTTAACCTGCAATGTTTTTGGGAGAACCTGCGCCTCTAGACTCGGCTTTTTCTCACACAGGAGGTCGCACCGCTGATGGAGAAATAATTTGAAGGCGACGAGAATCCTTGACTACGAGGCCCAGCAATAAATGTATATTTAAGTCTTGTTTTAGTGATAAAGATTGTTTCTATTATATTATAATTTTATTTTTTTTAATAGATATAATATGAATTTTTTATAACAATGAAAACTAATAGATATGAATAATCAAATTATTATGTATATATTATACCTCATCAAAAAATATTAAGTTTCTTGTGTGTGGTGAGGGATAATCACTTACAAAGGAAAAAATTGTATCAATAAAACAAGAATTTTAAATTAAAAAAGAATTACTATGCTAAATTTTGTAAGTAGGTAAGTAGTATAAGATATTGGTAGTATAATGGTAGTTAATAGATAATGAGATTTATAGGATATAAAAGATGTGGCAATATTTATTGCATATTCTTGAAGTGGGACTTTAATTTGTACTTGAATTTATTGTAATTATTAATAGCTCTTAATTCTGTGGGTAAATTATATAGAAAACTTTTTGAAAATATGTGGTACTGAGTTTAGGAATTTTTATATTTTTTTCATATCTGCTCAAGTGACGCGTTTGTAAATTATAAGTTTTTTTTTCATTAAATATTTGTAATAGCAAATATTTCTTATAAAATATGTCAACTTTATATATGTTAAATAAAGTTTCTGTTCTGAATCTTTGGGGTTTCTTCAAAATTATTTAAAGAATTAGTCTTTAGATTATTCTTTTGGGATTCATTTTAATTATATAATATTATTATATTATATAGAACAGTGTTTTTCAATCTATGGGTCACGACCCCCAGGACAGATAAAAGTAAAAAGCTATGGTTGTAGGTAATATACTGCAATAAAAGTACAACATTTTTAGTGAGAAGGCTGTGAATGTTTATTTTTTAAAAAAATTTCAAAGTGTTTGTATTTTTGAGACATTAACAATCAAATCATTTTCTAATTGAAGCCTATCTCTTCTTAGTTTTTATATTTACCTTTGAAAAGAACGTTAGTTCACATAGGTAGGGAGTGGCGAATGGCGCTAATAATTTTAAAGCTTCTATTGCCAACTCTCCTCATTCAGAAGATATCAATCGTTTGCAAATAGAATTCCATTTTAAGCATGACGTCAGCAGGTAAATCAATAAGATTTTCTTTCACCTTCGCGGATAAGAAATCAACCAGTTGTACTGACATATCGAAAAAAAGATTTATTTACCCAACTTTACCCATTGGCAGCTTCAGAATCCAGTTCTGGAGAGTAACTAACTTTTTTAACGTTTTTTAAATCACGGACATAGTTTTATTATGGACCTGGGGGGTCGCCAGAATTTTTTTACTTGTAAAGGGGTCGCGTATTCAAAAAGGTTGAAAAACACTGATGTAAATTTTGTTATAGGAATACAGGTAAGATTTTTTTTACAAAAATTAGAAATCAAGAATATACAAAAATTGTGCACAATTTATGCTGATTAACTTAGAATGAAGTTCGGTTTCAGATCAAGTGAGACGAGGCGGTCCGTTAATCTTGGCCAACCCTGTAGCTCCTGCAGAGGGCGCGGGAGTTGGAAGTTGTCGCGGTGGGGAATTAGGAAAAAATACCAACAAGGACGTGACGCGGCTGCAAATGGCAATTACCCCCGACTCCGGGCCATGTATCACGCGGTGAAGGATTGCGACCCGGTCGGGGGGAAACAATAAGAAAAGTCACAAAAACACCACAAATTTTGTCAAGAGTGTGGAGCGCCGAAAACGTTGGCTTGGACAAAAAATAGAGTTGCATTTTTCTTAACGAATATTTAATCAATCTACATTCCCTGACTTTAAATGGTGCATTAAGTTGAATACGGTGTTTTTTACTATGTTTTATGGTTAGGTATATGTGGTGTGAATCGTGCATGCTGCCAGTGATGACGTATGGAGTGGAGATGATGGCCCTTACAAAGAAAAGTGTAGAAAAGCTCAAATGAACACAACGATCCATGGAGAAATCCATGCTTGGCGTCAACCTAAAAGATTAGAAATTTATTTCAGTGTGCGGCACAGAAGTATCTTTTACATAATAATATATACAAGAAATCCAAAGAGTAGAACAGCAAAAAATTACAGAATTGACTATCAATTCATATCTATTAATTAATGTAGTGGTTGGCTGTATATATATTTTCTTTAGGTACACTGGCTTTTTAAACACTTTCTCCGAAATAAATGACATCTATATTATGTAATGGCTACGATACTTGGCTCTCACCCGAGAGGCTTGGGTTCGATTCCCGATACGAGAATATTTTTTCTCATTTTATTTTTTATTTTATTTTGATGTCTATTTTATTTAAAATATTAATTATTTAATTATTTTGTCACGTTAGTTTTACGCACGCACAATCACCAGGGTTTAAAATAGTATCCTTAACTGCTGGCAGGGCAAAAAATTATATTTTTTAATGTTCTCTGAAAAAACATTGGATATTTCATGACGGATACTTTAATGTGTCGAGGTGATAAAAGTATTTTTAATTCTATTAGTATTTTTTAACAAGTTCGTTCATTTTTTAACAATCAATCCCGGGTCTGCCCTCACATTATACTTACCGACCAAGAAGCATGCATAACACCACAAGATCTCCACAAATCATCCATTAATGATCATCTTAGTTAAATCTTCACTAACCGTACAGGACAGTAGGTTAAATGAGGTGACAGGTAGCTAGAAATTACAAGTCTTTTCATACCTTAGAACGATAATGAGTCGTGTGAAATGCTCATAATTCGCACTTTACCATACCGGGAATCGAAACCGGAACGCTCGGTGTGAGAAGCCAGTGTCATGCCCACTAGGCTACGAGGGCCGCGCCCCCTGTAGATGAATATCTATATCTATATCTTTGTATACGATCTGAATTGAAGATGTATATCACCTTCAGTGGAACTTGCTCAACTATGTGTTGTAATTTAAAGTGGATTTTAAATAATGGATCATTGCTTCAATATTTCTATGACATGTTTTAAGGGTCTCGTATATTTTTCCATAGAACTTTGCATAAATGTACGAGGCATGCGATATGAAAGCGGTTTACGAGCAGTTTACGAGCGGTCCCGTTTATTATTGCTTGTACATTTTTTTACCAAGTATACTGCATGAGATTGTGAATAGTACGACTACGTACTATTGTAATGGCTCAAGTGCGATTTAGACTCGACACACTGTCGAGGATTTTAATTTGACTCCCGTATTATCTTATGTATTATTCAAAGCCTTTTATTTAAATTTATTTTCATTGTTAAATTCTATTTTATTTAAATATCAGTTATTATATTTATTTCAATGCTTACGATGTCATTTACATATACAGGCTAAATGATTAATTCTATCATTCTCTATGAGTTTAACAGACCGTGTCTACAAGATTCTAGACTCTGACCTAAAGACACGACAATTTCTGAAGCAGATTAACCTCTAGTGATGTTCAAACCATTATTGTAACCGGTTACATGCGCTACTGTTATTTGGAATTTGTATCTGATTGTATCGATGATTATCAACTGAGGTATAATTGTTGTCCGGTACCGATGTTGAGGGTTGCCCGTCGAATTACGAAAAATCGTTACCAATCATCGATAAAATTAGATCTTAAATAATGGTTAGTGTGTAACTAGTTAAAATACCATAACTTTTAGAGATATTTTTGATTAATTTCTCCTCTGAGATTTTTTGAGACAACTCTCGGATTTCAGGTTCATACCGACAAGTTTCTGAAATTAAAAATTTCGCTTTCAATTATCTGACTTCTCAACTTGACCTTTGTTGTATATCATACTTCAAATGACAGTGCATTGACTGTTGTTGTTCCGTTCATCCGCTCTTCGACCGGCCAACACCTTTTTTGTCTTACTTTTCAGACTAAATATTTTTGGTTAATATTTTTAGCTGACGTTGATAACGCATAGCTTTTAATTGTTGTGACTTTCAACCAATCTATCTTCAAACCTTACTTGTATACACTTTTCATATTTGAGCTCCCATATTCCAGCGGGAATGATGCTGATTTCTCATACAGAATGTTCCAGGTTCCTGACGAGGCCCTGATATATCTTTTTGGTTTTCTCAAGTCTCTATGTTTTTGTGATGGGTTTCGCTATTTTAATTGAGTCTCATCGTAAATTGCAGCTAAAAAAATTTTTGAAAAAATTATTTGCAGTTCTTAACTTTACAGAGACAAAACACATAAAATTTAATAGCTATTTTTTCTCCTGGTCGTTAGAATTTAAGTTAATGCAATGTCATACTCCACCTACTTTGTACGCAATAAAAATAAAATGGATACTTATTTGTGTTGATTTCTTGATGATGACAGATTGTTAATTTTTTCTCAAACATGTAATATCATTAAACCCCTGTTCCTTTTTTAAGGGCTTACTTACCTTTTGTCTGCCCCTCGATTACGATCATTGTTTTAAAAAGATTACAGCAATATTCCGCTTTCTTTTAAAAGTTTTCAGAAATATTTTTTAATTTTCCTCGCCAACTGAGAATTCCGCAAAGTGCTCGAGTCTACCTTCTGAATATAAATTCGAAGATAATGAAACAGGACTGCGCCGCGACTAATTGGATAAGTTGAACCTGTACACAGCGATGATTGGAGAGGACTCGCCCTCAATACTTGCTGGAAATTAATTCCTTACATTTTTGATCCTTTAAAACGCTCTCGATAAACTGGCTCCTGGCATGGAAACTTTAATCTTCAAATATAACGTAATGGGAAATGAACTTTCCGATTTCTCGATGAATTTTCTTCTCTCTTATCGTGTCTGCCAATATCAGATTAAGTAAGAATTTTTTTTAACTCGGTACTGTTCTTTGCTTAGGTGGTTTGGTTGTTTTTTAATTTCACTGTTATTTTTTTTGTTTTTTCTTTATTGTTGTTTATTATTCATAATCTACTTACATATACATAAATATTTTTACAGGCATCTTTAAAAACTATATGTGCAGTTTAAACATAAGAATACATTACAGTATATGTTAAGACCACATAACTTAATAGTCCTTAAATAATATTATAAAACAATATTCAAATAACACATGTTAAGTTACCATGTTTCTTTAGTGATTTTTTTATTATTTTTTGTCCCGTTTCATTTATTCTATCTAGTAGGTTTTTTTAAAAAAGATTTGGAATTACGTTGTGTTTGGTTCCCTCTCCGTAAAAATTATTTGTTTTTTTACTAAAAATTATTTCTATTTTTTTTTTCGTTATGTGTCGTATCCTGTATTTATAATGTATTAGTGTTTTGAATCTGTCCTCGTATTCTTTCAGTGTCAGTTTTTAGTGAAGTTGTTTTTGTATCGGTAAGATTAAAAACATTTAGTTCCATATTTTATGTTATATGGGCATATTTAAAATCATATTGTGGTACATAATCATTAGTCATTCAAAAGATTTTCAAGTAAACTTTTTTCATTTCAACGTAAACATTTCAAAGTAAACTTTTTGCACTCCAGTTTAAATATACTTATATTCACTTTTTTTCGTATTTGGTATGCTATCAGAGATTTTTAGATCAAACAATTTTGTGAATTATTTTGAACGAATGAATGAAGAAAAAATAGTAAGTCATATATTAAATACATGATGCTAGCGTAATGTTATTGTTTGACATCGAAAAGAGAGTGACTGCAGGGAATAATAATGGAATTCTAGCACCCACACTAGAAATTTTATTTTATTTCATTTTTATTTTATTAACTTATACGTTCATAAAGCTTTTAAAAATACATTATCCTCACGTGCCATGGCTGCGGGAGGAATGAATGAAAATACTGGAAATTAATTAGCGATTTAGTAATTACTGATTTAATAACTATTCTATATACAAAGTCACTTAACACTATGTAACTTAACGCTATTCTTTAAATTACACTATTTCGTAATTGATCACTCGTAAAAGGACACTTTATTATCGCTTTATTTTTATTTTTATTTATTTAATTTATTTATTTAACATTCTCCGGTTTAATTCGCTTCTTAAGTAAGAATATCGCTAGATTATCCGCATGAATTATCGCACGGCTGGCTATTCTGGCCTCGCGGCCTGCGGCTGACTTTAATTCGTTTTCACTGTCAACGCGTTCAAAAACCACACTACTCTCGCGCGCGGTCTTATTTATATATCTGACAAATTATGTTACTTTGTTCTCCCTGGGTTTTTCTAGTGTTTACGAGAAGATTCTCGTGGCTTCTAGATTTTTATGTTATAGATGTTTCAAACAATGTAAAACTAATCAGTACATATAAGTTTTGGAAAGATCATGTTTGTAGTTCAAGCAACATCTGACAGCGAATCTCAATACTCATAACACTGAGAAAATAAATGTCGGAAACAGAAAAATATATGTACAAAAAAGCAACTACTGGAAATCAATTTAAAAATGTAATTAACTGAGATCAGTTAGGAAAATGTGTGACAAATGTATTTATTATAGAGTTAAGAGTGAATAAATTAGGAATGAATGCAAAACTGAGAATTCAATTAATTAATAATTAAAATGAATAATTATGCCCAAACATATTTAATGCTGTAAATAACAAAAATTTATTTTAATTATCAGTGAATTATGTAAAAATCGTAACATCACAAATAATATGGATAACTTAGAAATACTGGAAATAAAAAAATGTCTGAAGAGTAAAGCCAATATAATTAATAACCGGATAAATTTTATGAATTGCTCGTTACTTGATATATTCCCTACTTCGGCGTCCACTTCTCAATTATCCCCACTGTAGCTGTAGCCATGCCCCCGATCAAAAATTGATTTGATTTCTAGAATAAGTAATGGATAGTTAGTTAGCGTCCATCTTAATAAAGATACAGTGGTATCGAAACCGGTAGACGTAGAGTTACTAGTTAAGTAAGTGGTTAATACAAAGTTGTTTAATTAAAATATCAACAAAAACAAATAGTTATCTTTTAAATTTATTTTCATGTTAAAAGTCGGTACTTTATTATTACTCATTTCCCGTATATAACTTTTTAATATCTTGATTGATAATACTTCGATTTTTTTAATTTAATTTTAGTAGTATACAATTGTATCCTGACGAAGGGGCCATGCGCTCTGAAAAATGTTGATATTTTCAATACAAAAGAGGTGAAAACTAAGTTATTTTTATCAATTATATAAATAATATTTGGACATTCGGTGGCTGGGTCATGTGGAGAGAATGCCGAGCATCTGAAAGTCCCTACTGAACTCAAGGCCAATAGGACGAAGGAGCTTAGGAAGGCCAAAATTAAGATGGAGTGACAACGTCCTCAAGGATATCTCTGCCTTAGAGCTTCGAAAGTGGAGAGAGCTGGCACTAGACCGAGATGAGTGGAGGAAAATTATTGAGGAGGCCAAGACCCACGAAGGGTTGTAGTGCCAAGAATGATGATGATAAATAATATTCGTACATTATTAAAGAGTTTAAACTTACAATGTACAATTTGTTACTTATTAAAGAATAGCGTAAATTCTTTAATAAGTAACAAATTGTACATTGTAAGTTTAAACTCTTTAATAAGTCTGGAAGAAATTGTTACATTGTAAGTGCCCGAGAAATACAAAAAATTAAATAATATTCAATTGAAACATATCAACATAATATTATTAAAATAAGCTTATTTTATCAGGCGTAATAAAAATAGCTATAACCATAAAACAGAACCATTCACCTCCAGACGAAAAGACTCTGTTCTAAGATAAGAAGTGCTTCACTTTATCTGTTGAGTTGCTGTTGGGACTGGAAGTAGAAATGTGTCTCTTCTTAGTCGTAACCTAACTGCTGTGGATCCAAACCTCTTCGAGACGTTTCACGGTAGACTTCTTTTACATTTTTTTCTCCAACCTTCTCGACCTTAGCAGTGCGGAGAGCTATTAGAAATGGTTAGGGAAAATAAATAATATATATTAAAAAAATCTTTTAATTTAAAAAGAATAAATCTTTGTTAAAATAATTATATAAAATTACGTCATATGAGGGGTAATTTACCATATGCCTCATTTGTATGAGGGGCGACAATATCTAAAAAAATAAAAATGAATGTTTTGAATGCAATCACCGAGGAAAAATAATTTTAAATGTACTGAATTCGTAATTTTATAGGAAATATAACTCTTTTACTTCCAAAAAAATTTGATTAATTTAATTTTTGTCCATAGATTTTTCAATTAATAAAAATGAGAATAACATTTAAGGGCGATATATTCACGAAAATCTACAAGGCTCCTATAGCTTAGTGGTCAGAGCACCGGCCCCGGAAAGGAGGTGACCCGGGTTCGAATCCCGGTAGTAGCCAAAATATTTTTTCGTGGATTAGATTTTTCTGTATGTCTTTCTAATTGATTAATTAATTTGGTTTTAATTTATGTTTGTTTATGTTTCATGCGCCTGTAAGAGGCACCCGGAAACCTACGCTATTTTATTGTGACAACACTAAAACTTACTCGCATTTTAACTCTCTTGTATCTAGACTGCACAGGCTTGTTAATACTTATGTACACATCTCTGATATTTGTAACTCTTGTTCGGCATTCTCTGGCTCGTTTTACTTGACCCCCCCCCCTTCCCGCCTTCCTCTCGCCCTAGTTGTCGTTTTCGATAGCGCGGTGCGTATAGTGCGGATTACAAATTGTCGCAATGTCCTCATTATAGCGAAGTGCATTTTACAAGTTGTAGTCAGAAGCGTTCGTCACTAAATCAAGTTTTAGTGAATCATCAATCAAGACCATATCATACCAGGAACGAAGAGGAAGGACCACGCCGATAAGTTTCGATATCCCGTCTATCTCCTGCACCTCATTTTGAATTATACAGTCCACGTCGTACATTATCATTCCCTCATCCCCTTTATCACCCCCATCCCTTTAATTCCCATATATTCTGTCCGTTCGTCCACCCCCACGTACGCGGCGAATTCGCGTCGCGTACAACTCTATTTCAGCACATTATTAAGATGCACTACTAAAAGCTCTACACAATGCAGTCCTGAATCCATAATATATCACAAACAAATTATTATATATATTTGTTTAATCTTATGTGCAGAAAATGTACGTTATATTGATATAAATAAATAATTTTAAAGCTTCAAGCTAGTAAGGGTTGAATTTAATTATTAGCTAATCTTCTACCCTATTATATTACCTGTATAAATATATGTAGTCACTTCAGTTTTTTTAATGTTGCTTGCCTTGATTGGTTTTGTTCTGAACTTAAAGAAGTTAGATCACCCATTACTGGAGAAGTTTTACGGTGTGTGTTTGAAGGCTCCTGTCTTAAGGATGGCTCAGGGCATTATCCCGTTACGGAGTCCTTTTCACTTTTATTGAGTAAACTTTTAAATAAGACTCACATTTTGATTTAATCGTAGAGACAATAAGAACGACTACATTTGTGATTGAGAATAATTTATTTATTAACGATATATTATTAGTTATGTTGAATGAAACGAGAACACCTAGGTTAACACCATATTCCTTGAAAGCGCTTAAAAATGAATGTTTACATATATTTCATTTTTAATATTTTTACTTGCATATTTTTCTAAAAGTATACATGAAGTGATCAATTTGAAACTGTTTGAAGAAAAAAAAATTTGGTATGTCACCTTAAAATATTTCATGTCATTCCATTCCTGGAAATCGTCTTGAATATTCAGATTATTTTTTATCCTTTTTACTCCCATTATTTTAACTCGTAGCGTCTGCTTGCTTGCTTGTCTGTCGAAAACAAAAATGGATTGATTTTTAACCCTTTTCCCGATCCAATTGAGCTGAAACATTCCAGACAGACTCGTGGCGACGATAAAAATGACTCGAGCCCAACGCGTAGGTTAAGCGCCAAACCTGTTTCCACTAGTAAATGAGAAAGGGAGTATAATAAAAACTTGGTTTTTATGAGTTAGTTTTTTAAGATTTAAAATAAAACTCATCAGAATATGCAAAACTATTTCGACAAATGGTATGAAATGAAGTTTTAGGTAATGTACTTATATCTAGAGGTGGTAGACATAAGCACGTGAGTCACTTTTGGGCTTAAAAATATTTTGTGTCAACGGAACCATTTTTCCACCGTGCACTGTCGGAAATAAATTATTTTCTCTCTTTATGTTAAGGAGAGTATCAGAGACTCAAACCACATTTAAATTACACAAAATATATGAACACAACACACACATGATGAGAGAAATTTTTTTGAAAAAATATAAATTTTTTAAGTAATCCCGTTAGCTTATGTCTGCTGAGTCTAGATACGTGATATTATTTCATTAATTCCGTATATTAAATATCCGTATGTGGTTTCTGTTTCAATTTGTTTCAGTTATTACTTTCAAGATATATTAAATACCTGTATGTGGTTGCTGTTTAAATTTGTTTCAATTATTACAGAAATACCTGTACTTTTTATTAAATACCATTTCGCTTCTCTTTCCCATAGAGCATACATTCTTACGTATAAAATTATTTTATATATATAAACTTGTGTAAGTAAGGAGTTTTGGCATGTAACAGAATCATGTTTAATTTTTTGAGGAAACAGTACAGTTTAATACAAAATGTATCTAAACAGTTTTTCTTTGTGACCAGTAAAGTAAATTCTTAAATTTTATTAATTTTTTAATGTTTTCAGCATCAATTAATCAATTACGAATGCATGATATTTGGGGTATAAAAAAAAGCAAAGGCAGCAATTTTAAAAAAAATGTGAATTCAGTCATCGAGGATTGCTAATTTAAAATGTACTAAATTCTAGATTATATGTATCTATCCATTCCAAAATCTTGTTTTCTATAAATTTTTAGGCAATGTTTCATATAAAATCTCGAATTCAGTACATTATAAATAAGTGATTTTCGATGCCTACGTAAAGATTCTATTTAATAATGCTATATTTGCTCGTATACTCAGATATGAAATATCATAATTCATTTTACCAATTAAAACATGCTAATTAAGTGGTAACTATTGCCCATTGATAGTGGTGTGGTTTCAAATATCATCATCATCATTCTTGGCACTACAACCCTTGGTGGGTATTGGCCTCCTCAATAATTTTCCTCCACTCATCTCGGTCTAGTGCCAGCTCTCTCCAGTTTCGAAGCTCTAAGGCAGAGATATCTTTGAGAACGTTGTCACTCCATCTTAGTTTTGGCCTTCCTAAGCTCCTTCGTCCTATTGGCCTTGAGTTCAGCAGGGACTTTGGTGCTTGATGCTCGGACATTCTCTCCACATGACCCAGCCACCGAAATCTTCCCAGTTTTATAAATTTTGTGACGTTTGGCTCCTTAAATAGAGTATAGAGCTCATTGAGTTTCAAATATAACACAGTTAAAAATTTTATGTCATCTCTCTAATGTTGGATTATTTCGTTTATAATATGCACATAAACATATTGCATATATTTTAGGCAATGGCCTCGCAATAATTATGCTGTGTTTTGCCAATGTTGAATTATTTTTTATCTAGGCTTTAAATCTCTAGGGAATAAAACTTTTTGAGTATATTACAAAGTAGTTACTACTCACTATGCGCTACCTACACGAGCAGATCCGTGTAATGGATTAACCCCGTTACACCCCTATCAGACATCGGCGGTGAAAGGCCGCAGCCATTATCTTTAGAAATAAAGTGAAAACGAAAGTTTTGAACATTTTCATTTAACTCTGCTAGTTAATGTAATTGAATAGAATTAATGAAACAGGGTTTTATGTAAACGTACCAAACCGTATTTTGTGATGAGTCATCAAATTTTAATTAAGGTATTTTGGTAGATTCGTTGAAGAATAAGTACAATTTATAGAACGTTTATTAAATTAAGTATATGGCATGTACCCTTTTAAGAACTAAATGGTTTCAGAGATGGCGGTACTTTTTATTTTTTCAGTTAATCATTTTTTCTATCAACTTATCATCGTCACCTTCGTTTCTTTGTCCTAGAAGAGTCGGTGCCGAAATCATCGCCCTTTCTCTTGCGCCGCTTCTGCACTGATTGACCAGTAACGGATATCTTCATACAATATTTAATTTTTTTGATAAACTCGCCTAAAATAGTTTTTTTTAATTTGACAAATTTTTTTCGGTTCTACGCTCGTATTTTTTCAAACTGGTGTAAAATATTGGGCCAATTTTATTAAAATTTCACACATATTTTCTTAAAAAATTTTCTACGATTTTTAATAAAGTGCGCCGCTCGTTTATTACCTACCTACGAATTTTTATTTTTTTAGGAAAAAAACATTTAAAAATTCAGACTGATCTTAGTTTCCAATTTTTTGTGATATGCTACATTTAACAGGAAAATAATAAAGTTTTTCATTTCACTTAAACTAAGGCGACATGCTTATTTCCACCAGCCGCGCGCGACATTAAAGTAGGTACATTTGCGGGAAAGCATACATCTACGCCATTTCAAAAATTTGAAAATAATTTATAGATGAAAAATATTTACCAATTTACCTACTTCGTAAAAATGATAACAAAACGAATTTTGTATGTGCAATACTAAGAAAATTTTAATTTAGTTGAAATAATTGACTCAACTCTCTAAGACCTCTCAAGGATATTAAACGATTTCTCTTATTTTAATCATATTCTGGCGGGTTAGGTTTATCTTTTGTAGGTATTCTGAAATACTGTTTTTAAAAGAAAATGACTATCCGTCCAAAGACATCTTCTTGTGTCGGCGCGTGATGTGTGTGAATGGTGCGCGCGTGTGTGTGAGATGATTCTGCAGAGACAGGATAATTGGGTGGATACAGGACATAAATTATACTCACAGTTTACTCCGATGCTTTATTAGTGACAATTTACAGA
The DNA here is from genome assembly GCA_016648135.1 of Agrypnia vestita. Taxonomy (NCBI): domain Eukaryota; kingdom Metazoa; phylum Arthropoda; class Insecta; order Trichoptera; family Phryganeidae; genus Agrypnia; species Agrypnia vestita. Next base: position 164,677 of record JADDOH010001291.1, on the reverse strand, counting down.
AGCAGCGTTGAGTTCTGAAATATTGCTTGCAATGGCTACGGCGGTCGGCGAAAGAGTGATTTTACCTCTCGGCGATCGGGACTTGGTTAACTGCATCGAGCCCCTATTCGGTGGATGTCACTCTATGCACGCGGTTTGAGTCGCGACGGGTCTAGTCCACCACAACATTATGACTCATTGCTAATCTGAAATATTGCTAAATAAATTGGAAATCTTATTTGTGGATGAACATAAAAATTCTGACAGGCGAGATGTTTGTGTGGAGATGTCAATGTGGTCAAATTAAGCAAAAAAGGGTGACTATGCTGGCTGCGGCATTCCATAGACCAAGAACATAAAGATTATTTTATTTATTGATCCAAAAGGATGCATGATGCAGCAAGTCAGATGGCTTGATAATTTGATGGTTGAATGGCATATTCTGTCTATGATAAATTGGAAAATAATTATTATGCGTTATTTCATGTCAGAAAATACAGAACGGATATAATGAATAAGCACACCACAACATGTAGTGTGCAACTTTTAAACGAGCAGAACGATATTGTCGATGAATTTAAAAACAGCATTAAATGCGTCAGCTTCCATATAAGAACACTTTTGAATGGTAGGAGAATTCAAAAGCTGCATAAATTATATGAAATTTTTATTATTAACTATTATTAATTAACGCCCTATAGGGCTTTTACAATATATAGGTATAGTGTACATTAACATAATAGGTATATAGTTAGAGAAGAGAAAAAAAAACATAATACATGTAAACATAGTGATGACAAATTGAGAAGAAAATACTTAGAATACAGATAAAAACAAATAATGATAAATATAATATATAGTAAAAAGTAAGAAGCATAAGAAAAACATAATAATATAGAAATTTAAAAACAAAAAAAGTAATAATGTAGAGAGAGAAGTATAGGACAAGCTTTGAAAGTCATAATATAATAATACGATGGAAATGAAACATTATATATGTACGAAAATATTTACGATGCCAAAATGTACTTTTTTGAATTAGTATATTTTGTATTTATTAACGTCTTCTACTTTTAAGTCGAAAGTAGGGCGCTGTTGAATTTAAATTGGCTAGTCCTAGACCACTGAGGTTATCTCAACTCTTTATTACGCCTCCGACTATAAGAAGTCTCAATCTTTTTCTCCCAGACTTTTCTAGGAAATCCAGGACGTCTTCTTTAAGAGCTCAGAGACATTTTAGGCAGTCATTTACATAATGTCGACGGGAACCTTCTGCAATCCTTATAAGAGTAATATATTTTATTCGCGAGTATAGTTAATGAAACTTTGACGTAACAGTATTTGAACTATGGCCAAGGGGATCGTGCATTTTGTGCTTCAAATACCTATATTTTAAATTTAAATAATATTAATATAACAAATAAAAATTATATTAAATTGTATTATCTCGTAATGTGTCTACACATATTATTCTCATTGTACCTGTTTTCCGCATGGAGTCTGTATTGTATGGTATGCAACTGTTATATTATTAAATAATTACAAATGAGATAAATAGTTACATCACAATCTATAAAAAGAATTAAATTATCAAACAAATATATTAAAAATGAATAATTTTACAAAAAGAATTAAAGGTCACAAATTAAAGTTAGTTTTTAATATGTGTCTCTATTCTTTCATTCTAAATTAATGAACGGTAATAATGAGCATATTATATGTATATTCTCATTCTTTAAGTATCCTGTCGGGTCTCCCTGACATTGACGATCATATTATATATGCATATGAATAAATTTAAGCACTGTAGAAAATAAATAAAGTATATAACGATTTCTTGACTGAAATTTGTAATACTCGCTTACACCAAGGAATGTTAGATGCCACTGTGCGTCCATCTGTCTGTCTGTCCGTAATTTCATGTAACGTCTGTAATTTCTTTCGTATTTATGGCTAAAAAACAAATTGAATGGCCGTAGATGGGGCTTGAACCCCGGGCCATCAAACCCGAACCGGCCGCCTAACGCATGTCGCTACCGCCGCTTCTCCGCGTACCGCCAAAAAGATACCACAAATATATACTAGGGTTCAACAAAGACGCCAACAACTGTTCTGTCATTTTGGTTTATAAGAAATTTCTGCACTTTTCTGCAGTGTTTCTAATTTTTCAACAAATTATTTATGTACACATATATTTTTTTAATATCACACTAGTACTATCAGAATAATTCACATTAATCACGTTTCTTCGTATTTATAAATATAATATTCATATTTGACAGAATAAAAATTTCATCCAACTAGCGATAGAATAATAAAATGCGGCGGTACAATATTAGTGGATTATGTTTTTTTCTTAATAATTAAATACACGTGAATAATAAACTTAGTCGGACGCAGGTAGGAAAAGTTTGTGAAGTGTAGGTTTATTCTGGCATCTCAGAGGTGTGTTACGTGAACGAGTTTGACAATGATTCATTGTTTTCATGTACTTCCTAGTATTAATTGACATATCAATAGACATTGTGGTCCATAGTATATCCATTACGTCTACTATTAATAGAACAAAAGACATTTCCCCCTCGAATTTCGATATTATCTTACTTTTATCTGAAATACAATACATTTGAAACGTTTTCCTGACAGGAAGCCAATAAATCAATAAAAAGGAAAAACCATATAAATATTGCATTTTTATTCGTAGAAAATATTGTAAAAATGAATTTAAATGTAAAATAATTATCGCATGGAAATTATCTCGAAAAAACTTGTTGTAAACACAAAACCATAACTATGCACATATCTAAATCATTTTTATGTATCTTTTACATTAGTTACAGAGTTAATCATACTTGCTTAATGCCAGTAAATATATAGTAGATGGATTTGGCGTAAAAATTGTAGAGATTATTCATGCCGATCTTTAAAATGGATAGAATATATTAATGTTTTCTCTACTTGAGTATAATTAAATATTATAAGGGCCGGTCTTACAAACGTCCGTTAGTTAAATTTCAGACCAAATAAACCAAAATTTGATACAAACGTCATTTTTTTCGTCTTATAACAATCCGTTGGTAAAATTTTACCGACGGCCGATAACGACAGTCGAACCACCAGTTTACCGTCCGTTGGTTGAAATTTGACAGAGGTATGACAGGTTGACGTATTATTTTTTAAGGTTAGATCCGTCGTCAATTAGCGTTTTATGCTGCTTTTCTAACATGTACATAAATACTGTGCTGACTGCTGCTACATTTTCAAGGGAAATTTTTTTTAGATTGGGATATCGAGCTTTTATTGTATTCAAGTTCGTCGAATAAAGAACAAATTCGACGACAAAGAGTGTTCAATATACGAGTAGATTATTTTAATATTTTATATGACGAAGATTGTTTCTACCATTTTTGCTTGTCAAGAAGGTGTGCTTAAGAGCTTCTTGAAGATATTGGGCAAAATTTAAAAAGGCGCACGCGTAGGAATCTGACATTATCACCAACCACACAATTGCTTTTTGCCTTGAGATTCATGTATAATAAATACCTCGTACCTTCTCATGTTTCGTTCTAGCAATATAAAGATTTTCATCGTCAACTGCGTTATTTTTATGCTTTGCTTTGATAATATAATCTGTCTATCGAAAATAAAATAATGTTTTCTCGTAACAGCTCACTTTTAAATCAGAAAAATAAGATAATCAAAGGCAAAATTAGAATTCACTGTTGTGTACGAGTAAACACACAATGCAAAGTTTTCAATACACATTACAACATTTATCCCCGACTTGTACATTAGAATGATGCATGATAACGTGTGTGGGGGCAACTTATTATTTACACTTTCCCGTTTTTTATTACTTCCCACGGCGCACAATTCGCTGCCCGACTAGTATTTATAATTTCCCTTTAGAGCCACTCGTGAAACAACGGCGGCCATTTTAAAACAAACCGGGCCTCCGCGCGGGAAAGCGGTAGTTTATTTGACGCGCGATATTCCGCCATTAAGTTTTGCTCCACTGATACGAGCTAAAGCGGGTCCCATTAAGTCTGGCAGAATATCAAACCTAAATTTTGTCCGTGCTTTTAAATCAAAACGCGGAACGTTTCAGACCAGATCTCGACCAGAGACTCAACTGGCTTAGTGCGCGTAATAATCTGTTCCATAAATATGTAATTATTTATGAATCAGATTATTATTTAATTCTCTTTGTCTGTTGTGTGTGGTGGAGTTTTGTAAATGATTTTTCACCAACTTTCTCACTAGCTAGAGCTTTAAAACTTTCAACATTTACGTAAAGTGGATGACTATACATTATTACCTAAATCATTTTCGACATGATTTAGTAATTGTTTAGATAAAAATTAATAATTTTCCATTATTATCCATTATTCCAGCATTTAAACGAATGTATGCAAATAGATAGTATAAAAGCATGACTTAAATTTTTTTATGATATTCTTGTTAAATATTAAATACATTAAATTACGAGAGACAACAGAACTCAATTTTTTCGTCACCTGCGCCGTATAGATATGTAATATGTATATACAGGGTGTAACAGAGCTAGTCCACAATATATTGTGGATTCTTGCCTTAATTATGAATCGAAAATCTTTAAGCAGACATAACCTAATCATCAATAGTTATGGAGATATGCGATATCAATTTTTTTTCTTAATATTTATGATTTTTGCAAAACGTTAACCTACTCGTGTATAACAGTAACTTATATCGATTATGAAAAATTCACTTCGTTTGATACAAGTAAAATAAAATGATAAAAGCCTTGCAAAAAAAATTAATTTCTTGAAATTTTTTATCATTTTATTTGAATTATATTGAAACAAATTAATTTTTCATTTTCATTATAATGATGATTCAAAATGGTGGAAAAACCTGTAATTGCGATCCATTTAAAGAAGTCTTAGTATTCACATAAGAATATGTGTTGTCAAAAATATATACCTAAACTGTATTAGGTATATTTAAAAACCTCTAATGAAACAAATCTTAACTTTTATAATAATTCGTCTTATTAACAATCTTCAGATATTAGGTCCTTACATATGAAATTGACGTTTAGTATGGGAGGAATTAAAGCCGATTTTTTTTTATTATAATATATTTATTTAATAAAAGTATGTACCATTGCTATCTATGCACTTTTGCCATCTCATAGGTAGTTCATCGATCCCTTTACTAAAAAAACCATTCGGACGGGAATCAATAAAATCTTTGAAGGCGGTTTGGACTGCCCCATGGGAGTTGAATTTTTTCCTTTGCAAGAAGTTATCCAAATTTCGAAAAAAATGGTAATCTGTTGGGGCAAGGTCCGGAGAGTACGGTGGATGTCTTGGACATTCCAATTGAACCTCCTCTAATTTGGTAGGCGTCTGTTGTGCAGTGTGTGGTCTAGCGTTATCATGAAGCAGCAGTGGCCTAGAGCGATTAACCAGCCTCGGTTGTTTAGCAGCTAGCTTTTCCATCATGGTTTGCAGTTGCTGACAATAGACATCTGCCGTAATCGTCTGGCCAGATTTAAGAAAGCTGTAGTGAACGACACCAGCACTATTCCACCAAACGCTCACAAGTAACTTTTTTGGAGTCAATTTTCGCTTGGGGCATGGTTTGGCTGGTTTCAGCCAGGGTTCAGGCAGGGTTCAGCCATTGCGATGAGCGCTTCTGATTATCGTACAGGATCCACTTTTCATCACAGGTAATGATTCGATTTAAAATCCCTTCATTATTGTGCCGGTTGAGTAATGCAACGCAGCAGTCAACGCGCGTTTGTTGATTTGCTTCACTCAATTCGTGAGGTACCCACCTTTCAAGCTTTTTCACCTTACCAATTTGCTTCAAGTGGATTAAAACAGTTTTATCACTAACATCGCAGCCTGCAGCTAACTCGGATGTGGTTTGCGATGGATCCGCTTCCACAATAGCCTTCAATTCTTCATTATCAACTTTGGTCTCCGGCCGTCCACGGGGCTTGTTCTGCAGGTCGAAATTTCCAGAACGAAAACGTTGGAACCAAAAACGCACTGTGTTTTCTTTTGCGGCACCGTCGCCATACACATCATTAATCCTTCGAGCCTTTTCTGCAGTACTGGTGCCACGGTGGAACTCGTACTCGTAAATAACGCGATATTTCAAGTTTTTCATTTTGTAAACTGAGTGACGCAAAGAAAAAAACAATTGAGGAAAAAACAAATGAATTATAATTTTTAAAACACAAATACATGAGTAAATAGTTGTATAAATTTGGATTTGGAATTCCTAACCAAAGAGAAGATATTTGAGATCAAATTTGACCGTACGGCAAAACATCAATTTCATATGTAAGGACCTAATATTTAGCAGTATTCTGAAAATAAAGACATTTTTATTTGAAACCAAATTAATTAATCAATTAAAAAGACTTACAGAAAAATCTAATTCACGAAAAAATATAAGGTTACTACTGGGATTCGAACCCACGTCACCTCCTTTCCGGAGCTGGTGCTCTGACCACTAAGCTATAGCAACCCTCTATGTTTCTGTGAATATATCGACCTTATATGTAGTTCTTATTTTTATTAATTGATTAATTTTTTTTAATATTAAAATTAATCAATTAATAAAAATAAACACTACATATAAGGTCAATATATTCACGGAAACATAGAGGGTTGCTATAGCTTAGTGGTCAGAACACTGGCCCCGGAAAGGAGGTGACCTGGGTTCGAATCCCAGTAGTAACCTAATATTTTTTCGTGAATTAGATTTTTCTGTATGTCTTTCTTATTGATTAATTAATTTGGTTTTAAAAATTTGACAGATCTTTGTTCTGAAAAATTACAACTTCACAAATATGAATGTGTTCTTGAATATACATTTTATTTGGTTTATTTGGTCATTGTTTCCTAAACACTTAAAAATTGAGAAACGTCAAGAAATCTGTTAAATTGTCAATATTTCTATCATTGTGATGAAAATATTGCCTTTAATGTAATATTTATAAAATTAAAGACAATATTTGCGGATGAAAAACTTAGTAAGTGAGTAAAACGTGTATGAAACAAACTGATTTCTAATAACATAAACATCACTTAAAGTAAACTCATCAAAAACTTTTATTTTAGACAAAACTGAAGTTTACAATGACTAGTTAACGTGATGATATAAGTCCTGAATATCTTGAATGGCTCGAAAAGAAGAGAATTGGTGGGGGAACGCTGCTGGATCCTGGTTACAGTAGAAGTTGGTACACCGAGCGCTCTTCCAGAGTGGGGTGTCCATAGACTCGGGATCAACGACAATGCTGTCTTTCCGAGAGTCCGAAGTACCACAGTGGCATCGTGTTCATCAGGATACAAGCAGGTGGGGTGCTCAAGAGGCAACTTTGTAGAGGAGGGAGCCGTGGATCCGCATTGCGGGGGGTCCCAAGGCTCCAGTCACGAGCGGTACTGAGGCTGATGGCAGCCTGAGTGTCTAGATGACACCAGCGCGCAGTGGAGGTATCCCCACAGTTCCCAAGAGCCCATGGAGCAGTACTGCTTGAGTAGGTGGAGCGCTCTAGTGAACACATCACGTTCTGAGGGAGACCGAGCGGGGGCTTTGTTCGGTACCCACCCGGTATCGGTGCCATGGACCACGTCGCGGTTTGCTGGGAGTGGATTGGCTCAGTTTATTCTTAACCTAGGTTCAAAGAGGATTAATTTAGTCTAATGTAAGTCTGATAGTCATTTTAAGGAAATGTAGATATACTCCTTTTATTGTCCACAAAACCATGCGTATTCTTTATTTTATACTTTCCTTTTCCTCTCCTTTTCCGAATATTGGCGACTCATGTAGAAGGTTGCGTACGATGTGTGACGGCACGCACTCCGGTATATTCAACTTGGTTCTGTGGGTGGATGCGAATCCCGCCCGCTATAATGCGTCGGTAGTGAAATGACCGACGCCTCCGACCCAGCATGTTGCGTCACCCAGGTGTGTCAGAGATAAGAATATATCAGGTAGGAGAACCTACTACATGGCAAGTGTTTTCGCGATGATTGCTTTTTAAATGTAGTAGTCGCCGCGCGATTACGGTGCTAATTGTACAAAAATATAATTTTAAATAACCCATGTCTGCGTTCACTCATTAATTGAGTGGCACTCAACCAGTGGCAGAGAGGCACTCAACCAATTAACGCCGACAAACGCCCAATCATAGATATTCCGAAAATAATTTATTGCTACGGTGACACGTGCGCCGCATCCTGACTATGATTTAAATTGAATCTGATAGTGGGCTGCTTTTAATTAATCCGATAGTGGACGCTATGAGCCCCCGTGGGCTAAAATACATAGAGCGATTTTACTGAATTAATTGATTTATGCCTCTGCTAAACTTAAAAATAAAATAAAAACTCATATATTAGGTCCTTACATATGAAATTGGCGTTTAGTATGGGAGGAACATAAAGCCGATTTTTTTTTATTATAATATATTTATTTAATCAAAGTATGTACCATTGCTATCTATGCACTTTTGCCATCTCATAGGTAGTTCATCGATCCCTTTACTAAAAAAACCATTCGGACGGGAATCAATAAAATCTTTGAAGGCGGTTTGGACTGCCCCATCGGAGTTGAATTTTTTCCTTTGCAAGAAGTTATCCAAATTTCGAAAAAAATGGTAATCTGTTGGGGCAAGGTCCGGAGAGTACGGTGGATGTCATAGACATTCCAATTGAAGCTCCTCTAATTTGGTAGCCGTCTGTTGTGCAGTGTGTGGTCTAGCGTTATCATGAAGCAGCAGTGGCCTAGAGCGATTAACCAGCCTCGGTTGTTTAGCAGCTAGCTTTTCCATCATGGTTTGCAGTTGCTGACAATAGACATCTGCCGTAATCGTCTGGCCAGATTTAAGAAAGCTGTAGTGAACGACACCAGCACTAGTCCACCAAACGCTCACAAGTAACTTTTTTGGAGTCAATTTTCGCTTGGGGCATGGTTTGGCTGGTTCGGCAGGGTTCAGCCATTGCGATGAGCGCTTCCGATTATCGTACAGGATCCACTTTTCATCACAGGTAATGATTCGATTTAAAATCCCTTCATTATTGTGCCGGTTGAGTAATGCAACGCAGCAGTCAACGCGCGTTTGTTGATTTGCTTCACTCAATTCGTGAGGTACCCACCTTTCAAGCTTTTTCACCTTACCAATTTGCTTCAAGTGGATTAAAACAGTTTTATCACTAACACCGCAGCCTGCAGCTAACTCGGATGTGGTTTGCGATGGATCCGCTTCCACAATAGCCTTCAATTCTTCATTATCAACTTTGGTCTCCGGCCGTCCACGGGGCTTGTTCTGCAGGTCGAAATTTCCAGAACGAAAACGTTGGAACCAAAAACGCACCGTGTTTTCTTTTGCGGCACCGTCGCCATACACATCATTAATCCTTCGAGCCGTTTCTGCAGCACTGGTGCCACGGTGGAACTCGTACTCGTAAATAACGCGATATTTCAAGTTTTTCATTTTGTAAACTGAGTGACGCAAAGAAAAAAACAATTGAGGAAAAAACAAATGAATTATAATTTTCAAAACACAAATACATGAGTAAATAGCTGTATAAATATGGATTTGGAATTCCTAACCAAAGAGAAGATATTTGAGATCAAATTTGCTAGTACGGCAAAACGCCAATTTCATATGTAAGGACCTAATATATACATATAATAGATATTACCGTTTCAGGATCTGACTGTGATTTTTGCACCAGTCTTCTTAATTCAACGCGACACAACCAGTTTTTACATACCTGTCGATATTGTACAATAAATGTACGTCGATATATATACCTATAAAACTCGATGTCTGTATGTGTGTCTGTCTGGTCTCTATACAAATCTACACCGTTTATCCAATTCGATACAAATTTTGCATACTTATGCTATAGGACTCAGCAGGTAACATAGGTGACATTTCTCTCCTATTATTGTACCTTTTCCCCTCCGTCTGATATATTTTCTATATAAATCTGTACCGTTTGACGGATTGGACTCAAAATTTGAAAACTTATTCTTTAGAACTCGGCGGGTTAGACAGGCGATATTTTCTCCCTATAATTTTACTGCTTCCCCTCCCCCTAATATATTTTTGATGCAAATCTGTACCGTTCGAATCAAATCATTGTTCCCCCCATAAATTTATTTTCAACTTAATCCTTAACCCGTGCAAAGCCGGGTACGAACAGATAGTTGTACAATAAATGTAACACAATAAAAAATATTTATAGATTAATGAAAATATATTAAGTAACTTTTAGTCATATTTTATCCATTTGTATATTAACCTTAACATATAGATATATGTCGTCGCTTTTTTCGTCGGACTTTTTTATAGATCTTTTTTGAGTTTTACAACTTCTCTATAGAAACTATTTAAATATCTCTTACCGTTTAGGCAGCGTTTGTAAAGAACGCAACGCTCGACCATTTTTTCGTAAAATGCGTCACCACTAAAAGCCCTTTTATTTTAACGGGATATAACTTATGTTTACACTGAAACTTCATTCTAAATATAGGTGAAAGAATTTTCGAAATCGGATGTGTAGTTTCGGAGATTACCTCATACATCCAAACTTACAATATTTATCTCTTTATATATTAGTATAGATTTAAAGTGATCAGAAAAAATATTATTTTTACTGTTAGATATAGAATAGATAGCAGAAAAATATTAAGGCTTAAAAGGTAACTTATTCAAACATTTATTATTGAATAGTACAGTAAATAAAAATGTTATGAATAATGTTTATATGTAAAATTTATTGCTCTTACTTATTTGATTTACCATATTTATTCAAAATTAAGTAAGAAACGGATACAAAAATTCATTTTTATGATCCTTTTTATTTCGTTTTACGGTGCGACTTATTTAAGACGCAAAGCTAAGAATAAGTAAGCCCCTGAAATCCAATTAAGTAATGGAATCCCTTTCATATGACTGACTTAACACGTTTACTGAAAATAAACCGAAGGCGTTTCCACGCTTTCAACTCTTATTTTTCAACGCGCGTTCTTCATAAAATTTTGCTAAATATTTTGTATTCTGTCTCGCATCTATTAAATTAGGCAGAGTTTTAAGAAATTTAATTCAAACTAGCTGCAACCCATCGAAAATGACGGAACATTGGTTCGCGTCTTTCTAAGCATCGTAGTTTACAGTATCTAAAGCCCGGGGTTCAAGCCCCATCTCCGGCAGTTTAATAAATACCAATGACCTGTATTTATACATGTACCTTTACTCTGCTTATTTTATTGTTCTTACTTATCTGTATTTATTGCCTTAGTTGTATTATTTTGTACATTTTTCTAAATAAAGACGCTCGGACAGAGAAGGGTGTGAGCGGCCAACTCTCCAGGTCGCAGTAGTACGTTTTACCTTGCCTGCAGTTTGGCCAGGACGCAGCGTTTAGCATTAAAATAATGCCAACCAGGCGGCGAACTTGTTGGGCTCACATGGACGCTCTGCTCATATCATGGCCTAGGGTGTATGGTGGGTCCCCTCACAGTTTAATTTCGTTTTTTTAGCCGTGAATTCGAAAGAAATTATGAACGTTGCACGAAGTTACGGGGACAGACAGACAGATGAACGGACGGACGGGCGGACAGACGGATAGACAATGAAAAAAATATGTTTAATTCTTATTTTCAGATACATCTAAAATAATAAAACTAAATTATTTCGCACGGTTACGTGATGGTAGCTCTTTCACCTATGTAAGACAACTGTGATAGCGCCAACAATATGACGAATGGTAAAATATCTGTTTTTCAACAGTGTTACATAATTTTGATTTACAATACATCATACTACATGTAAATAATTTATTAACCTTCTAAAATAATAAAACATCGTTTTCAAATTGTCAGATAATGTTTCTTTCGTCTTTAGAAAGACTAAAACGCCTTTAAAAGGGCTAAAAAGCTTCAAAAACCATAGAGCGTGAATGAAGTTATATGAATGTAACCAGAGAATGTAGTATTCTAACATCCTGTATCCTGTCTAATCCTGCGGGGAAACAAGTTTTATTTATTTATTTATATTTTTTAATTTAAAGACTATCGACAGGTCAGAATAACCCTAATGGATAGTCATTTAGGACAAGGTGATTAGTACAGTTACAATTTACGATAATACATTAAAATAAAACATAATACATTATACAATATATATATATATATATATATATATACTACAATAAGTGATTACAAGATGAACTAAGTTCACATTCTCCGCACGACATAATAGGCATGTAGGCTTCCAGGTCAACTAAGTCAGAAAATGTGTACCCGCGCTTTGTGGCTATAAATTTTTTGTTTAGGTTGATTTCCGAAGAATCCGTCTTACACGCTCAAACTATTTTCGGTCAGGAGCGATATAATTTCTCTCTTAAACTGAGGTTGTGTCATGTGAAACATGTCGATGTTGGGGTTACATGACGTGACCTCGTTGTACTGGTTTAGCATTCTAAAGAAGAGAAATAACCTATTTAGGTATTGTAGACCTTTATGTGGAATAGTGTTTGGGATCTCAGAGACCGGGCAGGTATATTAATATCTATTTACGAGAGTATTGAGAGCGAGTCTAGTTTGTTGTTTACTATTTTGTGGAGTGTCATAAGGTCTGTGATTTTTCGTCTTTTTTTGTGACGGATAGTTAGTTAATTATCTTTAATATCTTTGCTATGGCGCTGATTTCATAATTATTTTGTCACTATGTATAATATTATCCCCAAGAATATTAATTTCACTGTCCTATCGTTACTCCCCGTGAAATTATCACATACAACTATTCTGTCTAAATCTACCTTTAATGGAAAAAACTGAGAATTCTTAATTTTTCCAAAAAATCAGGTTCACTTTAATTTTCGCATGACCCCAAAATCCACTTAAAATATGTTACAGCAGTTTGGCGTTAAAAATTTTGTCACCACCGCTCCACGGCTGGAAGCCGCGCGAATTTCCATATAAATGGAGCTTCTATTCCGTGATATTGCCACGGTACATGATAAGAGAAATTTCGCGGGAAAAAATGTTTTGTAAAGATACATTTATAATGTAAAGCCTACCTACGGAGGCTGCGCGGCCGCGTATCTGCGCTCGGGTACGCGGGCGCTTCGCTGGCGCGGTGTCAAAGGTCACGCCGCGCAGGTTTCGAGCTAAAGGAACGCCTTCCGAAATAAACCAGTGTAAATGTTCCGGCTTACTTATTGTGGACCCAATCCCGACTTCCTCCTTATTCGTCTCTGCAGAGATCTCCGAAAGATTACGTCAAATAAAATGTTTTGTTTTAAATAAATCAGAACTTTTGGATGATTCTTTTTTATATTTTTTCATATCTCGCTTTATGGTTTACATTATGAAAAGCCACTTAATAAAAATAACTAACTAACTAACTAACATCACGCCGTTTCCCCGCAGGGGTAGGCAGAGAGGATTGAACGCCACACTCTCCCATCCTGGCACACCGCTTTTGCTTCGGCCACATTCATACATCTCTCATACAAGTTCTACGGTAATTGCGGCTTTGTGCCAGGTCTTTCGCGGACGCCCTCTATTTCTGTTGCCTTCAACACTCGCTTCATATATTTTCTTAACCATCCTTTCCTCGTTCGTACGTTCCACATGACCTTTTATAAATATACGTAACACGGGCATATCAAAATAATAATTTCGTTTTCTGTCCATCCGTCTTTCTGTCTGCTCGTCCGTAACTTCATGTTATGTCCGTAATTTTGGCTAAAATCACGGCTAAAAAACAACATAAACGACAGAAGATCGAGCATGAAACCCGGGCCAGCAAAAGCGAACTGGCCGCCTAACGCGTGTTGCTAACGCCGCCTCACCGTGTAGCACCAAAAAGATACAATAAATATACACTAGAGCTCAGCGAAGACGCGCAAATGACAATGTTTCGTCATTTTCGACATGTTTATAACAAAACTCTTAATTTTATTTTCTGCAGTGTTTCTAATGTTTCAACAAATTATTTACGTTTTGATAATTGAGAATCAGTTTTTTTCGATTTTTATCTTCTTTCATACAATATTTGTATGTGTTGATGTGTAGCTTCGACTTTGTCTCAATAAGTACCTAATCATCCCTCTACAGACAAAATCCAGTAACAATGTTCTTAGAACATACCTACCTACATATGAAAATTTGTAGCATTTTTGACATGCATTCGCTAGACTTATATTTAATTGGAGATTGATAAACAAAAGCATTATTCGATTCTACAAGCGTCTAGCTATTTTATATAATAATTCTCAATATAATTATTTAAAATATATATATATATATATATATTTAAATTATTGTTTAGGATAAAACTGTTGCATTTGAAAGTGATATCACTTTACCTGTAAAAATCAATTAAGGAGTAAGAGAGACTAATAAAAATAAAAGTGCGGAGGAAAAATTTTAATGTTTGTAAAGGAATGAGATGAACGAAAAAAAAAATAAGTGAAATATTTCCAGAGGGAACGGGAGGTTAGCTATATTATAATGTAAGCATGTTAGTACACGGCAATCTCACTAGAGCGCTCAAGTCGCGGCACACGAGATGTCTAAAGTATAATAGATGTTTCCGAGTTTCTCCGCAAACAAAAATGTTCTCTGTGGACGCGCTCCCTTAGGCCCGGGTGTTTGCCAGCGAGATTCATAATAATGAGTGTGTGAGCCGGGCGCGCGTGGGGTGAGGGAATCCCGGGTTAATAGTCAACGCAAGTTGTTGTAATTCTTCCATATTTTAGTATTTTACCAAACTTCACTCCGGGCACATCTGTGCGCGGTGTGTGTGTTTATGTTGGCAAATTTTCAGATTAAGAATCCAGGCCTGGAATCCATTACCTCCACCCTTAATACAACAACTTATGCGAACTCTCAAATGTTTATTTACCCGTTTTCCTAAATAACGCGAGCTTCTATCGTCGATGCTGCGAGTTTATACATTTTAGCGGCTAGATTTTTAGTGACTTTTAGTCATATTTTATCAATTTGTGTATTAACCTTAACATATAGATACCTATATGTCATCGCGGACTTTTTATAGAATTTTTGAGTTCTAAAACTTCTCAAAAAAAAAGTAGTAAGTATTTAAATATCTCTTAACGTTAAGGCAGCGTTCGTGAAAAACGAATCGCTCGACCATTTTTTCCTCCACTTTAGTTGTAAAATAGGTCACGATGAAAAGCCATTTAATTTTAACGAGATAATATATAACTTATGTTCACTCTGAAGGTCCGTTCTAAATATTGATGAAAAAATTTTTGAATTCGGATAAGTGGTTTCGAAGATTACCTCCTACATCCAAACTTTCAAACTTTTACCTTTTTATATATTAGTTCAGATTAACTATTTTTCTTTCTTCAAAAACAGCAAAATAATTTTGTGGTGACATTATTAATATAATTAATAAAAATAAACTCAGTTTTCACCACTTTTGTCTTGAAACATGTTGATATTTTTCAATACAAAAGTGGTGAAAACTAAGTTTATTTATATTAATTATATTTTTATTTTAATACATGTTCCACCAGCACCAGGGACGAGCACTCA
Organism: Agrypnia vestita; assembly: GCA_016648135.1. Lineage (NCBI taxonomy): Eukaryota > Metazoa > Arthropoda > Insecta > Trichoptera > Phryganeidae > Agrypnia > Agrypnia vestita. The sequence goes on along the minus strand of JADDOH010001291.1, from coordinate 149,110 downwards.
GTATAATAAAAAAGATATCCATTAACATCGAAATAAACCTAATTCAATATATCCATGCACAAATATAAATCCATACACTTCTTTCATTCTATTATTATATATTTTATTCCACACAATAAGCAACTTATTTATTGGGAAATTTCTTGCATCTAACCAACCGCACAATTTAGCGGAATAGTTAAAATAAGTTTCCGGAATACAATATTACAATGACAAAACTAGCTCCATAGCTCAATAGAGATACGGAAGAGTTAATCTTGGTTTTAGGAAAGTTAAAATTGCTTTGGTCTGTTTTTGAAGATACGTAGTTGAGTGTGATATCTGGCTTGGTATCTTGACAGTTTAGTGGCGATTACTTTTTTTTGCTTAGCTACGTAAGGCCGTGGGGCCCAAGTGTTAATCCAGGCTTGAGTTAATCACACGCATGTAATTTTACCTCACCAGAAAACGAACCGTCATGTCCACTGGACTGCGTGGACCGCCACAGTTGATTCAACAGCCTAGCTGACTGCACTTCAAATGAGGAGCTGAAGATTTCAGTATTATGAATGAGGATAGATACATTAGATACTGCTGTCAGTGTTGTCAACTGAACGGAGTGGAAGACCATGATTAGATAGTAAGATGAATTTATATTTCGGGTACTGAAGTGAGTGAAGATTGAAAAGGGGATTATTACGTAGAGATAAAATATGAATATTGTGGGTTGTCTGATTGTAGGCCAATGGTGAAGATTGCGGAAAGTTGAGATGTGGTTGAATTTTTTGAAATTGAAGATGAAACGAATACATGCGTTTTGAAAACTTTTTACCCGGATACGCATAGCAAGGTGCGCCATGTTAGTGTAGAGTGGCAATTTCCAACAACAAAAAAAAGGAATTTACGTTTTTTTATGATCAATTCAAAAATATTATTATAATCATAATTTATGTTGAAAACTATTATTAGAATGAGTTTTCATCAATATACAAATTATATTTAATTGACATATGGTGTATCAGGTTTTTTAGTTTTATGTAAAAAATATTCGTATGTTTGTGTTAAAGGAGTTAAAAGTTAATCCGTTGTGTCCAACAATGGAATCTAAACAATAACAATACTCTCTATATAAACTAAATTATTATTTGTGAATAATGTAAATAATAAAATTTGACATATATATGCGTAAGCCAGAATTATCTAATGGAAAGAGGTAGATACAATAAATATACGAGTAGTTGGGCATGGTTTTTTACGTAATTTTCCGTAAAATTTGTCCCAAACAAATACCAGCAAATATTCTGAATGAACATCTCCTCTTGAATCGACGTGTTGCAAAACGGTTCAAATATGTATTTAAAGAGAACATGAATGAATGGTGGTTTTTATGGTGGGAAATTTAATGTATGATTTTTTATATTGAAAAATAATTTTAGCCTAACACTTAATAAATTTTACAAAAACATATTTATGATTGTATTTCATTCAAATGAATACAACTTCTTTTACAGAATGAAATTAGCAACTTAACCAGTCAATCCAAAATTATTTGCTGATTTAGGTTTTCTAGGGTACTTTGCCGTCTTTCCACGACCTTTTTGATTGATGTTTTACATCCCATTTATAATCTAAGTCTTTTACAAACCACTGCCCAATGCACATATGTATAAAGTATGGGATATTTATAGGGTTTCTAATTCCTATTCTTCTTTATACCATAATCCATAATTTATCAAAATTCTTATGAACATAATGTGCATATAACCCCCTGAATCTATTTATTAAAAACAACGTGTTTCAAAAAAAATTTATATATTAGTCATTCACTAGAATTTGTATATTTATTTTAATTTTGTCGCAAAAGATAATAAATTTATATTTATTCAGCATTAATTAGTATTTCATCACCCTTGTGAATAAACTTTCGTTTACCTAAACAGTTTGGTTTTAATAAACAAACTCTAAAATAGTTAAAACAATGTTGATTTAAAATTGGTTATCTATTTACCTTGTTTAAAATAATGATACCAGTATTGAAAGTATAATCTGAATTTATGCAAAACCATTTCCGACTGATATTTAATATACATTTATGGATAGGCTTACTAATTTATTTTAACAAATAACAAACTGTATTTAAACAAAGTTGATTATTTTGACGTCTGAGCGAATTTACACTGCATGTTTTATATAAAACAAATGCGAAAATAAATCAGCCGTCAACTGGGGAGTTGGCCACAATCGCGGTGGGTAAGGAAGGGGAGATAAAGATATTGAAATGGGAATATACGTATTACACAGAAGGTTATCATTTCACCCTGATAAAGATAAAGTGGTTTTGAAACCGGTCATTAACAAAAGTGTTTAGTTTGATAAATACATTATTTATGATATGTTTAAAGTAATAAGTAAAGTAATAAAGTAATAATATGACATCTCGTTCATGGTGCGGGCTGCTCAAACTGAGCCTGATGAGGTCTTCGCTGGGTGTGTGTATGTGTGTGTGAAGTAGAATGTGTGTAATGTAAGTGTGATTGCGTTAGTGTAGGTATCAGACCACTCCGGGAGAAATTCTACAACATTCAAAGTCGGTAAAGTATGAATAATCTACATTTAATCCAAAAATTAATACGAGACTGTTGCTCCTGAATACCTAACCAAAATATCTCTGCTTAAACCGAGGCGAAAGCCTCTGATAAATTGCCGAAGGTGGACAAAACAACACGATAAAAATCATTGGGCACTGAATTTAAGTTGTAAATAGAAAAATAATGTTCCTGGTGCGAACGCACAACAATTAGGAGAGAACGAGATTCCCGATGCAGCATGATGATCTCCTGCAGCAAAAAGCTCCTTTGCGCCATCGGACGGTGAGCACTCGAAGCGGTATAGGCAGGAAGGACAGATTGTTGGATACCCACTTGTAGAGCTCCGAAATAACCGAGGGCGATCATGAAATGGGCTTCGGCAGCGACGCCTTTGCCTGTGATCGGACGACCCGGCCTAGGACGCGGATCCGACAGCCTACAGCAAATACTCTGCTCATCACTGCTGCAATTTGGCCTCTTCCGAAAGCAAATCCGTCATCAAACCCGACATCACGTCAATGGGGGCGCTACAGGGCCCTGAAAATATTTAGCATTACAAATCGGGACAAAACATACACACAGACAGATTATTGCTGTATCGATCGATATTAAATTAAGCCTAATTACTTACCAAAACTCGCCTCTCGTGCACATTTTGGACCCGAAGCCGAATACGGCAAAAATATTATCGTTCATCGCAAAGCTGACAAAATGGCGCCGGTCGTGGCTCGAACGGCAGACCTGCGCGACAGGGCGGCCAACTTCGAAAAAACTACAATTCGGTTTATTTATTATTTTCTTTGCGGACAATGCGTACCCGCGCAGGTGATCACATTTCAACATATTCTCCTCTGACGTAATTACATAAGGTTGCTGATAAAGCATTATCTTAATTCGCAGCATCGTATCCCTAATCTGTTTACCTATTTCTTTGAACCGACTTAAAAAAATTACCGAAAAATTACCATGAAAACTCAATACTGCTCAACCCACGTAGCTAAATTATTTTGTCGAAAAGACACTTTTGCAACAAGAACTCGAGTCAAGTATATACAGCACCGAAAGTATGTTTCGTTGGCGTGAATCGTTTTCCTATATTTTTTTTTATTAAAGTATTTATCTTGAAATCAACAAATTTGTTAAAATAATATCAATAAGAAAATTTGAGGGATTCAAGATTTTCAACATTTCATATTCGAGCCTTTCAGAAACTCTGTGCTAGTTGGTATACGGGTATATATATAGTTGTATATCAGGGAAAGTATGATGATGGCACCTGCCTATTGCAGAGATCATTATAATCAGTAAGCTAGGTGGCTGTTGAGTGTCAACCCAGAAAATTTATTCACCGTTGATATTACGTAGCTATAATCCATTGAGGATCTTATATTTTACTTGTAAGTAGTTTTTGCCACTGCATCTATGCTCAAAGGAAAAATCTTTCTCATGTTTTCTTAAATGTTATCATATATCTTCCTCAAAGCTTTCCTCGTGGTCGCGTCCCTTGGTGTTGAGATGCAATGCCATATGTTTGTAACTCGAAGATGGGATTCCTTTCATAATTGAGAGACCTTCCACCTGATTTTCACAAGTTTAAAAAAGAATTCAGAATTATCCTCTCTCAGATGTTTAGCATGTTTTTTTCTAGCAAGGTTTCACTGCCCCATAATACATATTTTAAAAAGGATAAATTTGTTGTTCTAAAATATGTTGCTTAGAGCTTACACTTGTTTGTAACTTTGGGACGATCTTGCTTTAAACTCTATAGAAAACGGATTTGCTTTTTAAAAAATTGACAGAAATCATATTTATTTTAAAAGAATAAAACATGAGAAACGATAACGCTAATGGATAGTGTCATGCGCGTAGTAGTTCGTGATCTGGAGCGCTCGGCTTAGTTTGCAGCTCCTCAGTGAACTAGGTCGCTTTTTTAGTTCGTCAGCTCGCGTTAATAAATCGTTCAGTAGTTCTTAGAATTTTTGTTTTTTTATCTAGTTCAACTTCTGTAAGTGAACTGTTCACTTACCCCAAAGAAATTTTTTCTATCTATTTCTATCTATCTATTTCAGCTTCTGTAAGTGAACTGTTCAAATTTTCAAATCCATGGGGGAGGAGGGATGTTTCGATTTCCAGAAATCCATCAGAATCTCATTTTATCTACATCAACTTTCCAACACATTAAATGTAGTGAACCTCCAGTACACTGAAATGAACTTTACCGTTAGTTCGTTCAGTAAAGTGAACTGTTTCGTCTATGAACGACCCATCTCTAAAATAAAACGAACTAAAGAACAAGGGATCTGTGAACTTGTTCGTTCGCTAACTACAAAACACTACTAATGGGAGTTGCAACCACTAAAGTTACGGATGAATTTTATTCACTGATGTTCTAGAGATACAACGCCTCGAAGTAATCATTCAAATCGATAGCTATAGGTTGATATTTTTGTAAAAAAATTCACTTACGAGTTGTCTTTTTTATGGCTTTCGTGGTATTCATAACACGCAGAGTCCCATAAATCAATGTTTCCAAATTTATAGCAAATTTTATTGAAAATCAAATCAGTACTAAAAAAGCTTTCGGCGAATAAAATTTCCCATTCTTTCTGGTTGTCAAAATTACCTTGAGTGAAATATTTCAAGAAATATGGGCAATTCAAACTGGTAATACTTATTTCGAATGTCCTGTACGTGAAGGAATTACGAAATCCAGTCACTCTTCATTTCCGTTACATTTCTACATGCTTGTGCGTGAACACCTAACACGCATACCTAATTCCAATTCAAGGAAGAAGAAACTCGCAATCTCGTATTTCATGTTTAGTTGATTACTTCATCCAGGATTGCACACTGATGATCTATTGAATAATATACATGCCTACGTGTATCTTTATTCAATAATTTTAACCCCGTTATTTATTGATGAATATTTTTTTTATTTACTTATTTAATTATTATTTACTTATTAACCCCTTCAGGGCTTTAACAAATAAGAAATAAAGTGTACATTAAATTAATGAATCTTCTTCATGTGCCCTATCGGGTCCCTCCGACGTCGGCGATCATCTGGGAGAAAGTTTCCTGTCCAGGGCAGTGCGGAACAGCTCTTCCACGCTTCTTATCCCGGTCCACTCTCGGATGTTTCGAAGCCAGGAATGCCGCCTCCTTCCGACCCCTCTGCGACCCTCAATCTTCCCTTTCATGATGAGCTGAAGGATGGAGTACTTTTCGCCTCTCATTATATGATCAAAGTATGAAATTTTACGGAGCTTTACTGTGTTAAGTAACTGTCTGTTTGTATTTGCTCTACGTAAAACTTCAATATTACTAGTCATGTCAGTCCAAGATATCCTTAACATTTTACGATGTATTCATATTTCAAACGCCTCTAGGTGATTTAGAGTATTCACCTTCAGCGTACATGCTTCAACACGTAAGTACATGTACATGCTTCACACTTACACGCTTCACACTCACACTTACAACACGTACATGCTTCACACTTCGTAAATTAGAACTGACTATACATAGCATTTGACCAAACTCTGTCTGAGCTTCAAGTTTAAGTCGTCATTACAGTACACTTTTCATCTTATTAAAAGATGCACGGGCTTTCTCTATTCTGCATTTGATCTCCGTATCAGGATCCAGATTGTCAGTAATAATACTGCCCAAATATTTAAACTATTTTACTCTCTCAATGTTGCCACCCTTTAATTGGAGGCACACATTTGGATGATTCTCTCGGCTAAAAACCATAAATATTATTAATATTTAAAGCATTAACTTTGTGGTTAGATATTATAACAGATTGTTAATTAACTTTGTAAAAACCACTACCAATTACTGGTAGTTAAGTAATCTTTCAATACTGTTTTTAAAATTATAAAGTTGGTGGCAAAACGACAAGTTGCTCGTATCTGTTTGCTAGTCTAGGAAGCCTTTGCAGTGGTTTAATGCGCTAAGGATCATTCCAATTAGGTGTATATATAGCTTACATTAAAATATTAAAATACAAATAAGAAAATATTAACAATGTAGATGAAGAAGGTAATGAACAAAACTAAAAATAAATCGTATTGTGTTAGTGACGAACATCGTTTCATAAAAAAATATGTATTTTGGTAAGGCTCTGATAATTACACATGAAAAAGATTATTAGTGCGTTTTCGAGATCATTTTTTATGGCAGGCAAAATCTTTAGTGTCTATTTTATGTACAATGTTTGAGATTAGGTTCACCGCGAGATGACAATGGACTATCAAAATCCGACAATCTATGACGACAGCCAATTTCTGAAACAGGGTTCATATGTCAAACACGTGGAAAGGCGAAGAAGGCCGGTGACGCATAAAATATTGAATCTAGAAATCTGTTAGCGTATTTTCGTGACCACAGAAAATATATAATGATTGGGATTGAAGTTCCGAGGGTAGAAGAATATTTAGGTATAATATAATAAGAATATTTGTAACTGATATTTGGCCGAATTCTGAAATAAGCAATTATTAAACAATTAAACAGTTATTGTATAACTTTGTAATGCCGCCAATTTTGACGTTTTAAGTTTCACAGATTTGTAATTAATGAATTCAGTCAATCAGAAAGCTCTAAAACGTAAACAAATATCATGTTATTCAAATTAAGTTATACCTACAATTATGGATAATGAGCATTCTAATTGATTGAATTCATTAATTTCAAACCTGTCAAATTTAAAGTTCAGAATTGGTGGCATTACATTGTTCTACCTAAACTGTCAAGATACAGGAATAGCAATATTGATTATTTCAAATACGTCCTATTTTCTTGTGTTAATTATTTTTTCAGCAGCTTAACCCATCAAAAATGACGGTAGCCGATACCCATGAAATAGATAACTACTTTTATGAACATATTTAAACATTTTATATTTACCCTGCCGGCAGTTAATGGTACTATTTTAAACCATAAACTGATTGTGGGTACGTAAAACTACGACAACATAATTAAATAATTAATATTATAAATTGAATACACATTAAAATAAAATCAAAAATAAAATCATAAAAATTATTCCGGTGTCGGGAATCGAACCCGAGTCTCTTGGGTGAGTAGCCATTTCATCATATAGATGTCATTTATTTCGGAGAAAGTGTTTAAAAAGCCAGTGTATGTAAAGAAAATATATTTTAGAAAATATATTGAATGCTCTATAATAATGTTTTACAAATTCGATTCTTTGCTAAGTCCTAGGTATATGTTGTCTTTTTTTTGAGGGGTCCCGCACATACTAAGTTTATCTTTTTAAATCATTCAAATTCACTTTGTAGTGCCACTCCCTCACCACACACAAGAATGATAATTATTTTTATTGAAGTATACATACATTAAAAATATAAAAATAAAATAATAAACACTTTTTTTTAATCACGATTAATTTTGATTACAAAAATGCTAAATATTTTGGGAGTGATGCTCCCTTTTTCAGCAAGAAATATTCTAAAACTAATTTTCAAGTATAAACATGTCAGTTTTGTTCTCAGAACAACGAACAAAAATTCCGATTCTTCTTACTTCAGTGCCAGTTACTATGTACAAATCCCTAATTAGAAGCTTATTAGAATTCTCATCAACAATCTGGTCATCCAATTAAGATATCCACAATAACAGAGTAGAAAAAATCCAAAAAAAATCCTTAAATCATTGACATATCGACAAGGTCTAAGTAATCCATTTGATACATACGAAAAGAGACTCGAAAATTTTCACCTAATCTCCCTAGACAAAAGAAGAAAAATCACAGACTAAATGACTCTCAACAAAATAGCCAATAACAAACTAGATATCCCCTTAATACTGTCTACACCAATCTAAGCTATTTCTCTCCTCTATCTAGAATGATCAGCCACTTTGACGAGACATCATTCAGAGTCGGCAATCTTGAATTATTTTTTATGACACAGGCTCAGTTCAAAAGTGAAATTTTGATAAACTTGGTTGACGGTCGCATGAGCGTGTAATACATGCTCATCATAGATACACGGTGTTAACCTTGGGACCCGTGCACTCTCCTTAAACTTGTTTATCTAGGAATCATTCCTAAATTGTAATTATTAATTTGTGATAGTATTTATATTATACTGAATATTATTTACAATTTATTTATCGCTAAGACTTTTTTACTCATAATGTCTTCTTCTTCTTCCCCTTGTCCTATTAGGGTCGGGGGCCCAAAGACTCGACAATATGTTTCCATGTTCTCCTGTCTTGCGCTGCTTCTGTAACCAGTCTAGACCCATTCTGTTTTCATACACATTTTTATGTTGCCTCTCCTAGCTTAATCTGGGGCGACCCGATCGTCTTCCTTCCGGGGTTGCCAGGAGGATTCTTCTTGGTATTCGTTCCTCTGGCATTCTTAGCACATATCCAAGCTACCTCAATTTTGATTTTTCTATGTATAGGAGTAGGGGTTCCATGCCGAGTGTGTACCTTATGTCGGCAGTTCTCATTCTGTCCATCAATGTGACTCCTGCTACTCCCCTTAGGAAACTCATCTCAGCAGCCTGGAGCCTTGCTTTCACTCTCTCCGTCAAGATCCAAATTTGATGGCTATATATTAGGGAGGGTCTGTATACAGACACTAAGCTCGGATTTTCTTATCACCGCACTACAGAGAACGTAGAACGCCGACTGCAGCTCCGATTCTTCTATCTATTTCACTTTCCTGTCTCCCGTAGCTAGAAAACTCCACCCCAAGGTATTTGAATTTTACGACTTGCTTCAGCTGGGTTCCCTGTATGCCGATCGAGCACTGCTCTTGGTCTCTTCCTACGACCGTAATCTCTGTTTTGGCAGTGTACTAATCTTCATCCCTCCTCAAGTCCTCTTGTGTGGGAGCCAGCCTCACTACATCATCCGTAAGGAGTAAAGAATCTATCTCCACATCCCAACTCTAACGGTCCTTGTTGTTTGGCTTTTCCGGCTTATCCTGTCCATATAAAGGGTGAACAGGATTGGCGAAAGTGGGCAATCTTGTCTCAATCCTATTCCATATTGAACCCCTCCGATATTGCGCCGTTTATTCTTACGCAACTTTTGCAATCCTCATAGAAGGATGCCTTGAGAAAATCTCTCTCTAATCCATATTCTTCCAGCACTGTCCACAGGATATCGCGCGGTACTTACGGTAGTCAAATGCTTTCTCCAGGTCTATGAATGTCATACAAATATTTTTTCCATATTTCCAGCTTTTCTGGATAGTATGTTGCTATTTATGTATTATTTATTTATAAAAAGTGTATTGTGTATTATGTGAAAACTTGCTTATCAAAAACTTATCCCTAAATTGTGATTATTAATTTCCAATATTTATTTATTTTTTCTAAATATTATTTAAAATTCATTTTATCATTAAGGCATTATTTTTTTTATTTTGTATTACTTATCTTGTATAAAAATTTATTTATTTATTACTTATTATCAATTTATCGTATTGTGGAATTATGTCATATTCAAAATGTTAATAGTAATGATTTAATTTTCAAAAAATTTACAAAATTTTCATACTTTGTACTCTAATGTCAGTCACTTTGGAACCATCTATTAGGGTCATTAATGACCTGTTGATGGTCTGTTTGTTAAAAAATAAAATAAAATAATTAAATATTACTCATGGATTTTGCTCTCACTCTCTCCATTATAAACCAAATATGATGGTCATGTATTAGGGTGAATTATTTAAAAAAAATTTACTAATTACAGGCCTTCAAAATGAAACGTCAAGTAGACAAAAGTAGGAAAGTATTTTTGGTACCTTTTTCTATTTTTTTCATCAAATATGAATGTTTTTATCCTATATGATAAATAGAGGAATCAAATTAAATTTTTTAATAGTGTAACTTGCAATTGTAAAAATGAACCTACAGACAAACGTCTTTTTAGTCGTTTTATGGGACTAAATATTATAAAATGTAAAAAAATAAATAGAAAAAAAAAAAAAAAAAATAAATAAATAACTTGCTAAATATTAAGAAATTTTGTGAATCACAACACATCACGCCAGATATTTTTGGCTGTTGAATCATCGTTATCAATGACCTCGATTCAAAAAGAAGAAGAGCTTAGGAGTAATTTTTCAATTAAGTTTAATTTTATAATAAGTGATTTGAGGTAATATTAGGTAAAGAGTTGTTCGTGTCCGATCCTACATCAAATATATGCGCGTTTTCAAAAATCTTCCAAGAAATATTTGTTTAATTCTTAAGAAAGACCGCAATTTTACTTAAAAAAACCTTGCGTCACAAACAGAATAAATTAAATCAAAGTCATACGACGCTGTACACCAACGCAACATTCGCTTTTCGGCCGGAAGCCGCTTGATTAACCGGAAGTTGAAAATAGAATAATTCTGTTAAAAAAAATTCCACATCCGACTGATACTCACTCCAGATGAAAAAAATAAAGGAAATGAAGACACACACATTTCGGAATATTTATGTGAATATTTTTGAATAAATTTCAGATTTTTTGCTCGTGAAAAACTACGCGCGAGAATTCATATTCTTAGATAAATAGAAAGATAATTTTAGTAATATAACGAGTCACCTATACGACTCCTCGTACGTAAAGTTTCTTATTTAATAAATGCGTAATTTTTAGTAGTGCTAATAAAACTCATATATTTGGTATGTTTTTGTAACAGTAATGTATGTTATGTTTTATTTTATGATACAACATTTCAAAAAAAAACTTAGAAATGTGTTATGGGTGTATACAAATAACTTACCATAAAAATGTGTTATAGGTGTATAAAAATAGCTTACCCATAAAAATGTTTTAAATATATTATCACAACGTAAATTTACCTATTTGTAAGTGACAATATTATACCCAAGCGAGGCTAGTAAGATAAAAAAAATTTTCATCAAAAAGAGCAAAATAATTTTGAGTAACATTATTAATATGATTAATAAAAATGTACATTATTTTCACAACTTACATATTTGACATATCAAAATGTTTTAGGACTAATGGTCCTTTCGTTAGAATACCACGTATCTTAACAAATTTAAAATCAAAAATCGAAGTATAGACAATCAAAATATAAAAAAGAATATATGGAAAATTAATGATTAGTACTAACATGAAAACTAATTTAATAGATAACTATTTGTAAAAAGGACTGGATATTTATAATATTCAATTTACTATTAAAACTTTTTTATTTCTAAAATTTCTAATTTATCAAAATGTAATTCTGTATAATTTGTATGTAAAATTTGTAAGCCCTTATTTATATCAAAATAATGATCCAAAGCCAAAAGATGATTCGAAAATTCAGAATCATTATTGCTACTTAAACACCTTAAGTGTTCCTTAACTCTAATCCAAATTTCTACACGTTTTTCATATATAAAATAATCACAATCATTACAAATCAATTTATAAATACCAGATTTATTATTTCATATTTATTTTTTAATTTATTATTGGTATAGAAAGCTGGTTGAATAATATTCGATTTTTTTTAAATATTGAATTTTAAACTTGATTATTTATACGTAAAGTTTTTTCCAATGCTTTTCAATATCAAATATAGGAAGGTGAACAAAAGATTTTAAATATTTTCTACCTATGTGAATATAGCATTTATTCAACAAGAAAATTGAATAAAATATTATTAATTAAAATAAATTATAGATTAAAGGCATTCTTTTTGCGTAATTATAGGGCTTACGAACTATCACACGGCTGGTTTAAGTGGTCACTTTACGCAGTGCAATTTTCACCAATTCCAAGGTAAGAAGTTCATGAATTCCAATTTTATCTGAATAGAACCTAATTAAAAAAAACCTTATATCAGTTTAAATATAAATATATATTTTTTTTTTCGAACCATTATAAACTTTATTAATAAATAATTATGGAAGATATTTATCACTCCTAAAATCAAAATTAAAATTTTAAATTACTCATTAAATTTACCTAAACGTTTTATAAGACACTTTATTCTGATTTTTTGGAAGGAACATTTCAAAAATAATTTTCGAATTATTAAATCCAATTGACAGATTTTAATCTATTAGAAAAAAATAAAGTTTTCTTGGTGGTCGCTTAAGCGTCAGTTTTTCTGAACCGAATCTCTTCCATTTTAATAAAATACACAAAAACTATTTAATAACCATCACCTGATCTCACGAAAAAAACGTCAGTTCAAAAAGCGTTCGCTGTGAAAAAAAGATAATTTCGTGCATACATTCATGAAATATAACATTTGATTTAATTATTACATGCCTATTATGTCGTGCGGAGAATGTGAACTTCGTTCATTTTATAATCACTCACTGTAGTATACTTATATTGTATAATGTATTAATGTTATTCATTTCAATCAATTCAATGTATCATCGTAAACTGTAACTGTACTAATCAACTTGTCCTAAATGACCAGGTCAGAATGACCCTAATATCCATTAGGGTCATTCTGACCTGTCGATAGTCTTTATTAAAAAATTTAAAAATTTTAAAAAAATTATATAATAATATCATTTAAGTTGATTGAAATGAACTATATATCATTTAAAATGATTTCAGTTAAAAATTAAAATTTTAATCACCTACGATGCAGCAGAATTGTTGTATTACAATATTCAAATTTCTGACAATGATTGACATCTATATTAATTATTTTGAAAATGTGCCTTCAAAACTAAAAGGTCATGCATCCAAATTTTAAAAGCATTTCACTTCTTTTCAATAAAATGTATTGTTTCGTTCAATTTCCCCTCTCTGATGAATAGAAAGGCGATTCTTCTAGGACAAACTTGCTATAAAAATAGCATCATTTTTTATCTATTTGACACTGCCAGATTATGGTGTTCGATTTCGTTGCCCTGAATTCTTGTCGTATGCAAAGTGGCGTTTTTGGTTCTAATTTCCTTATATGAAGTATTTCTTATTTCTGCATTCATCATTTGCCTATCATTTATTCAATCACGCTTCTTTTCAATCATGTCCATCACTCCCCGAACAGAATGGAAATGCAGTGAGTACCAATATTGACGCATGACTTTTACGTCAATATATTTAGAAAAAATCTAAATAAAATATATTTATCGTTATTTTTGCTGTTTTGTTGCTATTTTTTTATAATAGCGTTTTTAGAGCAATCAAAGTATAGTTTACTTAATTTATGGAAATCTAATTATGGTGTTTATAGAAAGAAATGAAGATATCTAAAAAGCATTCGACGCCGACGTAGCAAAGATACCGCGATGTAAACCGGTTGAAAAACAAGAATGGAATAATATTCATGCGTAAATAATAAATATATCCCATTCCTCCCTTTCACAGGAAGCAAAGATTCTCAACGACTTTCCCTTCGAATTTATATTAGACAACATATTTTCAAACACAACCCTCTAGCGTGCGCCATTTCATTGGCTGTCTACGAAGGCTCTCTGAATTTTCCTCTCGGTGCGTATTTCCCTTAGTTTATTTCAACTACGACGGAGGCGAATTCATACCCGGTATTACTTTTTACTTGCTAAGTAAAGTTTGAAGTCAACTGATGCATAAAATATAAGAGTTTTTCCACTTTTCCCTGCATATTTCTCCGGACAGGAAAAACAAAAAGCAACTCTTGGCAACAAATCAAAAATACGTCGTTCTCCGTAATGACAAACATTAAGTTTAGTTTTTTAATTCGTACGCGCATTTCTAATGGCATCGTTGTATACATGATCAATAATATAATGTTCAAATATAAAATCAAGACCTTAATGAATTAGAAATACAATTAAATTTCACCAATAAACCAAGTACTGAAATAAAATTTATGTAAATAATAAAGAAATACTTGCCATACACACCCGTGAAAAATCAGTTGAAACATTTAGAATTTATGACGACTTTTACGTGACCGCGCAACATGAGCCGCGCGCTGATTGCGTATAACACTCTAATTATCTAAAGTTGTCATTCCAGAAAGTTACGGACAGACAATGACATTTTTATTTATAGTTAGATAATACACGGTGTCCGGAAAAATATTCGTATACAATTTTTTGACCACAATTGTTACATAAATTTTAAGTTTATTCAAAAATCACAATACGTGTTTGATTGGTGTAATTAATTTTATTTATATTGTTATATTAGATTTTTAAAAAGGAAGAAAGGATTGTTTTACGCGTGTTCAAAATTGTGCGATTTTACTACGTTGTTTTATTTTATTTTTACTCCTTTTCTTTTAACTCGTAGCGTCTGCGGTTTGTTGTCTGCCGGAAAAACTTTGGATCCATTTTTAACCCTTTTCCCGTAATCCAATCGAGCTGAAACTTTGCAGGCAAACACGTAGGGATGATAATAATGATTTAACAAATTTTCGTTTAAAAAAATGTGAGAATTATAGTATAATTTTGGATTTTTTGAAATTTTAATGGTTTTTCAAATTTTGGAATCAATACAATGTGTAATGATCCCGACGAGTGCAGTATGCACGAAACCTGATTCAATGATAAAGAGAGTATAGTAAAAATTTGTTTTTTATGGGTTAGTTTTTTATTTTATTGAGGTTTATTCATTTGAAATCTATTTTATTAAAATGTGTTTTATTATATTCCTTAATCCCGTACAGATATAAAAGTTATAATTTCTTTTTTCTGTACAAATTTATCTAAAATAAGTTTTTTATTTGAATACACGTGGTGAAGAATCATCTTGAAGACATCTTTATTTGAATACAAGTAGTGTGTGTGTGTGGACCGCAAACAATGTTCTTAGACCCACTATACGTTAGAATACCAGTACTTATCTTTTTATTTTTTTATTTATTCTAGTATGTGGGGAGGTCAATGCAGTCCTACACTTTCCGTATAAGAATACAAATACTGAGTTATAATACAAGCGATTCATATAAAAAAATAATAGAAAAAGATGTAGATATATAAAAAGATAAGGTGTATAGAAAAGAATTGTTAAATCAGGTACATAAGATATATAAAAAAGGTCCGAAGCGAAAAAGTAAGTTATCAGTAAAGAAATAAATAATTATAGTAATATCAACATAGATATATAAGAACAACGCTTTTAGCGGGCTGTGGCATCTTGATTATGAGAGTCCTGTATCTTTCCCCTATATGCATCGATGCTGGAGGCTAGAGTAAGACGGGCTTCCAGGATGGGGATTTTCTCGAAGCAAAAAATATATCAATGACCAAAAAAAAAAGGTCGCCAAGAAAAAAATTTAAAAGGTAACCAAAAAAAAATTCGACAAAAAAAATATCGATATTTGATATATCGCGACAAAATATATTGACGATAAATATCGATATTTTTTACCCATCCCTGTGGTGGGCTGATTGATCTGCTTGACGAAAAGATCCGGTTCACTGAGCCGGTTCGTTCACAAACGACGCACCTCTAGTAGATACATCTAAGCATAAACTACATAACATAAGCAAACCAGATTAATCAAGTAAACCCTTGACCAGATAAGTCATAGGATACAAACTGAACTGGAACAGTATTTCGAAATTTACACTGTTTTGCTCTAGAATATACACACGCAGGTACGCTAGTTCGCTAGTTGTCTATGTTTACTCGCCTCACGTATCTGTTGATTTTGCTGCGGTCAAATCATAGATGAATCAAAGCGGTGGCTTTCTGGAGTCATATCGTATATTTTCTTGTGATTTATCAGTTTCTTGGTGTTTCCAATTTATTTTAAAGCATCGTGAATATTGGAAGACCCTCAGAAATATGCAGTTCTTATCATATAAGTGCCTTGTGACAATATTTTAAATTAAAAATATATTTCGTGCATCTTTCCCCGGTGTGCGTTTATTTGAGACAGAAAAGAGGGTCGTGTCCTTATTTATAAATAAAATATTTGAAATGTTGCATACAGATTTTTTAATCTGATAAGCTGTTTGCTTATAACAAACGTTTAAAAAAAATTACAGTTTTTTTTTTTCAAATTTCTTATTATTCAAAAACGGTTCTTTCAAATTTGGGTACGCTTCATTTTAAATATTTTTTTCTTAATGAGGACATAAAGTTATTTTCAGTATCACATAAACGTGTTCATCAAAGTTGCATCATAGTCACAGCGATGAAGCTCCACGGGAATGGACATGACGAGGTCATTTTTTTTCAAAACTTTCCAATAAAATATTATCTTAATAAGTGCCAATATAAAAAATATACTAAATCAGTTACCTCTTTGTAAAAGATTACCCAATTTCTACTCAAATTTCATATTCGCAGGGTGGAAATTCCTTAATAAAACACCATGAACTGTTAAATGATCCGCCTCTAGTTTGAAACATGTGTTTGTACTCGCGGTAGCGTGTTTGCACTGCGCGCTCTCATTGAACTTACTCGCTCGCCTAATAAACTGTGGAAGTCCCACACTTAAGTAGGAGGACTTGTGGAGTGTGGAGACTGCTAATCCAACTTGAAATAGAGCTTTTGCTAGCAGTTTTGCAGCCAAATAACTTCACCCACTGCTATCTTGTACGCTCGCTAATGAACTGCCCGAGTTATGAATTCCATTTCCAGATTAGAACCACTTTATGTGTTTGATCGCCATATTTTATGAGAATTTACCTAATGTGTAATTGTTGCAAGCGCAATTTAATGGCTTAGTCGTATGTTGCGTAATTTCGAGTAATATTAATTTATTTTCTACGGAACATAAACTTTTTTATTCCTCTTTAAGGTGCTGAATCTGCCTTAAGGTACAACTAAATTATTGCGTTTCCGTCAAGATGAAGATGCAGTGGTATTGAAATTGGTCATCGTTAAAAATAATCAATGTAGTATAAACACTTTGTTAGTTTATCGATACTTTTAATTTTCCCACAAACGCTTTAAACTTAAGGCTGGACATTCACTGCAAATGCATATTTTGGCGTTTTTTTTTACGAAAATGTGGGTTTTTATTATTCATTTATATCAGATGTATACTCTAGACTGCAATTTTTCAAGAGCAATAACTTAAATAGAAACTTTGTCATTATAAAAAATGAATATTATTTACAAACCTTAATAAAACAATAAATTATAAATTAATCGACAGGCCGCGGCCAAAAAATTGTTTTTTGTGTCCTAGGCGGCGCTTATTTTGCATAAATATTTATATGTACGCATAATTTGTTTTTTATACGTATAAAGTATACTTCATTATCTAGAACTTTTACTAAGGAAATCAAAAAATATTAAATATTAATAAAGTTAAAATGTTTTAAATTTGCAAGAAATTTTTACGTTTTTTATTCATTTTAAAACGCTTTTTAAGATTTTGCAAATATTTTTTAGGTTTTTTATTAATTTTAAAACGCTTTTTATTTATATAAAGAGATGAATTAAAACAGTACATTCTATTTATTTATTCCCGTATTTTGAGGCTTTACAAACATAATAAAAAAAAAATTAAATAAAAACAAAATAATTAATATTTAAAAATAAAAATTCCAAAGTATGAAATGTGTCAATAAATGACATATATTTCTTGAATTTCTTGATTTTTTTATTTCTTGATTTTCTAACTAAATATTCTAAATAATGAAGTATATTTTATACGTATAAAAAAAAATATTAAGCGTATAAATATTCATTAAAAATAAGCGCCACCTAGGACACAAAAAACGATTTTTTGGCCGCGGACTGTCGATTAATGCTTATATTTTATTAATTATTATAGATAATGTGCAGTTTATAATTTTTATATAATAACAAAGGTTAAGTTATTGCTCTAAAAAAAATGCAGCCTTGAGTATACATTCTGATATAAATGAATAATAAAAACCCACATTTTGTGTACATTATATATGTAAATAATATTTGCATGCATGATCATTTACAAATGTATACATACATATACATACATTTACAACATACTTATGTCTTACTTATTATGTACTTAATGTTATGCCTTATTAGAGCTTGTATTAATGCTTTGTAGTAATCTTATATCATAATTGCTTGTCAATGTCATGATATATAGGTACTTGCCATGAACTGTATGTTGTGCTTGATATTACCCGCCTTTATTTTATGTATACGCCCAAAGGGCGTTAATAATAAATAAACAAAAATATATAGCGTTAACCAAAAACTCATTTTTACAGTTAATAACCGATTTTGAAAGAATCTTTGTACAGTTTAAAAGCATTTTATCAAAATTTTCTTAATTTTAGAATCTCGACTGTGATTTTAAAATCAGTTACAAAAACGTTTATCTTAATTTCGTCTATTGCACGGATAGGGGCACTTTGCCGTAGCTGAACCCGTTAAATCGATCCTAGCAAAATTAAAAATGGATAGCTTGGGTAGTTTCTTCATGTTGAATAACTAAACGAGGAAAGAATTTAAAGAAAAATTTCACGGTACAGAAATATAGGACTGAAGCGAAAGACTTGGCATCACCGGAAAATATGGTATTTTTATACATCTCAATATTTACACGAGCATGCATGATAAGAGATGTATGAATATGGACAATGCGAGGCCTTTTCAAAAAACATTGTTGAGTTAGAATTATATATTTTTGCACATATTTTGTTGTACAACGTACCAAATATCATCTTTGTGTGACTTTTTAGTATTAATTTACAACTAAAAGTGATACAACTGCATATATTACATTTTTACTTAAATTGAGTGCAAGAATATCTCTTTTTGTGTGTGATTGTTTTGTTGTAAGATATATAAACCATTAATGATATTTCTTCTCGTTGGTATACAAATGTCGACACCTTCAGATATCTAGGCATAGACCTAGTTGGAGGAGCTGATCTGTAAAAAGAAATACGTTCTCAAGTTAACCACAATTTGTAAAATAAAGGTATGGCCATCGGGAACAAGATGATGAAAAGAAAAGATGAATCTATAAGGCATAAATAAAAAGAAATAAATACAGTAATGACGTACGGCGTTTAATCAAGGGCAGACACAATCTGGACTAAACATATATTGAGAACTTCCGAGATGAAGACTCTGTGGATGATAGCAGGCCAGACTCTGAGGGAATGCGTGAGGAACACCAGAATAAGAGAGATATGTTTAGTAGAGATCGAAGAAGGGACTGGTATGATCATATCCAGAGAATGGATAGCACCAGACTGGCCTTATATCTCACGACATGATCAGCCTCACGGAACCCGCCCACGTGCAAGCCTTCCAAAGAATAGAAGGATAGTTGGGAATCCACCTCACAGGAGGCGCTTTCCTCTGGAAAACAGTCTATTGAAAGGAAAAAAAAGAAGAAAGTATACAATAGAATCAATTTTAAGGCTCACAGTACTATTTTCATTACGAGAACAAAAACTTGAAACCTCATCATCTCAGTAAGAATATTTTGGAAAGGCCTTACACTCGGGGTGCGTACCTGCGTACGTCATCAGGACAGAATTTTTTCGTGACGTATAAGAGGACGAGATTGAGAATGTGATTAATTTTAAATTATAAATATCTTTCAAAACTAATATTTTACAACCCTTACATTAAATATAAATGAATAACAAAAAAAAATACTTTTTACCATGGCTCTGGCTTTCATATTTTTTAATACATTTTTTATTTTTTATTTGTTTTATTTTATCCGTTTAATTCATAAATATTTTGTAAAAGAAATATTTCAACATGATGCCACCTTAAGAGAGCCTTACTGATATCCGCAACGCTCCGAAAAATCTACTGATTAACATTTTTTCCTTTGACTACCCAATGTTCGTGAAAACGTTACGTTAAAAAAAACTTAAGTGCTCTTACATTATTCTAAAGGTTCTCAACGGGCGATAAAAACGTACCTGTCTGTATTTTTATAATGTGAATTTACGCATTCTTTACATTTATACAAACATCATTCTTGGAAATATATAACATAACTAGTGATGTAATGGTATTTTAACCGGTGAAACACTAAACGTTATTTGAGATTTGTATCTGATTGTTGTATCGATAATTGGCAATTGATTTTTCGCAATTCGACGGGAAACCACTCGACAATAGTCTTACCCAAATACAAATTGAGTGATACATGTGCTACCGGTTAAATAACGGTTCAATCGTCGCTAACCATAACACGAGGATGATTTTCACCCGTAAAAATATATTTTTACCATTTTGCACAATTATAACTGTGATGTCCTTGCTTTTTACAAAGAAAGGATCTTTGTCGGGAATCTGTAATCCTTAGTGAAAGTTCAAATGTAACTCTGGGTTTATAAAAAAAAATCGTAAAAAATGTGCGAGACAAAATAAACGGTTCTAAATAGCTCTCCACGTGCGTGCTTTCGTGACAGCTTTCTTTAAGACGCGCCCCAAACGGCGCGCCTCTTTTATCCCATTTTCTCTCTCTTATTCCTTTCATGCGCTCAGACAGACATTCATCCAGATATATTACAATAACTAACTAACCCTCGCTCTATTTCTCCTCAGGAGTAGACAGGGAGCATCAGTTTTGCTTCGGCTACATTAATACATCTTGTGGTGCATGTTCTACGGTTGTTGAAGCTTTTAATAATCCAATACAACTTTCACATACATGGTATTACCGATTAATAGCTACAATTGTTTATTATTATAAATACATGTTTTTAAATCCAGCCAAGGTAATTAGTAGTAACCCCCTTGATTATATATATATAACACACCTATAAGTGTTATATGTACAGTTCATTGGGAAGGAAATGAAAAAAGAAACAAATTTTACTTTTGCCTAGCATTATACAATCCAGTATGTAGTATATACTGGATTGGTATAATTTTTTAATACAATTTTGTTTTAATTAAAGTAATGTGTGCATTATGTAGTTACTCAATAAATAAGTTATTTACCAAAAGATAAAAAGAGAACAACAAAAGCAATAGAGGTTTTAGAAAATAAAAGCAATGTAAGGCAATCCACGAAATTCCATTAAACAAAACTCAAGCGTTAGAAGTGTTACAAAGTAAAGCAATCCAATGAAAAATAATTAATAACAAATCAATCAAATTAAGATCAATAGCTAAAATGTAGTATAGTATGAGCAGGTAAGACACAAGAAGTACAGGAGAATAAAATAAAATAAACATGGCAGAACTGCATCAGCAGTGGGTGGATATGAATGATATCTAAATATACCGCCATTTGAGAAGAAAAGAGACGTGTACAAAATAACAAAGGCAATGAAGAAAACAAAATGTAAGTTATGTTAGTATATAACCACTTAGTAAGATTTTTAGATTACCGGTTTTGAGGCGTACCAGTCTCTTCGTCAGGACAACCACCACACTAGCATGTAAATACCATTTCACTCCACAACCATAGTTTTTTTTACACACTAACACCTTCTCAAAATATTCCTTAAATGCGTGTTGAAACAATTTTACGTTTTTGAATTTGATAACTTAATCATAATGAAATAAATGTTTAATATGTTTTCTTTGATTGATTCTCTTTAAAAAAAATTTCAGCACAATAAAAAGTATAACCCCTAAAATCCTGAGGAATTTGAAGGAAAGGAAGAAAAATATTACTTTCATCCTCAATACTAATTGATGATGGTAACATTTTTGAAATTATGTGAAAAGATATTATTTCCAAGATTGAGTAATTCTTAAAAGATCAATCCAATAAGTGAAAGAAAGGATGAAAACAGCGTGCGCAAGTTTACTTTACACCCCAAGAACACATTTATCGCCCTATCGCGACACCGCGCCATTGACGTCAGAGGCGACTTATGAGACCTTTATTTCGACACCAGACATGTTTTCCGTTGCTTTACAGGTGATACCAGCCACTTTTAAATTGTTAATGCATTTATTACAGCTTACCTTGTTACATTCGTATCTATCAAGTGTCCAGTATGATGAAAATGTTGAGCATACGAAATATTAAATTTTTTGATATTAATAAGGGTTTACAAATTTTGCATACAAATTACACAGAATCACAATTTGATAAATTATAAATTTTGGAAATAAGAAAGAGTGTAAATAGTAAATTGAATGTTATAAATAATCAGGTCCTTTTTGCAAATAGTCAACTTACTTTACTTTTACTTTATACTTATTACTTTACAAGGTACTTTATATTATCATTTTCCATATATAACTTTTTAATGATCTTTTGATCTATACTTCGATTTTTAAATTTTATTTTTGTTATCCTGACGAAGAAGCCATTGGCTTCGAAACATGTTGAATTTTTTTCAATAAATAAGTGGTGTTTACAAAGTTAATTTATATAAATTGAAATATTAAATGCTTATTTATGGCTTATTGATGATTTATTGATCACTTGATATTCTTAATAACTATTTAATTTAGAGCATCAGAATCTTACGTCATCATCATTATTATTACAAGCTCGATAGCCCTGGGTGGGTCTTAGCTGAATTTAGAAGTCTCCTCCATTCTTATCTGTCTGTTGTTTTTGTCTTCCAGTTTCGTTTTTTTTTCAATTTTACACTTCAACATGACAATAAGCCCAATTACAGAAGGGAAACATAACACAAAACACCAAGGTTTGAGTAAATCACGTGGATTAATTGTGACTTCACCGGAAATCGAACCCGGAACCCTTGGTGTGAGAAGGCAGTATCATGCCCACTAGGCTACGAAGGCCGCCTATTCTTATTCATTATACGGATGTATCAGCGCTGACAGAGTCCATCCATCGCAATTTGGGCCTTCCTGGTCTTCTTGTGGGGAGTGTGAGGTGTTTTACAGGATTGTCGTCGTCCATTCTGACTGCGTGACTAGGCCATCTCAAGCGTCCCACTTTGACGGAACTAGTCACATCGACAGGATAATACTTCAGCAAATAAGAGATACATCCGGTACTCTCGAAACTCGAGTAGCAAAATATAAAATATTGTAACGAGGCTCAAAAGAATTACGCACTCCTGTCAAGCTAGTCGTTTGAAGTTGTCAAAACACTATCGAAAAATCCAGGACAGCCTAGCGTAATCTACGACTTTCGGGAGGCATCTAAAACATTCGGGAAACATCTATTAGAATCCAGAAACTACGAGAATCTTCTCCTAAACACTGGAAAGGTCTAGTGTGTTCGAAACCTCGATACACGAATACAGATACGGGGCCAAGTCGCACGCGAGTTGTTGTTGTCTTGACAGCGAAACAATGCGAAGGCAGCCGCGGGCTGCGGAGACCAGGATAGGGTAAGACCAACCATGTAATAACTCAGGCGAATAATCTAGCAAAGTTCTTACGTAGCGGAATAAATCAAAGCGAATAATAAGTGTGAAAACTAGATAGAATGTTTTAGAGAATATTGAATAAAGTGTTAAAGCGATAATAAAGTGTATATTTGCAATTAATTTGTTAAATGACAAAATAGTGTAATTTAAGGATAAGTGATTAATTTAATAGTGATAAGTGACTTAGTATATTAAATAATTAATGAATCAGTAATTTGTAAATTGCTAATTAATTTCCAGTATTTTCGTTAATTCCTCCCGCAGCCAAGACACGTGACAATATAATAACACTCTACAAAAGTTTACATCAGGAAATAATCAGTCCATTAAGAAATTTACAGAATTCCACCTATTTCGAATACGCTTTAACGAATATTTTTAATTTCGATACTAAATAATTCAAAATTTCTATCAAAAATTTTATTATATGATTACGGCAAGGCCTCGAAATATACTGTTGGCATTTTATATATAATCATATAAACAAGGAAGGTAAATTAATTTAAGAGTTGTCACCCAACATTAGTAAAACAATAAAGTTCTCTCCAATTATATAGGAATTAACAGTTAGCAAAGTTGATATAAAATGTTCGTTGCAAACAAAGTTTCTCAATAAATTCTGCCTCGAATTTTTTCTAGGCTCAAAACAAATTACGAGATGTGAGATTGCTAGATAGTCGAAAAAGTTTAAGGCTATATATTACACAATACATGTCAAATCTTTCTAATGCAAACCAAGAAAATACCCTCGTAGCCCAGTGGGCACGACACTGACTTCTCATACCGAGGGTTACTGGGTTCGAATCCCGGTGAGATCACAATTAATCTAAGTGACTAACTCAAGCCTGGGTATTGTGATATGTTTCGCTTTAATAATTGGTCCTCTTGGCCTGTTGAAAGATTTGTTTAAACTGAAAAATGCTGATAAAATGGTTAATAACTATGAACACAACGTTGTTTACTTCACACAATGACAGTTTAATTAAATTAATTAATTAAAACGTTTTCGACGCTTACTGCATCATCTTCAGTAATATACTAACTTAAGACTAGAAGACATTTTATCTACTACATAGGGGCGGGAGTTGTCAGGAGTGGGGGAGGGGCAGGCGGAAAGTGAAAGTGGTTGCTGGGAGGGGCTAGTATGGTAAGAAGGGGGGATGTAATAAGTGGTGTTTGTATGTTTAAGGCCTTATCATTATTTCGATGAATTTCTATATTTTCCAAAATGTCCAATTTCTTTCCTTTTTTGCATACATGCAACACCTCCACGTTATCATACTTGAAGTGATGTCCCTCTGATCTCACATGGTCTGCCATCTCTGAATTAATATTGAAATTTTTTATCCCTTTAAAATGTTCATCTATTCGCGTTTTTATTTTGCTTCCGGTTTGTCCTATATAGCATGATTGGCAGTTCCCACAATTAATTTTATAAACCCCACTATTATCTAGATGTTCTGTTTTAGTTTTATTATTGAAAATGTATTTTTTAAAGGTGTTGTTTGTGTAGAACGCGGGTCTGAACTTTCTATCTTCACATAAATTAAGAAGGTCTGTGGTGACAACGTTGTGTTCTATTCATAGTTATTTACAATTAACTTCCACAAAGTTGATCACGAAAATTTCGAAATATTAAAATGGTTAATTTATTAAGGGCTTGCACTACCTTGAGGCCTCATAAATGACATTTAAATTCTAATACACTGTTTGATGTTACTATTCCACATACACAACTCTTTATATTATCATTGTTACGTATATTATTTGATATTTTTAATTAACAAATTATTTTTATTTTTCAAAATGGCGGACTGTAGCTGCCTCGCAAAGGTTCGTCTCCATGACGCGCGCAGCTGGTGGAGATAATCATGTCGCCAGGGATTTATTGAAATGAAAAAGTTAATTTTTTTCTTGTTAAATGAATATTATTCCTATAGCCTACATTTAACGATTTATCATAAATAGTGCGTATCAAAAAAAAAAAATTTTTGTGCAAATAGGTTTGAAAATAATTTTTTATCACTTATTTCCTAAAAGAAATAAAAAAGAAAGTCAAAATTTTTCAATAAGCAAACGGCGAATTTTATCAAAAAATCATAAACAGCATCGTAGATAATGTTATTTGTAAAGTGTATGTAAAATTTGAACAAAATCGGCTTTATAGTTTTTGAGATATCATCTCCAGCACTCTAAAAATGGGAGTTTCGAGAAAAATGCCAATGAATAACGTAATCTTAAATTATAACTTTAACTAAATCCTGGGTATCTCCGGGTACAGACCGTTAGCAACGTAATTTGTATTTAAAATGTAAAAGTAGGAAGAAAAACGCCCGGAATTTTCCGCTAATATAAATAGCCCACCCCGCTCTGCTATTTTTAATGTAGGTATTTTTCAAATTCATAAATAGCTTTTTTAAGTGTTACGGTTTTCTTTATATTGAGTATACCCTTCGGTGTAGCTAACGCGAGTGATATACCTAACTGTTATTTACAAATCTTTAAAGAGCTTTCATAAAATATATATCATACGTCGGTACAAAGAATCACACATTTCCGTGACACGAAATCGCTCAAAATTGTATTTTAGGCCGCTTTCTTAGCTTAGGTAGCACGCGAGATTTCAATTATTTGAAGATTGAATTTTAAGTATGTTTGGGAACCGTTGCGAAGTGAACCAATGTTGATTTATACTGCCGCACACATCTATTTTTTGCATCCTGTCATTCGGTACGCCTATATACGCGTGATCGTTTAGAAAGTAAAATAAACGTATCGTAAATGCCTTGAGGCTGAAATAAATTAACATAATAATATAATTACAGCTTGTAAATTCTACAATTTGAAGCCAGGTTGAATATTTGCTCTCCGTGAATTAAAAAAGTTAAAGAAATCATAATATTACTTGGTCCTATACACCGTACGTAGGAGCATACAAATAAATGCATAATTTAATATTAAACAATTCGACAGAAAGTAAAAAAAGATAACGGAGAAATGATATATCTGAATTTTGTTCAGAAAGCAATATATTAACGAGGAAAAAGCTATAATAGCATTCGTTCTATTTAGTTGTTCTTTCAATTGGGATTTTTTAAATCAGTCCGTGTCCTTTAATATAAATTTAAATAAAGAAAATAATTAGATTTTTGCGATATTAATTTGACATTTTTGGTAAATAAGTATGTAATTTAAAGGATTAGCCCATACTTTACACCAGCATCCCACATTATTACTCAATTAATCAAGGCGACACTAAGTTTCCGTTATTATTAGATGCTTAATTCATATTAATTACCTTTACATAAATAAACACAAGCATAAGACACTTTGTAAATATAACACCTTGCCAGGAATATATAAATACCTGTTCTTAGGTAGGTAGCTTTTCTTTTATTCAACTTACCAATTATCATTTTAAAGTAAAAATAGTTACAGTTTATATATTTACTTTACGTAAATAAATAGCAAAGAAAATAGAAAATAAACCAAAAAAGGTTCATTTTAATTTAAAAAGTAGCTAGAAGAAAAAAAAATATTAAATTATATTAAATTTATAGCTGTAATTTTGTATATGAAGAGTGCTACAGATAATTATTTCGGGCTGAGATATTTATAATAAAGCACTTTCCATTTTAGTATATATATTTACTGTTTTTAATATCTTTCAGTCGTGGCAATGTACGGTCGATATTTAGAATTTCACATCTGAGGTTGGCCTGTTCATTTGGTTTAATTAAAAAAGATAAAATTGTGTTATTTAGGATTGTATTGCTAACGTCTAACCAAAATAGTGTAGGTTGCTATTTAAAATAATATTTAGAGAGATCAATATGCAAGATTTATTTAATTAACTAAAAATGTTTATATTCTTACTTCACTCATCGACAGTCAATTAATTTCTCTTGTTATACTGAATGTTTTACTTCCTTTCTTTTAACTCGTGGCGTATGCTTGTCTGCTTGTCTAACGAAAAAACTTCGGATCGATTTTTAACCCTTTTTTTGTGATCCAATAGAGCTGAAACTTTGCAAGTAGACTCGTGGCGATGATCAAGAAGATCTATCAAATTTTCGTTAAAAAAAATAATAATTATAGTATAATTTTAGATTTTTCAAATTTTTAATGGTTTTTTCATACAACTAAGTAAGTTGTGTGGAGATTCCGACGCATATGGTAGACATGAAACCCGAAAATGAGAAAGGGAGTATTCTAGAAACTTGGTTTTTATGGGTTAGTTTTTTTCTATGCAACAGATCAATGATATTTTCATATTTTGAATAACTAATTAAACCAAACAAAGGAATTTGAATAATTTGTTTTTTTTTTAAACAATTTATTATGTGACGTTGCAACACGGTGGTATATTTTAAATATGCATACAGCGTGTAACAAACCTTGTCCACAATACAATATCCTACATATGGATATCTGCCTTGATTATGAGTCAAAAGTGTTCAAACAACCTTCAACATGTTATAGAGATACGCGAAATCAAAGTTAGCATTTTTTTTCAATACTTCAGTTATGACCTAATTATCAATTGTTAATGGAGGTACGCGTGTATATATCAAAGATTGCATTTTTTTCAATATTTGGGACTTATTTTTGTGAAACCTTGAACTATAATTACAGTTACTTATACTAATTATGAAAAAAAAATGGTTGAATACACGTCAAATGATTAAAACCTTGCAAAAAAAGTGTATTTTCAATTTCTGTAAGGTTTTCATCATTTTATTTGACTAGTATTCAAACGAGTAAATTTTATATTAGATCATGATTGCTTGAACATTTTAAACTCAATCAAGCTTAGTCAATATCTGACGGAGAATATATGCGTGAAATTTTTAATGCTTTAAGTTGAATTATTGGCGGTAATATAGGAACTTTAACGAATATGTTGAAATTATTGATTGATTTGGCGTTTACTTGCAGAGTATATAATATTTGGATATCGTTCAAGAGAAATTAACGATAACGTACGATTATGTAAAACCATTTTTATCTAAAAATTCAACTATAAGCATATGTGGGAAATAAGTTGGTAACAAATAAAAAGCCACATCGCACAACGATGATGCATTTTCTGGCCGTGCAAAGTCAAATTTCGGTAACATTAATTAGCGATCTTTTTCACGTGATTTCATTGTGTGCGATTTTTTCTTTGGGGCTAGAAAAAATAGGGGTCTGCACTACGTCAAAGTAAATTAAATATAATTAATAATAAGTTCATTTTTATTAATTTTATTTATAATGGCAACACAAAATTATTTTACTCTTTTTGAAGAAGAAAAAATTCAATAGCTTAAAGACAACGATCGCCAAGAAATCTATTATAGACTAAGAGCCAGCGACCGCCAGACTAACGTTATAGTATCAAACCTGAAATATTTTCTCTACATGTACAATACAGTAGGTAAGAAGGTTTGATTATTATGACATTTCAGTTTGGGGCATTTTAGCAGATAAATAAGTGATACAAATACAAAAAAACAAAGTAAAACGTAAAAATTACAAACCTGGTTTTTTAATATGTTTTTACTTTTTTTACCAGGCGCTTTTGACGGGTCCGTTGAAACTCTACAAAAAATGATTTTTTCTTCTTCAAAATGAGCAAACTAATTTTGTAGTGACATTATTAATATAATTAATAAAAATGAACTTTTCACCACTTTTGTATTGAAACATGTTTCAATACAGAAGTGGTGAAAACAAAGTTCATTTTTATTAATTATATATAATGATTTTTTCATTTACGCTATAGAAAGAAATCTGAATTTTATATATTTTATTCAGGCCACTAATTAACAATATTTACATACTAGCTGTAACCCATAAATGACAGTAATTTAACACGCCAGTTCCTAAGGAATAAGTTTTTATTTATTTTATTAAGAAAATTTCGGAAAAAAAAATGAGAAAAAAATTTTAGGGAAAAAAAATTTGAAAAAAAAAGTTTTTTGGGAAAAAAGTTTTTGGAGAAAAAAAATTTTAGGGATTTTTTTTTATAAATATCCAAGCCTTACTTACTACAATCTACATTTACGAAAAACATTTCAGGTTTGTTACTATAATGCAACTCTAGCGGTCGCTGGATCTACACTATTTTATTTTTGGGTCGCAGTCCTAGGTTTGGTCTGCAACAAGCACTCGATTTCTCCACTCCTCTCTGTCACCTGCCAGCCTCTTCATTTCTTGGTAGGTGCTACAGCGCACATCTCCGATAATCTGGTCTACGTAGCTTGAGGTGGCACAATAATTTGGATAGGCCATAATATAAGGCATCCGGGCCAGCTTTTTACCATCATCGATGGAAATGTTGAAGGCTATTCACTCTATTATATTTATACAAATTATTCCAGAAGTATGCGAAAATGTAATAAATATTGTGATTATAAAAGCCTATATGTGTGCAGCGACTAGAAATAGTCATTGTCTGACTCGTAATAAATTGCTAAGAGTTTCAGACATAAAAAAAATGGTTCGATTTATAAAATTGTGATAGGCAAAACCGTTATTTTTAAGATTATGTGTTTGTATCGATGATTGCTTATTGACTGTTGGCAATTTAACGGGCAACCATACGTATTATAATATGCAAAGTAAAAACTAAGCCAGCAATCATCAATACTGTCACGTGTCGTGGCTAGGAAGGAATGAATGAAAACACTGGAAGATAATTAGCGATTTAATAATTTATGATTGATTAATTATTGTTCAATGTATAAAATCGCTTAACACAAATTAAACTATTTAGTTATTCTTTAATGTATACTATTTTGCAATATATCACTCGTATATGAACACTTAATTATTGCTGGGTAATACGTATTTAACATTCACTAGAACATTCCATCCGATTCTCGCACGTAATATTTATCGCTTATTTTCAACGCCAATTAGGTACTTCGTTCGAGAATCTGCCGCTTCTCAATTCACAACTGGCTACCATGGGTGTCGTTACGCGGCTCGCGCGTACTTCGCACTGAATCGAACTGTCAAACACCACAACTTTGTGGCGGCCAAGATCCGCGCTATTTATACATGCGAACATTAGTATTATCGAGCTTCCTTGTTTATTCTTGTGTTTAGGAAAAGGTTTTAAGCTGTTGCAGTCATTTGAAAAGGTTACGCGAAGATTGTATACAATTTTAGATTTCTGTAGACCGTTCTGTACAATCTTTAAGCATCTCCTTACAATACAATCGAGCACCAATCGCACAATAATGGCTAAGCCCATCACTGTTTAAAAGTTATCCAAAAACAAAATCGGCATGTTGTGTAAAACATTTTCCAGTTTTCTCCCCACGCACGCTCATAATATTTCTGATGGTTAATATCTTATGTATGCAAATTGATTCAGAAAGGAAAATTCTGAGGAAAATTCAATTTGAAATAAAGTATAAGATTATTGCTATGAACTTGCCGGCTTTCATTGCGTTCGTGTTAACACGTTTTGTTTTCAACTAACAGTTCTTGTTTTCAAAAAAAATTGACTCACGATCTGATAAGGCTTTACATTACTTAACGGGCTAGGTTTCGTTGGCGAAGGGGCTCCCACGTGTAATTGTTTCCTTAATTTGATTTTCAGTACACATTTTATAAATTTATTAGTTTCTGTATTATTCACCTTGGCTATACCCATAGTGATATATGTTTTTAAATAAATTTACCTAAATTACTTGAATATATAAAAATATAATATGTGTATAGTCATCATGGATACCCGTTGACCAATGATATGTGCCAATGTTGCCAAATCAATTATGAAACATTCATTTTTTCATATTTTTTTATATTGTTGAGATTTTTTTATTTATCATTTATTTATTTTAGGTACATCTTACTTAGTACATGAATGTACATGAAGTACATTTCATTAATACAATACTTTCATACAGATAAAGGTTTTACTCGCCATAAAAGAACTGACACTCGTGCTTATGCTTATGGAAGTAATTGGAACAGTTTATTTCATGTATATTAAATTTAATTTAACAATATTAAGAACAAATTAAAAAATATAGAGTGAAGCTCATGGGAATATTTAAAGGTTTTCTTATTAAATTTTTTACCATATTTTTAAATGACGTAAGGTCTTGAATTTTTTTAGTTTTTTGGGTAATGAATTGAATTCTTTAATTCCTACAAAGGAATTATGTTTCTGGGCTTGTTTTATATATGGGCGTATTTAGATTTAGAAATGATCTTGTGTACTTGGAAGTAAGGGAATCTATTAAACTTTTTTTTTTAAGATTTGTAGTATTGATACCTTTTTAAAAATTTTCAAACAGTAGGCACACAAAATTCTTGGAATAATCGATTTTCCGATAGGTTCTAAGTTTTTTAAACAATTTTAATTATACTTTTTTGTGCTATTAAGAGTGTATTTAATGTAGTTATATATGCTCCTTCCCACCCAAAGATACCATATTGTAGTAGTGATTGAATTAAAGCATAAAATGTGGAGACCTGTAATTGGCCATCTATATTATATCAATGTTTTCTATGCTTCTTTGTTGTGCTGTTGGTCTTCCATGAATAATAAATTAATAAATAAAATACAGTTTAAACTGTCTTTTGTGAGAATGTTTCTAAGTCTAATAAGAATATATATAATTTTTATATTTTAACAGTTCAAAGTTTGCAAAATCAAAACACATCAGATTTAAACCAATGATTAAGATCCACAAATATTTAAATGCAGCTCAAATTATAGGTAGCGATAAATAAGGTGAATGTGAAAGATAATTAAAGTAGAGTATAAGTATTTGGTGGAGAAAGAGTGAAGAGCTTATATAGGGCTATGGTAAGGGTTATCTACGTTTATTTTTATTTATTTTGAACTGTAATTATGTTTTACGTTTATGGAGAAAAATTACGTTTTTGGGTACCATACTGGGTTCAATAAGGCTAGTAGGTCCGCAGTGCTTTACAAGTGGACTGCTGCCTTAATTATGAGTCGAAATGGTTCAAGCAACTATGACCTAATATATCAATAGTTGTGGAGATACGCGACATCAAAACTCGCATTTTTTCAATATTTCTTATTTCTTTTCGTTGGAACGTTAGACTATCATAAACTCAATTCTAATATGAAAAATTCAAAAAGATACGATTAACTTGGCGTTTTTGTCACCAAATTAATAATATTAAAAACATATTTTAAAAGATGTGATATATGGAGGGAAAACGAAAATCCCGTTCCTGTGGCTATTTCT
Source organism: Agrypnia vestita (assembly GCA_016648135.1). Classification (NCBI taxonomy): domain Eukaryota; kingdom Metazoa; phylum Arthropoda; class Insecta; order Trichoptera; family Phryganeidae; genus Agrypnia; species Agrypnia vestita. The sequence goes on along the minus strand of JADDOH010001291.1, from coordinate 116,128 downwards.
CGGAATCTATTAAACACGGTCGCACCGCTGCGAAATTATCAAACTTCCCAAAGCGGCAAATTTTCGGCGAATTTTGCTGCCTAAGACTCCGCCTAGCAAATAAACGGTTGTTCACTAATGCATCCCCACCACACAAAAATTATAAGGCCTCATACTTCCAACCAGGACATACTATTTGATGGGCTCCAACAGTCCTCGCCTTACTAGGAGGTGTCCGGGAGGGAAACGATATCGCCGCCGCAGTCGAGTGTTCCTGCCGGGCCGTACCAAGCCGAGCTTACGTGAAGCTCGGGTCTCGTCGAGTGCTTATCTCCGAGACGTCTCTCCGCCATCGCTCATGCTGTCGAGTTTTTTCACGAATCTGTGAAGTGGGATCAAAAATCCCACCATAATATTGTTTTGTGACTACGCCAGAGACCTAAGTGCTTGTGCTAATTTTCTTTTATATTCTGTGTGTACTTTGATATTTCTACTGTTTATTTTTCTGTTTTTCTTTATTTCTACTGTTTACATTTCTGTGTGTTCATCTTTACTACGTATGAACACTTGTATTTTACTGACTGTTAATAAATTGTTGTAATTTTTTCTCAGTAAGTCCACGCACCAGTCATTTGCACACATAACTTGAAATAAACCACACCATTTCAGTTGTATTGAAAGATTCATAGTATTCGTGAGATTAGTCATACATAACAAAAATTTGTAAAAATTTTAATATACTGTGTTTCTCTAACTTTGTGCTATTGCTTTCTACTTTATATTATTTTTTGTATTTTTGATTATATTAGGTCCTTACATATGAAATTCACGTTTTGCCGTACTGGCAAATTTGATCTCAAATATCTTCTTTTTGGTTAGGAATTCCAAATCCAAATTTATACAGCTATTTACTCATGTATTTGTGTTTTGAAAATTATAATTTATTTGTTTTTTCCTCAATTGTTTTTTTCTTTGCGTCACTCAGTTTACAAAATGAAAAACTTGAAATATCGCATTATTCACGAGTACGAGTTCCACCGTGGCACCAGTGCTGCAGAAACGGCTCGAAGGATTAATGATGTGTATGGCGACGGTGCCGCAAAAGAAAACACAGTGCGTTTTTGGTTCCAACGTTTTCGTTCTGGAAATTTCGACCTGCAGAACAAGCCCCGTGGACGGCCGGAGACCAAAGTTGATAATGAAGAATTGAGGGCTATTGTGGAAGCGGATCCATCACAAACCACATCCGAGTTAGCTGCAGGCTGCGGTGTTAGTGATAAAACTGTTTTAATCCACTTGAAGCAAATTGGTAAGGTGAAAAAGCTTGAAAGGTGGGTACCTCATGAATTGAGTGAAGCAAATCAACAAACGCGCGTTGACTGCTGCGTTGCATTACTCAACCGGCACAATAATGAAGGGATTTTAAATCGAATCATTACCTGTAATGAAAAGTGGATCTTGTACGATAATCGGAAGCGCTCATCGCAGTGGCTGAACCCTGCCGAACCAGGCAAACCATGCCTCAAGCGAAAATTGACTCCAAAAAAGTTACTTGTGAGCGTTTAGTGGACTAGTGCTGGTGTCGTTCACTACAGCTTTCTTAAATCTGGCCAAACGATTACGGCAGATGTCTATTGTCAGCAACTGCAAACCATGATGGAAAAGCTAGCTGCTAAACAACCGAGGCTGGTTAATCGCTCTAGGCCACTGCTGCTTCCTGATAACGCTAGACCACACACTGCACAACAGACGGCTACCAAATTAGAGGAGCTTCAATTGGAATGTCTAAGACATCCACCGTACTCTCCGGACCTTGCCCCAACAGATTACCATTTTTTTCGAAATTTGGATAACTTCTTGCAAAGGAAAAAATTCAACTCCGATGGGGCAGTCCAAACCGCCTTCAAAGATTTTATTGATTCCCGTCCGAATGGTTTTTTAAGTAAAGGGATCGATGAATTACCTATGAGATGGAAAAAGTGCATAGATAGCAATGGTACATACTTTGATTAAATAAATATATTATAATAAAAAAAATCGGCTTTATGTTCCTCCCATACTAAACGCCAATTTCATATGTAAGGACCTAATATTATGCTTTCTTTAAGCTTCTGATTTTACCATATACTTGCTTTTTACTTTATATTATATTTATCTTTTAGTATTGTGCTACTGCTTGGTATTTGCTTTCCACTTCATATTATTATTATTTCTTGTTTGTATTTCTTGGGCAATCACTGTTTTGTTTAAAGTATTTATTCATTTATTGTACACTTTGTCTTATTGTTTGTAAGCCCTGTAGGACGTCAACAAATAAATAAAAAAATATCATGATTGCTTTTCTTTTTTTCCATTTTGTAACGCTAAAATATTTTATTCTTGAAGCAATTCCATGAAAGGCCAATTCTGATTTATGACAACTAAGGAACTAGCGTCAAAGTTTGCCCAGAGATGGCACCATCCGTAGTTACAAACACAAACGAAAGGTGTTCCTCATTATATTAAGTATCTTAAGGGTCGAGCATAATTTTACTATGAGATGGCACCATCCGTAGTTACAAACACAAACGAAAGGTGTTCCTCATTATATTAAGTATCTTAAGGGTCGAGCATAATTTTACTAAGAGATGGCGATTCTTTTGCTCGTAAAACATTAATAGAATATTACCAAAAATATTTGAATACCTCAGAACACATATGTTCTGCGTTATCCTAAATACAAGTCAGACATAGAGATCTTTAGTTCGAGTCTTTGGCCTTCGATAGCTGGCTTAAACGTAACTTACAGAGGATCTAGTCTGAGGACTCACTAGAGGTATCTATAGTTACTCCAGTAGCGACGAGAGGACAGCAACTCACGGAGGACCTGGTCTGGAGACCTAGCAGAGAATTCCGGGGTTGGTTGTAATACCACAAGGCGCTGTAGGCGCTAACCGGCTTATCAGCGAAGATTACCCGTCATTTGAACCCACGCCTATGCCCTGAAGAATTGTGTACCCAATTTATTCACCGATAGACCGCCATCCACTCGAGCGCGTTATAATTTTTTTTTAATTGTTTTTAATCATTAATCCTTACTGATCATTATTTATAATATACTTTATATTATAATTGATTTTATAATTGTTTATTGTCCTTTAAACATGCTTAATTTTTTATTGCTTATTTTGGTTTATTATTATAAAAGTATTTCTATCACTACTGTTAATTTTTAGAAAATCTTCAATATTAGGTATGTGTAAAATACTTTAACTTTATTTAATATATGAAAAAGACCACTAGGGCAGAAATTTTGAGCAAGGCATTGAATATAGGGGGTATGAGATAGTCCGCATGTCATTAACCTTATTTCGTTTTCACTTTGGGAGCAATAAATTTATTGTTCGTGTAGTTTCCGGTTCCATGATTTATATCGCTGGTGTCTCGTAATTTCAAACGTATACGTATCTACTAACTAGCGAATATTATGGGCATAAATCACATTATTGAATAATTCATACCCATTTCATACAAGAACGTACATCTGACGTTATCAGGGCAGAATAATTTTATTTTGATTGACAATACTTCAGAAATAAAATTTGATGAAAACTGTAACGTTCAATGTTAATTTATTTGTCACAATCATATTTTCTTAAATTAGCGAATTTTATTTTTTTGGTCTGTACTTACATACTAGCAATTTGAAAAAAATTGTCCACACAATATGATTCAATTCAATTTATTTAATAAATAACATGGACATTACAAACAAACATAAGTCCACCAATGTGTACTAAAAACAAGACAAATATTAATGTTGAAAACTCGCTTTCCTGATAAATATCTGCACCGGAATTTTTATTGTACACCGAGCGTTGTCATCGGAAATGTCCTCTCTTTCTCGAAAAACTAAGCGGGCGGTATAGAGAATAGCGTATAGGGATTAAACACAAACATGGCGGATCCAGACCAGCCTCCGTGTTGACAGAACACTCAGCGCGGGCGGCAGCTTTGCCAACAGGCGGCCGGGGAGGGGGTTGCTGTAACACCAGGCTTCATACGACCCCGCCACTCTGCCTTGAACTCGCCCACGCGACGCACGTTAATATACAGAGAAACAACCGAAACATCGTGTTCAATACATAATTTAACTCTCAGGTAGACTTCGATAGCATAACCACACTACATCAAAACCTGAAACCACCCCACGTTAAAAATATCTGTATTGGGGTGGGCCAGTGTTGTATGCATCTAGATCGACTAAGGAGAATTTTTCAAATAGAAAATTTAGTAAAAAAAAATAAGAGCTCTGCAGCAAATGATGATGACACATAAAATTCAGTACTCATGTATCTAATTGCATTATGAACAATACATAACAAATAGAAAATAAACTACAATACAGTGAAGGCGGGTAAAATAGACGACATTTCCCCCTCCACTTTTACCCCTTCCCCTCCCCCTGATATATTTAAAGTGCAAATCTGTACCGTGTGACCGATCTGACTCAAATTTTGCATACTTATTTTTTAGGACTCGGCGGGTAACTTAGGCAACATTTCCTTCTCCCCCTTTACCCCACCCCCTCTAGTGATATACTTCCCATACACCATATACATCATATGACCCAAATTTTGTATATTTATTCTTTAGGACCCGGCGGATAACATAAGCGACATTCCTCACCTTTCTTTACCTCACTTCCTCCTTTAATATATTTTTTGCATAAATCTACACCGTTTGACCGATCTGACCCAAATTTTGCATACTTATTCAATAGTACCTGGTGGGTAACATAAATGACATTTCTCTCCTCTCCTTTTTATATATTTTCTGTATAAATCTACAACGTTTGTCTGATCTGACTAAAATTTTGAAAACTTATTCTTTAGGACCCAGCGGGTAAAATAGGCCACATTCCTGCCTGGACATTCCATTTTACCCAGCATTGATTAAATGGAACCATTGTTTTCATTAGAAGAAAACGATGGAACCTTTGTTTTCCCCCCAACACACTTATTTATAACTTAATCCTTAACCCGTACAACGCCGGATGCGAACAGCTAGTTATTATAATATAATTTTACGCACGCACAATCGTCAGGGTCTAAAATAGCGAAGTTAACTGCTATCAGGGGAAATATAAAAATACAGTTCAAATATTCTGATAAAAGTAATTATAACTATTTCGTGGGTGTCGGCTATAAAGGTTCCTAAAGAATAAATACTTACTCTTTAGGAGCCGGCATATAAAAGTATCATTATTTTTGACGAGTTACAGCTAGTTAAACGTAATGAAAATTAGCCATTTGATAAGTGCGCATTTTATTGGTTTCAATAGTTTCACTTTCAACACGCCTTAAGAAATATAACTTAAAAAATTAAACTTATTATTTCGATGGTTATTATCTTGTAGGCAATACTTTTAGCGATTTAGAGTGAAATGAGAGATAAATATATACAAGAATCCAAATCCCGGCAGATCCAAATAGTTGTGCTAGTAAATTAGTATATATATAGAGACTAATAATTATTAGCCAAGAGGGACGTAGACCCCCAATTCTATCACTACACCACGAGTAAATAGCTTTGAGAACCTTACGAACTCACCCTATAACCGAGAGGCATTAGAAATGTCACAAATTTTGGAAGGTCTCAAAAGTTAAGGTCACTGACCGTTGTTTAAATGTAACACACTTAATAATATCTAAATGAATATATAACTTTTAGCGCTTTTATTCTCTATAAAATATTGACTATAAAATAACACTGGAAGAATACGAGAAGGACAGTTTCAAAACACCAATACATCATGAATATACGACAAGACAAATAACGAATAAAAAACTAGAAATAAAAAAAACAAATAATTGTTATGGAGACAGAACCAAACAGTGCGTAATTCCTAAATTATTCAACAAGCTACCGGATAAAATAAAAAATGTAACGGGACAAAAAAAAGACATTAAAGAAATACTACAGTGAATTGTGAAGTGGATAGGAAAAGCAAAATTAGTTTAATATAGTAGCTTATTATATAATATATCATAAAGTAAATACAATTAAGTAAAGAAATGTACATACACTTATTATAATTAAATCCTTGCCTTTAAACTGTAATTACAGTTTTGCAAGAGGTATTTTAAAATAAATAAATAAAAAAAATAACACTTCCATACTACTCATTAATTTAGATTAAAATATTAGAGAATTCATCGATTGATAAACACACATCATATCATCAAAATGGCCACATCTATAGTGGTTTATGGGAATGAAAAAGTTTTCAACCGCAGGTGGTGGTAGTAAAAATACAACTCACATACGAAAGTAGGTGTGCAACTTATACATTTATACAACTTCCAAGAATTTGATAGATGAGATTAGTCTATAGATGATATAGAGATGAGTCTATTATGGGTGAATTGGTGAACGTTACATTGTGTATAGTGATCACTTAAGCCAGTCATACGATAGGTCGTAAGCCCTATGAACACCCAAAGCAGACTTCCATACCTTCTTTTCCATATAAAAACTGGCTTCATCTTTATGAGACAACTAGATCAAACAATTTATCTCATTTATATATCAAACAATTTATATCATAAATTAATTACATACTGGAAAGTTGCTATAGCAACAATACCTTTTGACAGCTGGATCCAAATATAATTGTGCCAAATATTAGCTTAAGTCATATGATACTTTTTTTATTTTTTTTTATTCTTAAAGTTGGTAATACAAAAATTTTATATTACCTTATATTTTTTCAGCATTAGATATAACTATATTAAATCTTTATTCAAAATTAAATATCACTTTTTTTTCTTAAAAGTCGTTAAATTGTTTTCGTCCGTAATATCCCCTGGTAGTTTCATAAATAATTTCATTCCACTGTACATCATATAAATTTGCGATCTTTTTTTCTTTCGCAATTGTAATCTTATTTCATATTTTATTCTTGTACAGTGGTCATGGTTGGTTTTTTTTTCTTAATAATTTAAAGGTATTGTTGTGTCCATTAATAATTTTATATATAAATTTACTAATGGACTATTAAATAATAAATGTTATTGGCTACAAGCATTAAATATTTTTAAGCAAGTTATAAATTGTTACATATTTTTAAAAATACATTATACGTTTCCAGTTGAGGACATATAAATAACGAGCACGATCATTTTAATCTCTAGGCTGGAGGTACCTTTGCTTTACCCTTTGACCCCTGAACTACCAACGTGACTGATTAAATGACAACGTGATGAATTTTTTTCAACGTCAGACGACCTTGAAAAAGAATTATATACTCGATGTTGCCTGGAGAGAAAAAACCTCAACATATCGTTAATAATACAGACCCGAATAAATCAATACAGAGAAAATTCAGCAATTTAGCTAATACCAAAAATTTCGGGAGAGTCTTTTTCATTTAATGTTGAATGGAAAATATTTTTTTATTTTATAATATTTCTGACCATTTTGTATTGAAATCAAATAAAATTATGAAAACCGTGCAGAAATTAGAATAAGTTTTTAATTTTATTTGTATCATATCGAATAATTTTTAAATTTTTATAAAAATCATTTTCCTGATAGTCTAACGGTTTACAGAAGAAATTGAGAAATTTTGAAAGAAATGCAAAATTTTATATCGCTTAACTCTTTTTCTGTTAACATTTCACCCAAAGTGTAAAGAAAATTTTCTATTCAAAATTTAATGATTAACAATCCATCGATTTTTTGTTACCAGCTATGTGATGTTTACATGTTTACATATTTTAAAAAAAGGATGCCTACATGGAATATCTATCGCATAAATATTCTTATTATATTCAAACTAAGCTTTACGCTTGTGCTATGAAAAAAACTTTACCACCGGAACAGCAAGCACACTTATAAAAGGTGAATTTATTTAAATATATTTTTTTTACAATTTTTACGCTTAGTTTACACTAGCATCTATAAATATAAAGACTAACATGTTTGCTCCAGCACTGGCATTTTCCAGTAAAATTGGCATTATGAATACAACTGTATATAACATTGTAAGTATAAATTGGTCAAAAAAATAAAATAAAATTCAATGATTATGTATATATCGAACTTACCAAATTGCTTCTTCTTCTCTTTACAAGGATGACAACTGCTACGGTTGGTTGCATGTGACATCTGTATTTTCATATGATTAAGGGCACCATCCGAAACTCGAACCCACACCTTTCCACATGTTGTGCAAGTACGAGTCTTCCTCCATTTCCAATATTTTCCTGCTCTGTTTGGTTATTGCCGCAGTCCTCTTTCTTTCATTAGCTTCTCCAGCCTCGTGTACTTTTTGATGGCATTGTACTCGATCAAGTATCAAGTACCGATCAATATTCAAGGTCTATCCAACGTTGCTCTCAAATAAGCCTTCTGATTTCATGTCTAGAAATAATATGATATTATTTATCTAACCTTTACGCACATTATATATATTGAGCTTCAAAGATTTGATTATTTATGATAATAGAACATTAAATAATATTTTCTTTGCTATCTCTACCCTAGTTCAACTTTTTATTTATTTTTTCACTACTTATATTTCGAGAGAAACAGAATCCCTCATCGACAAATCAAAAATTTAAATTATTGAACTCGGATAGAGATGACAAAGTTAATATAATAATCAATCATCACAATTAATAATCTCTATAATTGAAATGCCAAAATAATTAATTACAAAAGTAGTGAAAACAAAACTCATTTTTATTAATTGTATTTATTTTTCGTTTTTTTGCGCGGACTTTTAGTACATTGCCTAAGAGGTGAAATTTTTACAAAAATGTCGGTATTTAATTTGGAGATCTGTGATTTCAGACAATTTATCTGTTTTGAAATCGACCTTTTTGATAAAAAATCATGGACCGAATTTTAGTAAAAAAGTCTATTTTGACCAAAATATCAGATGATACCTCCATTATTCAGGAAAAACAGTAGATTTTTCAGTACTAGTCACAAATGAACACGCAAAATGCATCACTTGGGCAAAAAAAAATAGAATTTTTTCAGTGCGGTTTTAATTTTTTTATCTTTTCCCAAAATAACTTCCGAGGCAAAAAAATATATTTCTCATTTCGTTTAATTTTTTATCTTTTCCCAAAACAACAGTATTCAACTAGGGAAAAATTGTGGCCAAAACAATATTTCGGTGGTAGCTTTAAAAAAAATCTCAAACATCCAGTTATTTTTTTGGTGTACTGATTTTTAGCTTCATAAAAATACTCAGCAATTCAATACTTTAGCGTAATTTATTACATCTGATTATTTTTTGAAGCAAAAAATTTCACAAAAAAAACTAATTGTTTCATAAATCCATAAAGCGGGCAATGTTGAATCGGGTATAATTAAATTTTGTGAAAAATAGCCAGCGAACGTTAAGCGGCGACATAAAAACATTATAATTTGAAGGATGGGGGTCGTTTCTCTTTGGACCTTTTTAATTCGCGACCATTTACAAGAGCTGATTTCTGCTGTTTATTTTTTTTTTCTTTTGCAGCTTATGTAGGCCGCCTCGCATTAGCACTAGGCGGCATGAAGTGGAAACTGGCGGTCGTTACTTTTACTGAACCACCTTTATTGTAAACACTTCATCTCATAAATAATGCAGTACGAAATCGCTGAAGAACAATTCGTCTTTACTAAATTGAAATCGATCGCGTAAGGATAAATCCTCACGAGAGTTCTTCTTTTTTAAAAAGGGTTTTTTAATAGAAATGATATTATTAAAGGGGTGTAAATGCTTTTTTTTTACTCATTTCAAAATACCATATTGTCACGGGACGTGGCCGTGGGAAGCAAATGAAAATATAAACAGTTAAATTTTAATTTATTACCAAAAAAGTCACTGGAATAAATCGGAGTACCGTTTTTAAATTTATAGTCATTATTTTTTTCCAGAATACTTCGTGCTCTTATAATTACACTGTTCTTTTTTTTCACTTTTTCATAAACTTCGTTCAATATTTGCATGTAGAAAAACTTCTTACCCACCGGCAGGTAATTCCTTTATTTATTATCGCTGATATCACCAATGCTGGTCACACTGATCTCGCTCTATTTCTTATATCGCGTTGTTTGACACGAATGACTAACTCGCTCCGCCATGCGCGCGCCAGCCTTTATATAGATGATACCGCCTTCGAGATCCTTTGAGACTCCACGACAACCACCCAGTCGCCTCGAGAGACCTGTGGAGATTCTAGAGTATTCCATAGTGTCATTGTCAGTATAACTGAGTGACAAACTTTGAGAATCTCCGACAGCATGAAATTAATTTGGATTCCAGCAACTTGTTTCAGTATCAACCCAAGTTTTTTTATTTATTCGTTTATTTCAAATTACTCTGACACCACTTACCATTTTTGAACACACGCTTATATAATGTTTGGTAATCATCCAACAATTTTATGAAAATAAGCGTTGGTTTGTAAATACTGAACGTGAACTTCTTTAAGCTTACGGTCCGCATAATCGACCTACTGTTCTTGCTACTCGGCGTATCGTTGCAAAATTTGAAAAGTGTTTTACTTTTAAGTATACGAAACCATCAATAAGACATCAAAATGCTAGAAATGCATTACTGCTGCAAGTGCTAATGTTGTTTAAAGTTTAAAAAATATTGATACCTTCTAATTGTGATGCTGGTAACTCATAACTCGTATTCCATAAACTGCCAGAAAGTCTCAATCTTCTTTAAATTGAGACGCAACGAATAAGTAGTTTTTAAGATAGTTATCAAACGAGCCTAGAGAAGGCTCATTTGAAAAACCTTCTTCTTTGTTTGTTCGGAAGAAAACCCAGAAAATCTTCTAAATACTTACGGAGTGATGAAGGAAATGTCTCATCTCTACAAGAGACCTTCAGAAGTGCTAAGGATGGACACATGTCCTTGAGAGGATCACACGAATGATCACGAAGAGAGAGAGAGAGAGAGAAATGTTATTTCCATTCCTTTTGTTTAGAAGAGATTAGTCTTATTTTTTCGATTTATTGGTTTTGGTTGATAAGAGGATTGGTAAAGTGAAGTTAGATTGGACTTAATTGAGTTAGATTATATCAACACTTTGATTAATTTTCCATTAATTGATTTTCGAGCAATTGATTTCAATCAAATTTCCCAGGACTTTTTATACTCCATCCAGATAACGTGCTTTCCATCGTCCGTCCCATTTCTCGTTCGGTCAAACAATAAAGAGATCTTCGGAAATACCCTTTTCATTTACTTACTTCCGCTCAAGCACTCTCCCTCCGGAACCCGCCTCCCCCGAGCCGCTCCCTCTCCAATCCACCCTGCCTGATCTGTTAAATAAACCGGCTATTTGTGTTGGATACTGTTACGGCATTTTGTTTGCGATGTATTATTACCCCAATAAAATACTTATTTCTAAACATTAAATTGTTCGGAAAAAACTTTTTTAAATTATCGTTCTAGTTAGAGGGTAAAGCGGCAACAAAATTATTAAGCGATAAAATTTCACGAAACATCACTCGCTTCCCCAAAAACAGTTTTTTTTCGAATTCAAATGCTTTGTTACACCATTGTTCCAAATATTTTCATGACTACACCGAAATACATTCATAATAGTTTTTTTTTTAATTGTATACGTTCATTTAACAGTCACTTTTTATATTTTATTTGCTGTTATTATTTTGTTTTTACAGTAAATAAAAATTTTCTTCAACAAAGGAAAACTATTGTTAGATTTAGCTAGAAAACCATAGAAATATAACCTCTAGCAAAGACTCTCATTATTAAAAATTTCAGAAAAATTAAACGCGATGTACAACTTTTTAACGTTAATACAATAAAGGCAGTGTTTAATTATAATACAAAAACTTTTTAATCATCCAAATAAATGAAGCACGGGAAGTATTCGATCAGCCTAAGTAAGATGAAGAAGTGAATTTAGTGCCCCCAGAATATTGCATTAAATTTTGCAAAAACCTTAGCGGTACCCAAGTGTAAAACCATTTTTAAGATCCAGCAGGCTTTCGGAGACGATGCTATAATAATCTCACGGATGAAGGAGTGAAACAACCGCTTTAGAGAGATGGCCACACGTCGGTGGACAGCGAATCACATTCCATTAGGCCCTAAGCCAACACAATATAATTGACCAAATGCAAACATTGGTCATGCAAGTCCGCCGTATCACAATCAGAGAATTTGCAAATGTCGGGAGAAATTATATCGGTACATTTAATTTTGACCGAGGAAAACTATGGTCATATTTAATGTCGCAACTAGGCAAATACTTACGTTGTAATATTTAAAATAATATAAATGAACTATTATTGAAAGGTTAAGAATTCTGGCGAGTTAGGTGGGTGTGGAAATTTTCTGGGGATAAAATTCCCACCTGTCTAAAATGTGTAAGATATTTCAGCAAAGGTTGGATAAGCAGATAGATATAGGGTATAAATTATACTCACGATCGACTGTGGTATTTATTTGGTAACAATTTACAGAGGTGGCGTTGAGTACGGAAATATTTCTCGCGATGACTACGGCGGTCGGCGAAAGAGTGGTTGTACTTAATGACGACCGGGACCGGTTAACAACATCGAGCCTCCGATTGGTGGGTGCCAGCTCGTCGCTTGAGTCGTGACAGGTCTGCGCCACCACAGAATATAACCTTAAAAATAGCTTCTAACTACTAATACTTTAATGTTCAAATGGAAAGAAAAAAAATATTCATTAAAATTTTTAGTTTATTATACTTTTTTGCAGGTTATAAAATCTTATTTGCAGATTTTTTCCGTATTTTACCATACAGTTTTTAGTCTTGCAATTTCCACTTCCACAGGAAACTGTATTTATCGTTCGTATTTAAAATACCTTCCCCATTTTTCTGATTGATTTGACAGCCCCTGACTTTTTGTAGAGCCATTTAAAGGGCGGGTGTATGTCAACAAACCTCAAACAATTCAGAAACTCAAGACCAACATTCGTGACGAAATAAGAAATTTGAAGCCCAAAATCTTGCGTTTAGTAATGGAAAATGCTCTGGAAAGAGTCAATATTTGCTAGCCAGAAAAGGGGGTGCATTTCAGCGGTATGGTATTTCGAGCAAGTTTTCTACCATCTTACGGGTGGTTTTTTGGACATAGACAACACTTTAAGCATGTGAAGCGTACCAATCTCCAATGAAAACTGTGTAGCAAAATAAATAATCAAGAATATTCTCGTATTCTAACCACCGTTCAGAATCATCTAATGATTCAATAATCATAATTGATTGAAAAATTGTCTCTAAAGATTCGTTTTCAGCAGATATCGGTACACAACGCATCCTTGAAGTTTCATGATCAAAAAATCGATCTATATTTGTTCGCTTAATAGAGAGTTATGTCAATTTTTTATATTTTTATGTTTTTCATTTTTAAATTTTTAAAATAGTTTATATATATATTTTACATAAATTTTTATTTTTTAATGTACACATTATATGACATATTTTAAAATATAGATACATAGTTACAAAGTACAATACTACTTACGTCCGGTGATAAGTGTATTACATTTATGTGTGTTACATTTATTGGACCTCATGAGCTGTTTAGGGTTTAAACATAATTACAAAATATTCGTGAATATTATAAGAAGTATGTAAGTATTTAATAACATCAATAATATGAATACACAAATAATAATTAGTTACAAGGTTACAAAACATATTATTTGCAGAGATGGCATTGTCATTGTTTTGCGACAGTGGGATCAGAAATTAAACTCTATAAATAAATTTATAAATATATATAAACAGAGACACTGGTCACAAACTCAACGGGAGAACTATTTCATAAATCGCAATTATTTCGTACTCGAAAATATTTCTTACGTAGGAACTTTTTACACTCGTAACACTGTCTTTGTCTGCTCGAATCACAGTTCGCTCGTTTTTATTCGCCCGGAATCTATGATCTCGCACTCGCCTGCCAAAACAAAACTGTTAGTTCTCGATTTCTGGAATCTTCTCGTACATTTTCGTGTATTCTACAGATTTTTAGATGTTTTCAATTCATTCTAAATTGTCCATATTGTCGGGAAATTCTCGATTTTATGTAGTTTTTCGTTTTAGAATATCGTGAGTATTGTACGAATGTCTGGAGACTTTCAGACAAGGTTTTTATAAAATTATATTCATATTTATTTAGGTCCTATATCAATAACCTAACTGCATTTTGTTAGTTATGGTATCATCTACAGCTCATGCAAATATACAACAATAATTTGACCGTAATCTGTTTTTTTTACATTCACTTTAAAATTAATATTAAAAAATTTTAGACAATGCCTGTACAGCACAGTGTCATTATCAAATCTTATCTTGCTTATCATATACTGTACAAACTGTACAAATCTACTTCACATACAAATGTAATTCCCCCTTTTCCCATGCATTCCCTCTCCCATATCATTTGCTTAAAATTTCATTACATACTTATTGTGGATTTTTCTGGTAAGCATACCAATAATTAATAACTTATTGCTAACGGACAAATTGCACTATTAATATACCTTAAACATTTAAATAAAAACAGAAACTAACTGTGAAACCAAAGCAGTTCAACTACAAAGCCAGACGGACGTCCAAATTGAAATTGTCTCGCGCCATCGCTCGTTAGGTGTGCTTTTCACAGTTTAAATGAAGCCACAATTCAAAGCTGCGGAGTAGCACTTTGCACCTGCACAAGTCCAAAAGCTTAATCATTTTATTCTGCATGTCTGTATCACCGTGGGGCGCTGTATCGGGGAGAGGGAACAAAGCGTCCCGAACAAAGCTCCCGTTCACCGCTTAAGTGGAGCGCTGGCGTCCCGAAGCTGCTACGGCCTTACTAGCAAAGCAGATATATGCAACCATGCCATTTTGTTTATCTATTTATGAATTCATTCATTTATTTAATTATTGGCTAATAAAATAAAGGAGTGTTAAAAGTTATATTTCTTTAGCGTACATTTTAAAACCACGCGCCGTGTTGTATACCATGCAAGCGCATTATGGCGGATTAGTTTAAAACCACGCGCTGTGTTGTATATCATGCGAGCGCTTTATGTGCGAATTAGTTTAAAACCACGCGCTGTGTTGTATACCATGCGAGCGCATTATGGCAGATTAGTTTAAAACCACGCGCTGTGTTGTATATCATGCGAGCACATTATGTGCGGATTAGTTTAAAACCACGCGCTGTGTTGAATACTATGCGAGCGCATTATGGCAGATTAGTTTAAAATCACGCGCTGTGTTGTATACCATGCAAGCGCATTATGACGGATTAGTTTAAAACCGTGCGCTGTGTTGTATATCATGCGAGCGCATTATGTGCGGATTAGTTTAAAACCACGCGCTGTGTTGTATACCATGCGAGCGAATTATGTGCGGCTTAATTCCAATTCAAGGCATCTTTAATGCTTATAATTCTTAATGTGGCATAACTTTTTTTTTTTGGTACAAACAACAATATAAATATAATCATTGATTTCTCTCGCGACCGCGCGTCCTCCTGTGTGGTCTCTGAGACCGGCACGTTTACACAATCATGTGCACACATATGTAAATACAATGAAAAATATTATAGTATATAACACAAACTAGAATTTTTATTAATAACAGATCACCATCAACGGATAAACATTTTAGATACATTCTTATTGTGAAGTTGTTATTTTTTCATAAAAAAATTCCATTTAAAACCAAATTTATTAATCAATTAGAAAGACATACAGAAAAATTAAATCAACAAAAAAATATTTGTTGACAAAACCACGGATCTTCGTCTATCCGGGGCAGGCGCGTTATACAATATTTTTTCGTTGATTTGAGTTTTCTGCGTGTCTTTCTAATTGATTCATAAATTTGGTTTTGAATTTCACAGACCTTTGTTCCTAAAAAATTACAACTTCACAATGAGATTGCATTACCGTACCGAAATCATATCGTGTCCTAGTATTTATATTAGGTTTAGGTAGATTATTCTCACTGCTGTAGACACTATTCATCACGTCAGACCTGATGATGGACCCTGCAATGGGATCCGAAACATCGGCCAGAGAGGTCAGATATACACAGCAGAATGTCGCAGAAAACTATACACAGAAGAGCTCACGCAGAAATGGAAGTGAGCACTGTTGCACTATAGTGCAAAAGGACTTTCACGTTTCGCATGCTATTTCACTTTATTTGTTTCACGTAATGTAGGTAGAAAGAACGCAAAATTTGCTTATGGTAGTAATTGAATCCTCATCTTTATCATTTTCTTTGATAAAAATAAATTCCTTCCAATGCAATTCGATAACCGTCTTGCACTCACTTTACTCATAAAAAGAAGATTTTTAATAGCACCATGAACTATGGTTTTAGTAAGTTCTAACGACTCTCACTAACTCTTCAAATGGCGCGGTAGTCACTCCACACCTCCCCTTCGATTAGCCTTATTTTTCTGGCGTTCGAGGCTTTGCACAAGCGACCCTCATAAGGAACGTGAACGGAACCTTAGTCTCAGTTTTTAAGACGGTAAAACACCCACACTTCCATACCACATATGGAAAAAAACATTGTTTAAGTTCTACCTTTTTAATTTTCTGAGACGCGTTTCACCTTATGTGGGTATTATCATTTTTAATATTTTACATTCAACAACATGTATATATATGAAAAGTATTAGAAAGAAATGCTATATAATTTTAAGAATTAATTAAGGTTTTTTTCCTAAATTCATGGAGCACGGTTCCCACATAGAAAAAATAATTACTATTTTGTTGGATTTTTTAAAGAAACCATCCTCTTAATTAAACGCGTCGTATCTTCGTAAATAATTGTTTTTTTCTTATTTACATTTAATTATTAATCAAACATTTAATTAATAAAAATCATCTCTTCAATGAGCCGTGTGCAATAAAATATAAAATAATTAATTAAATTTCGACGTATTAGGTTTTTGTAGGTTGAAATTTTTGAAAGCCATTTTCTCAGTTCCAAAGGTTGGATGCTTTCTGCATAACTACGTTCAATTAAAACTGCACTTCACTCTGAAACTCAATCAATAATTTAAAAAATTATTATATTGTATTATTTACTCAATCTACTTGACAAATAAGCCAAGTATGAACATGAAATGCCAATGTAATGGCATTGCAGAATCAACAGCATCGTCTTCACAGAGTAGACTAAATCAATATGTGACTTCACTCGTAGGTACATAAAGACTACTTAGTATCAATGTGACATAATATGATATGTACGTTACCAAAATAATTTTCAATTGCGTTGATTCATTTAAATAATTTTTGGTAGGCGCATAAATTGATATGTGTATCTGCACTATTAAATTCATTAAAAAAAATTGTTAATACAATTCTTCATTTTCAAAAATCTTCGTATGTTTTTGGATTAGCATACAGTTTATTAAAATAGCTCATTTGATTGAAACAGTTATAGAATTGATAAAAATAGCTGATTTGATTTAAATAGCTCGTTGAATTTTTAAATAACAGTCAACGAGCATTTGAGATGTCTCGGCAATGATAATTATTCTGAATTTCAAACCACCTAATAGAATATTATCACTCTTTCGATATAAGTACCGGTTTCATAATTTTACATAGGAATAATAGAGATTTTCATTAAGATAATCTAAAACTATTAGAAATTAAAAAAAGTGTTAATAGAAACTAAATATTATAAATAATCAAATAAACTTTGTAAACAGCCCTCTTTTAAACATTTTTCCATTATAATTACTTTGTACCTGCATAATTGTAACCACTCCAATCCCATCCCACCATAACCAAATCTGTATATAATTGATTATTAATTTCAGTTTACTTATTGTCCAAAAGAAGGGAGAATTTTTAAAAATGTAAGTGTTGTTAAAACAAAGTTTTCATTATTTTATTTGATTAAAATAGTTTTTGCTTAGTGTGTGAATAACATTCTTCTTCTCTTCTTTTGACGATGACGATGATGTCTGCCATGTTTTATTTACTATGCGTCCGAGCGTGGCTGAAGATCCGTATTCTGTAACCGCAGATTCTTTCGCAAGTTATGCACGTGCGTCGGTGGGCAGGGGATTTACATTATGATAGCTATGTCGCTGTATGTAAATAAAATAAAATAGTTTTTAAGAATGATGAATTTTTAATAATTTAAGAAACATCAGAACAATACAATAATGACAATATTCTGAGTATTCACTAAGGCTACAAAGGAAATGGGTTAAAATTGAGACCATGGTGTCCAACTAACCAATACACAAACTTGGCTTGAGCATCCTAAAGGTTCTTGGAAAACACACTAATTAGTCAACAAATAATACCAAGTTGTCCTTCCAGATGGGTAACGAAACAAATAGTTTTGACCAAGAAACAGAATGGAAAGTTATTTAAGATTCAAAATACTAATTGTTTACTTACCGTTTATATACTTATGTTTGATACTGTTCCTTTTGAAGAGTGATTCAGCGATTCTCGAGATAAACTTCGGCGATATCTACACAGATTTATTACATAAAGACTAGCTGTAACCCGTCAAAAATGACGGAACATTGGTTCGCCTCTTTGATCGTGCTCCGACCGTCTGTCTGTCACACCAAGCAAACTTCAAGTGGTCGCCCGTCTCCTTTACGATATACAAACACAAACATATCTCGAGGCACACTATACTTTTAAATAATGTTTTAACATAAAAAAATTATGAAGAAAATATTTCTTGTATGTAAGACTGTACAGAATATATGCCTATTAGTACTTTTTTATTAAGGAGACACTAACAGAATACTAGATACAAAATTCATAAAGAACTATACCTACATCACTCATTTGAATTTTAACCCAATATCCTTTTTTTTTTCTTATTTTTTAAAGAGATTTGAACACGGAATACCTGTCACATTAATATTCTTAATATTTTCAAACTAAGCTAAACGCTTGTGTCATGAAAATAGGACTAACTTGCTGGTCTGGAGTGAGATTCGAACCCGCAAACTCTGGATCACAAGGCAAGAGTCCTAACCACGAGGCCAACAAGCTACTCTGTCCTAATTACAAGTGTCTTCGGCCTGCTCTATCAATAAACATAATATTTATATTGTATGTATCAATATAATACGTCAGTTATATTACATATTATGTAAAGAGATGCTAAAAAGGAATCGCGCACTGTCCGAATCCCTTATAATTTGTCACAACACTATTGAAGGATCAAAAATGGCCTACAGCAATCGATGGTCATCTACAACATTCGGGAAATGCCTGGAACAACTGAGAAGCGACGAGAACTTAATAAAATAAAATATAAAGTTTTAAAAGACCAGCGTTTGCAGGTATAACTAGCGAGACTACGCCGGGACGGAGTTAATTCGTGTTTTGACAGTTCGGTTGATGCAAAGTCGGCCGCGAGGCGACGGTCAGGGTGGGCAGTCGTGAGATAATCGAAGCGATAATAAACCAGTGTAACTTTTACGTGCGAGAATTGAATATTCTACGAGCGAAAAATATGTGTTACCCAGCGATAATAAAGAGATTATAGATGAAGGTATATAATGCGAAATACTCTAGATTAAAAAATAGCGTTAAGTTAAATTCGTTTTATGTCTTTGTATATTAAATAATTAATTAATACTTATTTACTATATATATATATATATACTAGGGCTTAGCTTAGACGCGAACCAATGTTAGGTAATTTTTTACGGGTTACAGCTAGTATACATAAATATTATTTGAAATATAAATGTTATTTGGTCCCAAAGATTTTACTGTAATAATAGTACATTTTATTTCATGTTTTATTTTTACATGAAATTATATAATATAACATATAACATACATCAAAATATGAAAAATATTTTTCTTACGTCCTGTAAGAGTCGTAGGAGTATAGGTAGGTATAACTTCATGACAATAAAGTAGCATAATTATATAAATTTTCAGGTATAAAGTATAAATACTCATTTATATACTTACTTATTTACCTACTTACCATCATGCCGTTTTTCCGCGGGGGTAGGCAGAGAGGATAGAGCGCCACACTTTTCTGTCCTGACACACAACTCTCGCCTCATCCACATTCATACAACTTCGCATACAAGCTCGACGATTGTTGATTAATCTGGTCATGCCACGTCCTCCGCGATCATACTCTCTTTCTGGTGCCGTCAAAACTTGCGTCATATATTTTTCTTACCATTCTTTCATCGTTCGTTCGCTCAACATGCCCAAACCATCTGGGCGATACTTCATACAAAATAAAATAAATAAACACGACTAAAAAGGCACTAAAAAAGACACAAAACACCACAAAAAACTATGACCTAACGTATCGCTCTTTAAATATCTCTTACTGTTAAGGCAGCGTTCGTAAAAAACGCATTGCTCGACCACTTTTTTGTCGACTTTAGTTGTAAAATAGGTCACCACGAAAAGCCCTTTCATTTTAAAGGGATAATATATAACTCATGTCCGCTCTGAAAGTTCATTCTAATTATCGGTGAAAGAATTTTTGAAATCGGATGAGTAGTTTCGGATAATACCTCATACATCCAAACTTACAAATTCTACCTCTTCATATATTAGTATATATAATATTTAGTGAACGATGCAGGTTTATGTAGTGTGAACGAACGTTCTCAAATAACTCATAATCATTTAATGTATCTAGTAGATGTCTGTTTACATATTTTTTCATTTCATATAAAAAATTATTGTGATTTTTTATTTTTATAATTGTTAGAGGGAGATAATTAAAAAACTTTACACCCAGATACTTGATGATTTTGAGTTTTAGTAAATTAAAATTTTGTTATTTTAAATTTATCTGTTTATCTCGTAGATCGAAAAACCCGGCTAAATTGTGTTTACACAAAATAAAGATAAAGTTTATTTTTTTAAGTGTACCCAGGCACATATGTATAAGTACTACAGTGTTAAAATAATATCCAATAAATATTCTTAAATAAAAAGGTTATGATTTTTTGAAAACTTTCACTATTTTAGTGACCACCCTGTAAACCTTACTGCTTATAATGCTTTTACAGAATACTGTGTACTTTCACAGTAAACACTGAAGGAAACCCGGAAGCTAGAGACGGATAACCTTCTGGTAAATCACACATCCTCTCCATTCTGTCCCCTAAATTGAAGATCCCGAATTCATACAACATCTCGCTCTACATTAGTGACTCCGTCGTTACCATCACCGCACGGATGTCTATAATTATATAATATTGTATTGTTTTTGTTTATCTTAAATATGTCTATTATTAATGAATGTTTAATCAAATTCCACTATGTCAATATAATGTGAACATCATGTGATTTACATTTTAATAATCGACCGAAAACCTCAGTTCAAACCTTTTAATTAAACATATACATAGATAATATTATGTATTCAAAAGTATTTGTAACGAAATTCACTTTACACGTCACCCGGTAGATCCTTTTGATGAGGCAGCAAAACACAAAAAAACGTGTGAAATTTATCCCAGTGCTTAAACGAGTCATAATTCTTCCTTTTCACATAATGAGAGTCACTCTTTCGCAAAATTTTCAAAACGCAGCAAAGGTAATAACTTACTTCGTCCCTTTTATTTTTAGCCGGGCTTCTTCTCCCTCTACTTAAAAGTATTTCACCCCGCTTCCCATCTGACACTTCATCATTCTCCCTAGCTTCTACACAACCCTCTTTCATTTTTTTCCAAAAAAACTTCATTTTGCTAAGTTATATGAGTGGGGATATCTTGAACATTTTCGAGTGGCCAGCACATGTCTTTCTCCTGAAGACTTTTTTCGTAAACAGTACTTTCTAGCGTGCTTCACGTAGAGTATGTTTTTAAAAAATGTGTGTTTATTTAATTTGTGTTCAAACTGTTTGCTGTAAAATGATTTAATAATTAATTAGAAACTCTTTTACGTACACCATTTGTTTTATAAAAATAGATTTAATATTGAGTAATGTCTTATGATCCGAATGTATGTGAACGTTCTAGTAGGTTCCTACAGAAAAAAAATTTAAACACTCAAAATAAAATTATTCACGCAATTCTTTTAACAGCGATGCATTTATTAAATTAAAATATTTACATATTATATTTTTATACATTCCTTTTACTTAATTTCATTTTTTCAAAGCCCATTTATTTTCATTTAGCACGTTAAACAAATACAGACATCCAATATAACAGAAAAATCGCCATACACTGGAGCTCTTGAATGAGATTTATTCATAAAATTTTTCTCATATTTCATATGGTCTGGTGCAACTTATCACCCAAAAATACGGTATTTAATTATTTGTTTTCACAAACATAATTCAAATCGTGTCCCTTGAGGTTGCTGATGGTGTGTGTGGGTGCCTTGGAGAAGGGATTCTTTGTACATAGTTAGCCAGCTTAGTCGATCAGTTCTCAATGTAGCCACATATGATGATATCTGGTTCAACGTACAAAACTTGCAGTACGTGATTTTTTGGTGTCGATCACATACCCACCAGATACATGTTAAGGGAAGCGTTGTGGGCTCGTGGAATGAAAAATTGTTGCATTTTCGAGTGGATGTCTACTTCTCCTCGGAGAGAAGCTCCAGGATCAAGTGAAGGTGCACAAGAAAATTAACAATGTCTGTTTCTCTTTCACCGTGTTTAATCTTGCAATATATATACCGTCTGGGACAGTTGCACAAGATCGCTGACGAGGAATCAACGGTTATAGTATTGCACGCCTTCGTATATCCGCTTCTAGAGTATGTTTACCTACTTGTTCAACCTGACTCAGTAATATTGCCATAACAAAAAATACTACTTGACCTGCGTACATGAATACATGACGCAATTGTTTAATCACCTGCACCATACTTGCAACACGCATTTTTTTTGATGCGTACTTAACTCAATTCCGCCTATTGTTTGTCTTGTATTGCAAACACGGTTTTCCGTGTTTGTCGTACAAGACAATGCGCGACTCCAGTTCCTACATATTATATTCATATATATGTACATATTATATATCTATCTTATCCGATGCATTATGATTTATAATTGTAAAACTTTAATCTTTTTGTAAGTTCCATAATTACGTCTATTACTTCTCTTCTCGGGATCTAAGTTTCAAATCCACATAGAGTTGTGGGGAATACTCCACTTTTTCACTTTTCACCAGATAAGATGAACTGTTCCATTCGTTGAGATGAAGCAGACTTTCGAAATTTGGTAAGCTTGGGCATATCGGATTTAGCAAATCTATTGTCATTTGATGGGTCAGATTAGCACAAATATTAATTAATTTATTAAAATAAAAATTTATTTCAGAATACAGCGGATAATCGAACACAACAATAAAATGTAAAAGTATTTCGAAACGATATTAGTGCAATACAATCAAAAGCATTGAACCGTTTATGGTTTGCAAGAAAAGCTATTTGAAGCGCACAATGGAAGCCATTTGCCGTTACTTTATTTTTACTGAGGAAAGAAATATCGTTATTTCTAATACTTTTCGAGGTACGAAGGCTGGTTCTATTTTAGGCATATATAATACACATACACATGTACACAATGACAAAAATGTATGATTTTCACGATTTTTAATATTAGTACGTGACATTCATAATGTTAGAAAACCGCAGATAAAATTGAAAATGAAGAAAAATTTCGCGACGAATATTGAAATAAACTGAACTATTGAAATCGTGTATAGAATAGTAATTGTACACTTCCAAAGGTTTGGATTATTTTTTCAATATTTCTGACTTATCTTTTGTGAAATTTTAGACATTCTTGACAGTAATTTATAATGAATATTTAAAATACATTTCACTTTCATACAAGGTCAAATAAAAAAATTAAAACATAGAAAAATAAATCGGGTTCAGATTTATTTTTCTATGTTTTAATTTTCCACTAATTCTACGTCGATCGATTTCGATACAACTGTTTCTTCATCAGGACGGACGCAAACTAACTATCCATTACCTGTTCTAGCAAACAAATCAATTTTTTAAACTTATTCCGGTATTTAAAATACTAAATTATATTAAATGTTCGACTTTAATATAGGTAAAACGGCGCGTAATTTTAATGATAGAGTAAAGAAACACATTACATGTCTCAAAAACTCAGAAAATGCCTGAACACTAAAGCCAATATAATTAATAACTAGATAAATTTTATGAATAGCCCGTTACTTGACAAATTCCCTATTTGGCGTCCACTTTTCAATTACCCCCACCATAGCTGTAGCCACGCCCCCATTTAAATTAATAATTATGTTCAATCATAAAGTTAACGCTATAAACATCAAAAATTTTAAATTAAGTAAGCGAATAAATTTTTACCATTCGATATTAGTTATTTTGATGATACTCCAATATTTTACAGAAGATATGTCAGAAACATTGAAAAATTGTAATTTATGATGTGATTGTTGAAATTTCACTAAAAGTGTCTATTCAAAATTGAATTATGAAGCATATCCCGAAGCTTCTGCTACTATCTACGAGACACCCTGTATACGGTTCACTGGGAACCAAGGAAAAATTAATACACACTTAAATGAAATTTACTAAATTTCTTTTTGTTAAAAAAAACTGTAGCCTAGCTTTGCAGGTAGATACTAGAAATGCATATTTTTTATTTGACATTGCTGGTACCGAATTCGCGGGGAAATTATTTACCTGCCAACCGCGAAGTAAAAGGAAATATTTCAATTTTCGAACATCAGTGTTATGGCTTATTAAAATGTGAATTTCTAAAAAGTGTCAAAATGTAAGGTGTGACGTTTACGGGAACTGAATAAAATATCTCTATGTAACAATGTCCGTCACTAACTCTACCAGATTGTGCAAATAATGATGAGGTATATTATGTCTAATAATGAGGCACAAAAATCAAAAAAAGCATAATTCCCAATGTTACAATGTCCGCCCGTAACGCCACCAGATAGTGCAAACAATTTTGAGGTCTTAAATAATAGTAAGGTATGAAAAGCAAAAAAAATACAAATTCCGTCTCAACCAAAACGTCACGCTATGCAAAATGATACTATTCTCATAGTCTTTACTCGTGGCCGAAATATATTGTAAATGTACGTCATTTTTGACGGGTCACAGGAAGTATAATGAATATGATGTATCTGTTTGATCATTTCTTCATTACATATTTTTAAGCACTTTTTTTTTTAAACGGATGCGAGTTATAATGTCGATTTTATAAATAAAAAATTATTTACATAAACTTCAAAGTTAAAAAATATGAAGACATTGCCTACTTGAATTTGAATCGAATGCATGTTTTATGAAAGACGGATTTTTTGATCACACAACTAAACTATATTTTTATTTCACAAATTGAATTATACTAAAAATAATTTAATGAAAATAACATATACTTTATACAAACATTTGAAATGAGTTTATAGATTGGTTTAAAAAGAATTTTTTTCCATACGATCTTATGATGAAATATTCAAAAGGAGTTTTTTTTAAGTTCTGAGAAGTTTTAACTTTGAATAAAAAATATGTATCTTTCAGCTCGCGTTTTCCTAAGGCAGAAAGAGTTTTGTTTGGGCATCTGAAATTTTTGTCCATAATTCTTAAAATTTCAATTATCTGGGGAAAAATAATTAATTAAAAAATAACTTGTAGACATTTTTGATTAATTTTCTTAGTAATAAAATTTTACTCTTCCGAAAAATTATGGAAGAATTTATTTATACTTATAAAATAAACATAAAAGAGAATATTTAATGAGGTAAGAAAATATTTTCCTGACAACATCATCGGCAGCATGAACTGTTCTATTTCCTGTTATTCTAGAACAATCTGTGAACGGCGAATGGCATAATCAGGCCGTGCATACTAATATACACATAGCATTACCATTGTAAGAATGCGGCTGACATTTCGGCCACGAGCAGCTACCTGATAAGAATTCGTCAAACTTCGGACGGCAACTGAAACTATCTGGCCGTATATTTATACCACTAAACACCTAACCACAAACGCATTGGAGAGATCCAAATGGGTTTGTGCGCAGATTATATTAACTGCATTCTCAGTATATGTGCATACTATAATTTGAGTTCTTTAAATTAATAAATTTTAATTTTTTTGCGCCACGAAGAAAAATTAATACATTGTTAGAAACCTGCGTGTTGCAAAACTCATATTTCAAACTGACAAGAATATATGCATTCCAAACCTAGACCACCAAAATACTCTCCCCACGCCGGGGATGTTTATCATATAAGTTTAAATGCCATGGGGAGGATGACCACTTCAGCATTTAAAAAAAAGCCGAATTTGGTGGCAAAAGTGTTAGACCGATGTGAGAGCTATTATTCTTACGGCCCTGGGTATTTATACAAGACATGAATTTGAAATGAATGAAATTTCTTGGTAGTCTATCTGAATCTATGATTGGTTCCAATTCGTTGGAAAAATTACTACCTATAAACTTATAAATTTTAAAATAATTATGAAAAGGTCAAAATAAATACTCTTTGAAAGTATAATGGCTTAGTAAATAAGTCGCACTTTATTACAAAAATATGGTTTCGCTTGAGAACGAACATCAATTGTAAAAAAATACGGTTTGTTTATTAAAGGATTTAATTACTCAAGAATTAAAAATTTAACTGTATTATAGACATAAATATACGCGTGGGGATAGATACCGCCGTGTCTCATTCTCCTCGCCTAAAGAATGAGTATAGTTCATCTCTATACAATTTTATACTAACATTCATAATCCATAACATATTCCGAAAAAACTAAAAACAAACAATAAAGTGTTATTATTTTATATGAGTTAAAAAATTAACCCTTCTCTTAATGATTTACACAAAATATTACATTTAAATCATTTTAATATTTTTGAAGAAGAAAAATTAACCCACACGGGGAAATATTTATAAAAACATGCTTCTAAAAGAGTATATTTCTTTCAAATACGTACAAATTCTTGTGAGAATATTGCCTATTGTATTTTTTCTGCATTGATATTAAGAACATATCCTATGCGACGCGGTTCATGACTTGTATACACCACTGGCTCATACATAATAGTATATTTATCCTTCTGAACCGAATTGCTTCGGAGATCGACATTTTCCATGTCAGTATAAGACTGCTTACGAATGAAGTGATTATTTTTATCTCCCGACTATCTAGAGAGCTTGAGTTTTGCTTTGAGTTTGGTTTCTCGAGAAACGATTCTCAGTGCGATTCTTCTGTGTAATAAAATATTTGATAGGATTTATTTTTTGTAATTGTAAAATATTTACAATCATATTATTGATGTTTGGCGTTAACATCTTTAAATAACTCATGTTGATCAAAAATATGAATGGAGAATACAAACTACATTAACTCAACTTGAATATAATTATATTTATAAAGATTAATTTTATTTTATTATTATTTTTAATTATCAGATATAATTATTAGATTATTTGAATTATATTTATAAAGGTTAATTAAAAGAAAAAAGGTATTCATTTGCTTAACAAATATAACTTTCACCAACACTTTACCTTTTGTCTCAATATTCCCGTTAACCCACATACAAATAATTGTATGTCCACGTCATATAAGTAAAAAGATCATAGCGTTTTGGCAAATTAATGGTGGTGAATTGTATTGATAGACGGAAGATCCCTAATTTGAGTAGCTTGTTGGTCTTGCGGTTAGGACTCTCGCCTCGTGATCCAAAGGTCGCAGGTTCGAATCTCACTCCAGACAAACAAGTTAGTCCTATTTTCATAGCACAAGCGTTTAGCTTAATTTGAAAATAGTGAGAATATTGATGTGACACGAATTCCGTGTTCGCATCTCTATTTTTAAAAAAAAATAATCGGTAGCGTGTAATTAAATATTTCCACCTGACTAGGAGAATCTTCTTGTGTTCAAATGTGTTATGTCGCGTGCATGTTTGTAAGACAAAGCTAGTAAAACAAGCAGAATAAATATAGTTTATGCATAATTCTCACAGTTAAGTACTGAGGATAATGGAAATATTACAGGAGAGATGGTTTACACAAATATTTCTTATTGACGGTTCAACGATCGCAGACAGAATGGTAGATACCCGGCGAGGAGACACTGTCCTTTTTTTTCTTCTGATTGGGTGAATTCGTTTCATGTTACGGCTAGAATACGTTGAAGGTCTTGATAGCCATGGAAATATGCTCACAGTTGGGAATCACACGAAAAGACAGAAAAAGAAGCGCATGGAAAGTATAGTTGCTATAATTTAAATTACCAAGAAATCAGAACGTCTCTGGAAGAATGCAGTCATCCAGTGGTACTTGAGGGAAATCAATAGGTCGACTGGCAGCTTTAAAACTTTTGACATCGTACAACAGTAGATAGAAAAAAACTGATGGAAATAATATTTTCAACCAATAAAACAACCAATAATATTTTTTATAAAATTTATTTAGTTTCATAACATTTCAAAAATGTTTCAAACATTAGACTAATTGTTTTATATTATTTATTAATTGTTCTCAATTATCAATTATATCTTTACAATATTTTAAACATTTTTATTGAATTCAATTATTAGGAAATATTATGTACAATACATTGTTGAATTTTTCGCTCCAACATCTTCAAACAGCGGTCATACAGCTCGACAAATAAGGATTTTGATTGAAAACAACATTTTTTCGCCTTATTCTTAAAATAGCAATGATTTTTATAGGTATAGTGATCCGTGTCAAACAGATTTCCACCATTTCGCAAACCAGTCATCTGGAATATCGTTAAAAATATATGTTTATGATGAATATTATATAAATAAGGAACTAATATTACTTTAAAAATTAGTAAAATCAAAAAAAATATCACTTTATTTTACACACATCTATTAATTTCTTCATCCAAAGAGTTCAAATATTAAATATTAATTAGTCAATATTTTTGCCACGATGACAGAATTATTGACAATTGACTTTCTTAACGTTTCACTATTTTTGAGTATTAGGATAAGGATCACTATTGCTTGCCCAGCGTAACTTGGCGTGCGGCGAATTTTGAACTAAAACCCACCCCGCCCGCACCCGGCGGTAACCCCTCGTCCTATCATTCAGTTCATTCTCGTCTTTGAGCGCGAGCTGTGTCATCTTGATGAACACTGAATTATTATGTCAACATCCTAAACAGTCCGAGATGGTGCAAGAACAATTGCCAATGAAGTATTTAAGTTTTGCGAAGCTGGAAAAGCGAATAATGGACCGATATTACCGTCTGACAGTTTGACAGATAGAACGGCCGCCATTACTGCATGGTTTCTTTAGTGCTGCCCGACCATATTTCTGTATTTAATACGACACCGGTCACTGGACATTTGTACATTATGTATTGTGTAATAAATTTACACCCTGACAACTTCTGTTACGCGACAGCGACGCCCTCCCTCGCACGCCAAATTATGGTGGTTCGTCTATATTGCTTTGCCGTCATTTTTTAAGAATAAGGCGGATTATTAAAACCTATGTAACGTCAAAGTATCTAATTTTGCTGCGTGCATTTGGTTATAAATATGTGTATTACTATGTAAAAACCGTCAAATGATATTATTTTATTTTATAATTCACTTTTACAATTCCTTTTCTTTTCAAGACTTACCTAAACACCAGACACATCACACATTCAGTTCAAATCCGCCACACAACCAAATCATGGTTTAAAAAAAAATTGCAGCTACAGCTTGTTTGAACTGAGAGTATGATATGTATTTTTACCAATAATTAATTAACAATTTTCATAATTATAAACAATTAAATTCAGCAAACAAAAAATTAAAAAAAGGTTTTTATTTTTAAAATAATTATAAACTTTTCTGGCTTACTTACAAAACAATTTATGTAATACATGCAGGGAAAAATAACTTTATAATATTTATTTGGTTAATATTTTCTTTAAATTTTTAGTATGTTGTAATATAAATGGTCATTACAATAAAAATGTTGTAATTTATAATAATTAAGAATCAGAATTGAATGAAGTCTTGTCAATTTAATTTTGTTTCAAGTTCGGTGAAATTAAAAATTTTGATAAATGATTTAATTAGAGAAATATTATTTTAAATTTTCACACAAAGCAAATAAATTTTTGTTTAGTTAATACTGAACCCTGATGAAAACTCAGCTGTGAAACCTAGTTGGCATAATGTCAATAAAGTGGTGTTAAACAAAAAAGATAGGTATTTTATTTTCAAATATTATTTTAGTTAGTACATATTATTGGTAAGGTTAGGTTACATTGTGTTTTTTTTTGTATATTCATTTTGATTATATTTATTACGGGTACTGACCATAAATTTGCAATACCAATAAATTGTTCTGTTTTATAGTGTATCATTATAACACTGATCATTTATTACATACTGATATTTTATTAAAAATACTAACCAAATAAACCAGCTAAATAATAATCGTAGTTCCGCTTTCATTGAGTTCATTTAGATATTTTATTTAACAGTTATATCTTCACTAAATATTTTAAATAAGTTTTTAAACATGATATTTTCGCACATTATATTAAAAATAATGTTTTTCTTGTATACTTTGATGTATTTATTGAAATTTTGTGACGATTGCTTCCATTTACATTTACCGTCACAGTCAATTCACACCACTATTTTAAAATTATATTTAGAATTTTCAACAATTTCCATTCGCAGACCTGGGCAGGTGTACTCAACTGGGGGCATCGAGTACAAAGGAGAAAGTCACCACAAGGGCAGCAGCCAAAAGGATGAACAGTGACTTTGGCCCTTCGTTGCAGGACCCCTGTTGCAGCTCAGCCAAACTCTCTGAAAGGGAACATATCATTTCCTCTGATTTCTGACGTATTGAAGAAACTAATGGGCCCGAAGTCCGGTGTAGAGTGAATATTTTCAATATCAATTTTAATAACATGATTTCTATATATATTTATACTTGTTATCCTGACGATTATAAAAATCATATGAATGCAAATATATCGTCACCCTCTTAAGTAACATATATATCATGTTAAAATAATGGGATAATTTTATTTATGAAATTGTGTTGATGTTCTAAATAATTATTAGCATAAATTTGACATTTCTACGTCGATATTTAAGAAACTTGTTTTATTTTTAACTTTTTTATAACTTTTTATAAATTTTTTTATAACAAAAAATATTTTTAAGAGAATAAACTAAATTCAGTTTAGACAAGATTAAATGCATTTAGTTAGATATAAATAATATCAAAATTGGTGGTATATTTAACACAACTATTTATTTAACGGCAATGATCTTATTTGGTTTTATTAGCCAGTTAAGTTAATTTTAAAAAGAACAGGATAATACAAAATAATATTTATTGCACTTTAAGTAAAAGTATTTTTCATCCACAGTTATATAAAATGCAGTAACATTCTGTTTTAACTGAAGACTGCGGAAGCTTTTTGTGCTATGTCTCAAATTGGTTTTGGTATCTAATTTTAATAAATTTCAAACTTTTAATAAATTTAATAAATTTCCACTCAAGATGGACGCCATATTTTTTTTAACAACAACAAAAATACCAACTAATTAACATTTTTTATTTCGACTGTATTTATAGAAAAACTAAATTTATGTGTTTTAAGATCATTTATATCATTCAAGTAATTGGAATTACACCTTTGGTATATTTAGTTAAAAGATCGCATGTTAATGAAAACCTGCTGTAAAGTGATAATAACAATTATTGTATTGAAACAAATTAAAACTATTGTCACTGTGTCATGGCTGTGGGAGGCAAATGAAACTCTTGAAAGTGGTTAAAATTTTATTTATTAAATTTAATGACTGGACACGAATTTAATTGAAGCACTGTTCTTTAATTCACACTATTTGTCAATAGAATATTCCACACAGGTACTTTTTTAACTCGCTGCATTTTTGTGTATCGCAATGTTGTCTCGCTCAGGTTTGCAGTAGTTTATGCACGTAAGTATCTCTCTGGGCTTATCTCTGGTCAAACGCGTAAGTATTCCTATTTCTATGGTCGCTTATCAAAACAATTTTGATTTCCATTACGACCCCAACGTGTATTTATAATTATCCATTGTTTCTGGAACATTCTGGAATACCTTTGTAATTTCCACATTCACATAGAGTATTCAAACTGATTATATGTACATAGTTATTATTTCAAAAAATTTTCGTAACACTATCAGGTCTTTTTAATTGCTGTTTGTATTGAAAAATCTAAACCTTTTTTTATGAAAATTATATATAATAAATTAATCGAAGTATTGGCCATTGTTGTTGTATTTTTAGCATTTTAGTGGAAGTCGATTGATGCCTCTGCTGTAGGAATTCGGGGGGCGAGAATCTTGAATTCTTCCTCTTCTTTGAATTCGGGGGTTGAATTCTTTAAAAGCATTTGTCATCGCCTCATCGTAGTTGAAATTTTTTTTTAAAGTTATCCAAATTTCTAAAAAAACTGGAAATCGGTAGGTGCAAGGTCTGGCGAGTAAGGTGGGTGACGGAGAGTTTTAAGTCAAAGCTCCTGTGATTTTAAGATGATCCGTTTTGAAGTATGTGGACAAACGTTGTCGTGGAGAAGTAGTGAACTAGAGCATTTGATAAGTCTTGGTTGTTGGATAGCGAGCTTGTTCATCATCGTTTTCAATTTTGACGGTATAAATCTGCAGTAGTTAATGTGCTGTATCTCAAAAAGCTGTAATGAATTATGCTGGAACAGGTCTACCATATAGTCGAAAACAGTTTCTTTTGACTCAAATTGCGTTTGTAACATTGTTTGGCTTCCTCCCCTGGATCCAAGTATTGCGACTAACATTTTCCATTATTGTACATGATTCATTTTTCATATAGGTGACAATCTGATTCAGAATTTCCTCATTTTAATGCCGACTCAACAAATTAAGGCAAGCCTCGACGTGAGTTACTGTTTTTCTTCAGTAAGTTCATACGAACCTACTTTGCGAGCTTCTTTATTTTCCTAATTATACGAAAATGAATCATTATCATTTTGATGCTGACACTGAAGGCTGTATAATTAATATGGTTTGAGATTTCACTAAGGCCTTCAATTCGTCGGTATCAATTGTAGTCTCCGGTCGTCCATGGGGCTTGTTGTTGAGGTCCAAATATCCAAAACGAAAGAGATCAACCCGAAAGCCCACAGTGGTTTTATTTGAAATACCTGTTCCGTATACATCGTTGATATTGCATGCCATCCATGCAGCATTAGCGCCGCGACGGAACTCAAATAAGGAAAAAACGTTGATTTTATTTATTTCCATGGTCGCAAACACAGCAATATGAAAAAAAAAACTGTGCGGAAGCAAATGAATAACTAATTTCAAAAAAAATAATGTCATAGCTTTAATTTGGATTTAAATTTTCAAGTCGAATGCAAGATATCGAATTTCGAACTAGCCAATATTAGAAAGGCAATTTCATTGGTAAGGACCGTTAAGTCCTTACTTATAAAATTGCATAATATTAATTATAAATACACCAACAAGTGTATGCTATTAAAAGTTTCATGCTTTGTGTCCACCTGTTTACTTTTGCATCGTTTTCCTCTTAAAATTTAATTTTTAAGATAGTTTTTCCCTACCCAATTCCCAAATGGCGGACATCGCCATTTCATCCCCTTCCCTAAACCGAGTGAGCATTTTTAACTCTTCGTTTAACTATTTTATTCCAACAACCTCATCCTATCTACCCTTAAGTGAATTGGATCTCACTGAACATTATCCCCACAGAATTTTTTCTAGCATTTTAACTCTAACACGATTTATTTTTCAGAAAAAATATAATCGATGTGCTATGGAAACGAGGCATTACAATTATTAGTTTTATAAGTTTAACAGCGTATTTTTACACATATGAAAATAAAAACACTTGTTTTTAAGCTCTAAATTTTTATTTTTTGTGAGACGCGTTTCGCCTTATGAGGGCATTATCAATTGATAAGATAATTGAGTTCTATAAACTTACCTCTGAAACAATAAAAAACGTTTTTTTCTTATTTTATATGGATAAACGTAATCTTGAATTAACATAATATATCTCATACAATAGCAAATAAATTAAATTTTAAAAAAAATGCATGTTAAATATATAATAATGTGACATGTTTAACGATCTCAAACGTTTTATACGATGTTAAGTTTTCCGTTAATCATATTTGCTCTTCTTAAATATCTTAAAATTCTTCAATATTTATTCACATCTGTCGCTACGAATCCTGCATGCTAAAAATCAATTCTACCTTATTACTCTTTTCATATGCATATAGCTATTTTTTGTTAAATATTATTATGAATTTTTTAAAAGTCACAAATTGTTTTCTCAAATAGGGCTTTCAGTCCAATTACTAGTTTATCGGCTATTTTTTCATCCAAAAAATTGTTTAACCCTATGCATACTCGATACTATTTATTGATGATTTACAATCTCATTGTATATTATAAATTGGGCCTACTATTTTCACGTGACGTGGGCCGTATAACTGATATCAAAACAATTACCGAATTTTTAATGGTCGTAAAAAATAACGCTGGCAAAATAACGTGTGATATTTAAAGTTATGGCCGAACGACACACCAAAATTTGAAATACAGAAATAATTTTGTTGAATAAACAAATATTGACTTTATTACTTGCTTATTCTTTGTTTTGCCTTAATTTTTACTCTTAATAATTGCAATTTTGAGTTTTTTTACCACTTCATACTAGAAGATCTCTTTTAACCTAGCTTCCAAAACTTTTTTCAAAATGATGTTTTTCATATTAATAGAGAGTCATTCTATGAACGCAATCTGCATTGGGGAAAATTGACTTGGAAAATTGGGAAAGATTAAGATTAAACCACATTACGGTTTAACCATTCCCACACGGTGCTGAAATTGAAACGCGTGTTCTGGGCCTGTAAATTCAGTGATTTTTTCGATTTTTTAAATCGGAAAAACATTAACAATAAACTTTTATTAATATCATTACTCATTAATTTAATATTTTATATGGAGGTATATTAGTGAATATATATACCAATTATTGAGTTAAAATGCTAAAAATGAGAAAAACATTAAACACCTAGATCGATAACATTGACACGTCTTACTCAGCCAGCGTGCACCCCGCTACTACAAACTATGAATAGGCAATACAGTACTACGCGCCCTGCGCATTACGGACTACGCACCGCACCCTGTGCTCTGTGCACTGTGCACTGCCCTCCTCGCACCCCTTTCCACCCTAATACACATACTTTTTGAGTAATTGATGTCATTTTTTTCGAGAAAACATTTTATGTTGCGTCTGGTAAATATTTACAGATAGAAATTATTTTATCCCATACATAAGTATATTAGGGAAGAATGCACAAAATATAAAATCTGTAATTAGTATAGTATATAGTGGAGATATAGAGAACTAGAGGCAATTTCAACTCAGTTTACATCACCGGTTAGGAAAGGTTAAAAAAAAGCAAGAGAACTGATTGCGCACGGATTGGGATAGTTTTGATAAGTTATTCGGGGAATTGGATTTAAGTCGAGGTTAAGGAATACCTACACAATGAATATAAGAGAAAAGAAACGGTTACATTTCAAAGTCCTTGTTCCTCTTCGGATCTCGTCAGATCTCCAACCTGATCCAGAGCGAAGACGTAAATATACGTTTCACTGCGTAGAATTTACGCCGACACGGCACTATGGTAAATCTTTCCCAATGGCAAGATTCATATACTCCTTCATCAGAAAAGGCTTTACAGCTCTTAAGGTCCATAGCAGAAGGACGGCACAATTTACAAATCGTTATCAGAAGTAAAAGTCAGTATAAAAGTAATAGATTAGAGCACATTCGTAAACAGGGCGTGAAAATAGGGAAAGAAAGATTTGGGAGGGAGGGGTACATTGTGGCTTCATTCAGATAACACACGCGCTAACCCGGTCCTGCTCATAAAGCTTGAATGAGAACTATCTTATCTTTTAAAAATAAATTATATCTATATTAAATAATATACTCTATACATATACCTGATCTTTATCGGCCGTACCCCCAATTCAAACATGGGAATTAATATCTCAATTGCATTGAATAGCTTTGGTTTAAAAAAATTATTGTAATTAGCTATATTGTATGTGTAATTAAAATACTGTAACTATGTATTTTTTACTTAAAATTAATTTTAAAAAATTAATAATAATATATACCTACACAATATTGAATTATGCAAAAACTTCAAAATTAATAAGCCAACAGAGAAAATTTTTGACTTGGTCATTTTTTCCAATATGCTTATGATATAGTCTGTTTTTGTGTGTATTGCGTATTTTATTTTACTTTTTTATTGAATAATAACTTCTTAAAGTATTGGTATAAGTAGATATATTATAATATAATACAAAAGTAATCCAGTTAATCACAAATTTAATACAAAATTATTATTTGTGATTAACTGAATAATCGGCCGATCAATTTTGTTATTGGTTTTAACCGATTATTCGGTTGATCAATTTTGAAATTATCAAAATAATGAGTTTTGGTTTAAGCCTCTTTAAGGCGCTTCGGCGCGCCTCTATTTTATTTATTTGTGTAACCTGTACAGATGCATTGGTAACCCGCTTCCCCGTGAAATGAAAAGAGTGACTCACCATTGAGCACGTGCACGAGCACCGTGTAGGACCTGTTGGGCGCGCTGGGGAGGGCGCACGTGTAGTTGCCCGCGTCGGCCGGCGCCAGCCTGCTGACCCGCAGCGTGCTGTTGGCGCCCGCGGGCACGGCCTCGGTGCGCACGCCCACGCCGCCGCGCGTGCAGTCGCGGTGCAGCGCGCGCGCGCCGTGCAGCCACCACACCGTGCCGCCGTCGGCCGCCACGCCGCGCACCACGCAGTTCAGCGCCAGCGTGGAGCCCGCCTCGTAGTACTGCTCGCGCAGGGGCACCCCCGACTCGTCCACTATCGCCACTTGGAATGCTGGAAACGAGTACGAGCTGTAGTGCCTGGGAAGTAGCGCTTGCGTAAGAGTTAATCGGACATTCGCATCATAGTTTGATATTATTATTATCGATAGTTTAGATGCTGAACATTACCGACATACACCATCTCTATCAGGATCCAAAAATTCACACAACGTTTTATATCTATGATATAGTCTATCTATGATACATACATAGATATAGACTATATCTATGTATTATATCCTATTAAAACAAATACATCTTAACTGTCCCAAATGATAAGCAAATACCCTACATGGTATATCTTATTTCATATATGAAATATAATCGTCAAACTACAAATACCTATTACAAAATGAATTCATCAAATCTATTAGATAATATATTTTATATGTTAGCCTTCCATTATGTAAGCTGAAACAAAACCAAATCATTTAATAAGCTAATTCATTTTTCATGTCCTTTATCCTTTGTCTCAAATCTTTCTCTTCTCACAATGAGTAATTTAGTTAAGTTAAGTTTTTTGCACACACCCCGTGGAGTAAATAGGTATTTAAAAGCGAGAACGAAAACGTTGCGCGGGATAGATTTATCGGAGTGAGAAATTAATTAGTTAGTTAACATATGATTAGTAAACGACATTTTAATTATCAACGCCACTTATGCTAATGTCCTAGCTGATTAATGCACACAGTATATTTAGCTAGTTCGTTTTATCTCCGAAATCGGTGTACCAATTTTCCATTAGTTTGTGAAACTTTCAATTACTGTGCAGTAATAATAATCATTAATAATAATTATCATTAATAATTAAAAATGTTTTCAAATGATTTTTATAATTTTATTAATTCTTTGAATGTATTCTAGTATGTCGTAAGTTTTGTGTGTTTATGAAATAAGAATTTTGACTCTCTAATAGGGAATCCATGGCTCTGATGGTAATAGAAAGATTCAGGCTCTCTCAAATCCCGGTGATGCCTATATTTTTCGAGTAATAAATTTTCTTTGTGGCTCAATATATTTTATTTTTGTTATCACAGACTTGCATTCTTAAATTTTACAATATTGAAAGTTTTGTGTGTTTTCATCTAAAAATAATTCATGAAATAATAAATTTTATAGTCTTTTTCTTCTTCAGAGGTTCCTCTTTGAGAAGTTGACTGGTTTAACTGTTCAGTCTCCACAAGTAGAGGATTCATATCCTCGAAGCGTATACCCGTCGCATATTATGCACACCTATTGAGGGACTTCAAGAAACTCTTCCTTCATCTCCTTTATTTTCCTCCTTTGCTGCAGTCTCCTATTTTTTTCGTTAGTTTCTCTAGGTCCATGTACTTTTTACGCCATTGTCACTATAAGAAGCTGCGACATCCCAATATTCAAAGTCAATCTCATTTTTTTTACTAATTTTTTAGTGTACTTTTACCATATCATGCTTTGGAACAATAAGGTATCCTCTGATATTTACATTTAATTGAGGTACCTTTTCATTTATTAATTAATGTATCAAAGTTTTACATATTAATTTTTCTATTTCTCTTTCTTTTTTAGATTATTAATTAATTATTCTATTTTTATTTCTTCTTTAGATTATGAGGTTTCAAATATTCTTTTTTTTCTTTTGTCTGTCTCTTTTTTTCGATTAATGCGACAGGTCTTTTCCATTCTCACGTTTCCTCTGCGCAGTATTGAGACCATTGTGAGACTTGATCGTGGACCGCTTTTTCCAGTATTCACGATTTCCAGGTTTTAGCATTAAAATAATGCTGATCTGGACGTCAAAAAAGTAGAGACAATACGAAATATGCTCATTAAACGGCCCTGGATATATCACTCACTGTTCAGATTCTAAATAACAGTGTTTTTGAATATATTCCTTACCATGTATTTTGCCGTTTGATAGTTGTGCAAAAAGAACTTGCTTAGTACTTACCATCACGTCCATACACAAGATATGACCGGACCATAGTCAGTTGTTGGGTACTTAGAATTATATTTTCGATACTAAAAATAATTGCCTCTTCCAAGGCACTCAAGTTTGTACTGCGCTCTTCCAAATTTATATATAAGTGCATTTTCAAGCATACTCAAATTGATTTATTTGGATGTGATATTCTAGATACAATGCTAGTTTTATAGTTTTAGTATGCCATTTTTTTTGTATAACCATACAAGGAAAAATAATAAAAATTAAGTAAGCATTACGTTAAAATACAATTAGGTATGTAGAAATATTTTTCTTAACGCTTTGTTAAAAGTACTGTCAAGAAATAATATTAATATTTTTACATTTCATCTTTGAGAAAACAAATTGTAAGCTGTATTGAGAAAAACAGTTAAATAAATTCGACACAAATGAAAAGTCACGAAACGCGCAGTACAAAGAGAAGAAAGCTATAAACTTTTCTTGAAGAAACGACTTTTGAATCTTTCCAACTAATGAGAGTGAGATTTAAGTGAAATTAGAATATATGAGAGTAAAAACCAAACAAAAGAAATAAACTTTATTTCTTAACTAAAACAATTTTCTTTTATGCGTATCTTATCACTCTTTAAGATAATTTAATTCCTAATCTATTCTTTTAAATGGAAGTTGTTGCAAATAAAAAAGATTTTCGATGATCTCAGATAATTATTAGGTAATAGGATAAATTATTTTGACTGAGACACCAAATAGGTTTTTGTGATTTTTTTAAATTCTTCTTTCTGATTTTTTTAATTGTGTTACTGTTTCTTAAGTATTTAAATCAGTCGTTTAGGTTAGGTGATGTAAGAGTGATATTAAAGTTTCTTTATAAGATATATAAATTGTATGTTTATTAATTAATAAAATGTGTTCAATTATATGGGTGCATCTGTATGTATCAATAAAAGTATATGGATGTATCTAAATAAAAAAAACAACAAATAAAATGAAATGCACTGTAAAATTATAAAAAAATGTAAGAGTATATAACTTTTCATGCTAAACACGCATAGTAATATACTTTTATATAAAACAAATAAATAAACCTTCTGCAAACAAACATCTTGCATGATGATTTAGTGGATCTTACATAGTTTAAAAAAATAATGAGGTGGGTATATGTTTTGAATGTGCAATTTCTTATATAGTATTAAAAGTATTGTTTCATAAAGGTGCAAAGCAATAATACACAAATACATAAATTACAAACAGTTTCGGTTAACAAACGAACGTATATTTTAAATGTCAAGTGCCTACACATATCTTAGTAGGCAGAGAGGATGAAACGTCACATTCTTATGTTCTGATACTCGTCTCATCTACAATCATTCAACTTATGATGTAGCTCATCGATTGTTGAGACTTCTAATCGAATCATCTTTGAGTTTCTGCTAAAAGTGCTAGGTGCCCAGTGGCACTAAAACTTCCATAGGCATTGTCTATTACTGGTATCATAAACAATTGCGTTACATATCTTATCATTTTATTTATTATACCAAGGTCAAATTTTTTATTGACTTAATATATATTTTCTTAATATATTTTCTATTCTTAATAGAATAATTATAGGTAATTAACAATTTGAGGACCTAGTTGAAGTTGGAGTGAAGTTGTCTCCAAATCAATTACAAAAACCACATTGAGTGTGTTAAATACACTCCTATGCAATACATAAAAAGTCCAAAATAAGTCTAACATAAATACAAAAAGAAATAAAGCATTATGTGTATAAAAAATAATCATTATACATAAGATGATCCAATAATAAGCAAACCATGACTAAATATATGGAAAAACGAGTCTCAAGTTAGTCGAAACATAAAAATAATGAAAAATAAGTCAAATTCAATATTAAATAAATACCGAAATAATATATTTAAAAATTTAAAAATAATAATAAAAAAATTATAATTGTCTGAGTATCCAAGAGGAAAAATTGTTTCAGTTCGTATATAACAGTGCAATGAAAGCGAATGTTATCCTTCAGTATGATTTTTGTTACTTTGTTTGTCAATAAAACTTTGTTTACTAACTAACTAACTAACCACCACGTCGTATCCCCGCAGGGGCGGGCAGAGAGGATAGAACGTCATATTCTTCTATCTTTACATATCACTTTTGCTTCGGCTACACTCATACATTTTCTCATACATGTTCTACGTATATGTATTTTTTAATTTTTTTAAATGAGTTTCATATTTTAAATTGTTTTTTTCTGTATCTTTAATTTTTTTAAACTGCTTGTTTATTTTATAATGTTTATATTGCTTATGTTTTAATACATACTTTTCCTTTTATACTATTTTTTTTATTTCCTTTAAACGTAGAAAATATATTAAAGTGTAAGGCGGTTCCTCCAGAATAGACCTAGCCTAAGTGAGAAATCGCTTGTTAATGAATTATTTATTACAATAAAAATCCTGTAAATAATTTATGTGAACATAAATAAATAAATAAGCAAAGCATAGTAAATACACATAAAAATTATTGACTTGATGATATACATTGATGACTTGTTACAGACATATTAGACTTACTATTGACATGAAGATATACACTGATGACTCTGGGGGGATGGGTGGACAGCTGGCATTCATACAGCCCTTCGTCAGACCTATTGGCTTCCACCAGCTGCAACCTCCAGTTACCAGGGTACCTGAACTGCACGGTGTACCTGGTATCTCCAGTGTAGGCTTGGGCCCCTACAGTCAGCAAAAGTGGAGGCTCTCCGGTTTTGCGTCTCACCCACGACACCTGGCGAAAAGAATGCGTAAGCTGTACAAGGAACAATAGATGACGCTTCTTAGATACAACTTGGACGTAGTTTCATTTATGAGTCAAATCATTCAAATTCTTTCAAAAAATAAACATTTTTGTATGAAACTAACATATCACATCCCCAGAACAAAACCGCCGCTAGGCAAAATTTCAAGGTCTGACAAAATGTCATTTTAAGTTTTCAACCATTTCTGTTTCTGTTTCCCCTTTCTCCATTTCTGTCTCTTTCTTCCCTTAATGCTTTCTTAATTGTTCGTAATTCTGTTTTTATTTAGTTAATACTGAACCCTGATGAAGACTCAGTTGTGAATCGAAACTAGTTGGTTTAAACTCAATAAAGTGGTGTTAAACAAAAAGTTATTTTATTTAAAGACATTTCTGTTTCTTTGTCTTAACATAAATTTAAATTTAACTGAACCAAACCACCTGGATTTACTTACATGTTTAATAATTAATAAAATATACTTATTTTTAAATAATCTGTGAATTTCGCTTCTTACATTTCATTGCGCATACTCTCTATGCGTTGACGAAATTATGAAGTTTTCGCTTTACACATGACTGAATAGGAGCGTAAGAGAATAAATATTGGGCAGAGAATGAACGCAGAAAGAAGAAATATTTATATATAGACATGAAGGGATTAGAAACACAAACATTATATAACGAAAATACACGCTGACATATTTGAAAACGATTATCTGGCAAAGAATATCAAATTGACAAATGATTTTCAAAACATTTTTGTGTGCTTCAGAAGCCAATAATCAAAAGATTATTATTTTTTAAATCTTTACAACTTTTATCTAAATTATACATTAAGCCCGCTGGGTCTAGCAACGAGCAATCGGAGATTTGAGGGACGCCGATTACAGACGCCAATGGCCACGCAGCGGACACTATCAATCGCGAAGTGGTTTTCTTTTGGCCGCGAAGCGATCACCACAGCTGCTTGCGGAGCGTAGCGGCAAGAGCAAGAGCCAATTCCAGAGATTTAGCAATAAGCAATCAGTGACAGCCGATTGCTTAACTTCTAGTACAGCAATAATTCGTATAACTTACAAATAGTACCTACTAGCTAGGCACTGAAATTTTGGTATTTGACCTTCCAGGTAAAAACCGTCAATTTTCGGGGGCGATATAGATAATTTCACTATTATTATTTGTAATATTATTGTGTAAACTGAGCCACATTCCAGCAGGCTCACATTTACGTAATTATAAAAAATGAATTTTTCGAAATATATGTATCATTTGAGGGTTATGAAAGCAAAGGCAGCAATATTTAAAAAAAAATTGAATATAGTCACCGAGGATTACTAATTTAGAATGTACTGAATTTTCGATTATATATATCTGTTCCTTCAAAAATCATGTTTCCTGTAAATTTATTGGCTATGTTTCCTATAAAATCTCGAATTCCGTACATTATTAAATAGTAATCCTCGATGACGGTATTAATTTTTTTTGGATATTGCTGCGTTTGCTTTTATACCCCACATTTATGGGAAGCAAACCCAACAGTCAGTTTGCAGTAGGAAAATTCCGAAAGAGAGTAATGTAATTTAGGGTTAACTTTCTCAAATAAACATGTACATACAGATTATAACTAACTAACTAACTAACCATCACGCCGTTTCCCTGCAGGGGTAGGCAGAGAGGATTGAACGCCACACTCTTCTATCCTGGCACACCACTTTTGCTTCGGCCACATTCATACATCTTCTCATACACGTTCTACGATTGTTGCGGCTTTTAACAGGGCCATCCTCAAATACTTGTAGTACCTGATCGTGCCAGGTCTTTCGCGGACGCCCTCTATTCCTGTTGCCTTCAACATTCGCCTCATATATTTTCTTAACCATCCTTTCCTCGTTCATACGTTCCACATGACCAAACCATCTCAGCACTCCTTTCTTTATTCTATCTACCACGCTACAGCCAGCATTGCATTCACTTCTAATTTGTTCATTCCTCACTCTATCGACCAAAGATTTTCCACACAAGCGTCTTAGTGACCGCATTTCAACCGCATTCAGTCTACTTTCATTCCTCCCTTGCTAATTCCAGGCTTCATTTCCATACATAAGGGTTGGCACTAGAACGTCATTATGTACCGCTAGTCTTGCTTCTTTTGACAGATTCTTATTGGCCATAATTGCATTTAGTGCACCATTAACTTTGTTACCCGCAGTCACTCTCCTTTCGATATCATTCTCAGCCTTGCCGTCTCTACTAAACATAGTTCCCAAATACACAAACTCGTTCACTTGTTCTAAGCATTCGTTGTTTATAATTACATCACACTTAGTCACTAGTCGTCTCTCTCGAATACCATCACCTTCGATTTGCTGACATTCATCAGAAGTTCACTCTGCATGCATACATCGGACATCCTGGCTACCAAGCACTGCAGATCAGCTTCACTGTTAGCCACTAATACTGCATCGTCTGCGTGTAACAGACAGGATATGGTGAGTCCGTCCATTTTCGCTCCAACTTCTAGTTCCTTCAGTTCTTTCATACAATTATCCATATACAGGTTGAAAAGCCATGGTGACATTACGCATCCCTGTTTGACACCTTTTGTAATATCAAACCATGATGTGAATGTCCCATTAATTCTCACGCAAGCACTACTTCCTTCGTACAGGGATGCAATTGCCTGTATGAGTTTACTCTTCACCCCATATTCAGACAAAACCTTCCATAACTTTCGTCTTATCACTCTGTCATACGCTTTTTGGAGATCCACAAAGGCACAAAAAAGTTTTTGGTTCTTTGCCAAAAACTTTTCGGTCATCTGGCGCAGTGAGAAAATCTGGTCCATGCATCCTCTTCCACTCATGAAGGCTCCTTGTACATCCCACACTTTTTCTTTCGTTGTCAACCTCACTCTTTCTATCAAAATTCTC
Source organism: Agrypnia vestita (assembly GCA_016648135.1). Taxonomy (NCBI): domain Eukaryota; kingdom Metazoa; phylum Arthropoda; class Insecta; order Trichoptera; family Phryganeidae; genus Agrypnia; species Agrypnia vestita. Next base: position 71,518 of record JADDOH010001291.1, on the reverse strand, counting down.
GCATACAGTTTGCCAACAGAGCTCAATAGGCTAATGGCCCGATAATTCGCGCAGTCCATTCGCGACCCTTTTCCTTTGTATAGAGGTATGATAACAGCTCTTCTCCAATCCTTAGGAGTGTAGCTGCCCTCTAAACATTGGTTGAAGAGTCTATGAAGCCACGTGAGTATTACTGGACCACCACCCTTAATGTACTCGGCAGCAACATTGTCATAACCCACAGCCTTGCCATTCTTCATCTCAAACCTCTTGGCATCAAAGAATGGAGATGTGAATGGATATACGCTAGCAAAGGATGTATATATTGTATGTAAGAAAAAGGTTAAGCACGGAGTGAAAGAAAGAAAGGAGCGTTTGAGGAAGGACGAGGGTCTTAAATTGACTCAGAACTTCCAAGAGAATATCAAGATCTTTTGGAAGGAAGTTAAAAAGTCTCGAAGTGGTACGAAAAGAGGTTGTGTGAATGCTATTATGTCAAAGAATGGAAAGATGCTTAGAAACGAGAATGAAATAAAAGATAGATGGAAGGAATTTTTTGAAGAAATGTATGAGAGTAATGGGAATGTGAGTGAGGACTCCTTTGAGGCGTCCAACGGATTTATGAATAGTGACGACAGTGTGAATGAAATAACTGTGGAAGAAATTAAAAAAGCAGATTATACAGGAAGATATATTTTATGTTTAACGAGCAGTTTTTCTCCTTATAAGCATACAAATAATTATGGAGAGGTAAAATAAGCGTATAAACCATTCTGAAATATTAAAATATTGAGAAGGGCCCTTCTATAAATTATATTTTAATATACCTGGTTAAGTAGACGTTCGTTGTGAAAAGGTAATAAAATCTCGTTATTATTTACGACAAAAATTAATGTATGTTTCGACAGTTTTATTAGAGAATGAATAAGACAGCATTATAAGATAAGAAGACATTTTAAATATGTATTGCTTATGATTTTTTTTAGTTTTCTGGTGTAACACTTCAAGGTCATCTTTTTGAACATTTGTTGATGTCGTCATTCTTTGGTTTATTAATGTTTTGTGCGGTTTTGTTAGGTTATAAATAACTTTCAATTTAATGGAAGAACGATTTTTGGTGCATTATTTATTAAGGGCGTTGTTCCTTCTTTTTTAACAATTATCATTTACAACATGATTTTTTGCAACAGTAAAACCCCCATTAACAGTAAAAAAAATTTAACCCACAGGTTTTTAAATGATATATATTTAAATAAATAATAATATTGATATATACATATATAAAGACAAAAGTAACTAATAAATTATTCGGCCGTATTCTGAAAATAGCAATATTGCTATTTCTGTATCTTTACAGTTATTATATAGCACTCTAATGCCGTCATCTTTGACGTTTTAAGTTTGACAGGTTTGAAACAACGAATTCTAGTAAAAAAAATGTTAAGTTAGGCACAAAATGTGAATAACTTAATATTTATTTACGTTTTAGAGCTTTCTGATTCATTTTAATGTCCTTTGAGAATATTTATTAGTTACCTTCGGCATAGGCAGTCTTCCGTATGTCGTAAATCTAGCACCATGTTTATGTTGCAATCGATGTTTTTACTTACTTCAAGATACCTCGCCATTCATTTATAATAGATAGCATTAATAAGCAAAGATCTTTGCTTCTTTATAAGTTATGATATACCTAACTTTAGTATTTCAAGATGATTTATTGCATTAATTTAATTGCCTAATTTTAAATACACTGTATTTTTTTCATCATTTGTTTTGCAGTATGAACCCCAGATTCAGTTATTCCGTATTTATTACCGATTCCATTTAACACTGGTGTATAGTTTGCGTGGTCTGCGTCCAAACATAATATTTAATTTTGTGAAAACGTCCCAATACTGTTCTCAGTATCTTGTTTATTATTAATAATTATTTCCTTATATTGGAGTCTGAATTACACGAACGTTTTAAATAATTTCAATGGACGGTATTGAAAAATGTCAATGAAATAACTAAAGCAACAATCACGGCAGACCGATATGGGACCAGGCCACAAAATTTGAGGAGACAACTTTATCGAAAACATGTCAATTTTGTCAATATGCCAACGAAAAGTTTCAGTATGACGTGCTTTCCTATTTCTCATTATTTTATATTATGACAGAAACAAAACAAAGGGTTCGAAATGTTATTTAAAATAAAATACTAAATGATATTTTATCTCTCTTAAAATAAAATAAAAATGCCTTCTCTCGGAAAATGGATAAAAAGTTAAATCGAAGAGAACCAAACAATATTATTTTAAATTCTTTCGTTTTCTTATTAAAAATATTTATATTTATGATTTAACTAACCCCGGGGCACATTCCTGAGTATCCGTGTTCAACTATTTATTGAATGTTATAAAACATAACTGATGAATTTTATGTTATATAATAAAATTACTTTACTATAATGGCTAAAATATCTTAACATTTTTTTTCTTTGAGTTCCGATAAAGCCGTTTAAAAGAATCTTTTGGAAAATATTTTTAATTATTGTAATTATACATTTTTAAAGTAAATATACATTATTTAATCATGTATTTTTTTTTCTTTTCAAATATTTAACCAAAAATATGAACCTACCTATATATCATTCCCAAATCCACTCAAACCATAATGTCATATGCTGTGTTATGATATCTTACAAACTGACGGTATGGTTCTAATTATTCATCTCAATTTAAATGTAAATTGCATAATAATATTTGGTTGAGTTTGTACTTGCGGGGTATATATTTTTGAAGAATACTCAAATTTTTTAGATTGTTTAACGTTTTCATTTCACCGTAATGAGAGATTATATGGGAATTACGGTGAAAAAAAATTCAGCTGAATATCCCAACGGTTGTTCCTACAGATAACAACCATTCCACATTTTAATTATATTTCTTCAAAATTGTGGCCCGATTTCATCAATATCTTGACTCATGTTGTTCTTGGACTTATTTCATCATCATCATTTTTGGCTCAGCATCCCCTGGTCGATCTGGCCTCCTTAAGATTCTCCCGCCACTCATCTCGGCTTTGAGCTAGTTATCTCCAGGGCTGAATCTCCAAGTTTGGCTTTAGTTTTAATTTATTGTTGTATTTCTTCAGATACTGGAATATCAAAAATATGATCTGGGGCTAGAGCGGAGTACAAAGTGACCCCGGTCAATTTTGCGTTTTAATAAAGTCCAAAAAAAAATTGAAAATATCCACTAAATGTGGAGACCTGTAATTGGCCATCTATATTGTATCAATGTTTTCTATGCTTTTTTTTTGTGCTGTTGGTCTTCCATAAACATTAAATAAATAAATAATATTTTTATTACATTCCATATACATTTTTTTTTCTCCTGCATCTCGCATGATACATTTATATTTCTTATTCTTGATTTTTACTGTATGTACTTTCTTTTAAAATAAATATTAGATTTCGATCTAAGGTGGTAAAATTATTTTAAAAAAGGCTACCTATCTCAGAACAGGTATTTCTATATATCTAATGAGATAGGTAGTGGCTCCGAGGCTTGCTACATTATATCCTATATTTATATTATTATGTGTGTATGTATCAAGCAAGCAAATGTCTTTTGTCCAATAAACGCCAATTTATCGGTACTGCAATGAAATGCGAACAAGCTTCTACTAAATTTGTCATTTTATAAGAGACAGTTATATTTTGACGTATCATCACTCTCAAGCACCCGGCCAACGGAAACTGTGGTAGAAAAATAACTTTATCGTTACCTTATAGAATATTACTATGGAAAAACTTTTTTTTTCTACTTTAAACTGTTCTACTTACTACACATCATTTTCTTTTCTTTGGGTTTTCTCTCGTTATAGAAATTAGAATATTTCTTCTTCTTCAAACACAGCAAAATTATTTTGTGGTGACAATATAATTATAATTTATAGAATTAAACTTTGTTTACACCACTTTTTTTAATATTGAAAAAAAAGCCAATGGCTTCGAAACATGTTAAATTTTTTCAATATTAAAAAAAGTGGTGTAAACAAAGTTTAATTCTATAAATTATAGAATATTTCTGACGAAAAAAACCAGACTAATATCATTAATTGTTTTATTGATTATTTTTTTATTTTTCATTTTTTTATTTTACAAAAAATTTTTTTTTAAAGATTATTTTGTGCCGTAATTCGTAACGTAATTTCGTTAAGTTATTATTATTTATTTTCACATTTTATAAGAAAATTTATTCAAGAAGAACCTCACAAAAAATCACAAACATATTGCTGCTTCTACCCCTCCCTTCTGCTATTTATACTGCGAATCCTTTATCTTTTAATTAATATAAAAATTATTTGTTTCAAAAAGAAGCTCATGGCGTAAACATAAACATTTATTTACTTTAATAGGCTATAAGGTAAACAATCCCCTTCTTATCTCAACGCAAGATTTAATTTCAACCGTATATTTATCGACACGACTGATAAATCTATTCAATTAAATCGACAAGGTTATACGGAGCACTGGTTATGTTCCTGATAACTACCTTAAATAGCGTCAGCATAGTTTGTTTTACATTCCAATATACAGGATCAACCTGTCGATGGCTATGCCTGTTGAAAGAGCTATCGTTTTACTGAACAATGTCGCGTTGGAGATTGATCTGTTCCATATTTCTAAGATGGATTCTCTTAAACCTTTGATATGAATTATTTTATATATCGACAGCTCCTACGTATAATATCGTAACCCATCGAAGATTTTGAGTTTTTTGTGTATTTCATATGTATTTAATTATATCTTTAATTCCAATAAAGAAAGAAAGAAAAAATATTTTGCAATAAATGACGTATTTTTATTGCAAAATATTTTTTTCTTTCTTGGAATTAAAGATATAATAAAATATGAAATACACAAAACCTAAATATCGTCGATTTGTGGGTTACGATATTATACGTAGAAGCCGTCGATATGTTTAATATACCTACGTGATTAATATATGTTAATTCATCATTTATGACATTTACGATTTAAATGTATGCTTGTTATGTAAATGTTATGTACAAAAATAAATTGAATTGAATTTAAAACAAACTAATCTAATCATACATGCTTTTTATTAGAAAATAGCAGAGATATAACATGTAGGGTAAAGTCTTTGGTTACAGTTCATAGTTTGAAGCTTCCGGAAATGCCAAACGTTGACGAATAATTGAGGTTTCTAGACTTTCCGCGACATTTTCACTCAATGAAGCAATATTTTGAATTGAACAAACACTACGAACACGCCTGTGCGCCTTTTCATCAAGAATGGAATCCGAGTCCTCGAATTTAAAGATTAGGTTGCGAATTGCGGTGTCACTTGGAAGGTGATTACGACTAAGAATATCACAAAGTTTTCGAATCTATTTACAACAGAATGCGATTTTCAGGAGAAGTTTTGTAAGATTGATAGTTTCCGTTTTAAAATACTGCGTGATGTCTTTGCATGCTTTTTAGATAAAGGATGTAAAATAAAACAATTCCAAGTTAGATGATTAAAAATTGGCGAGAAATTAAAATCTCCAAAATGAAAATGAGACACCTTTTATTACGGATTTTGAGATTGAACGTTCATAAAGCACATATTAGTACTATCAAGGTAGAGTCTAAAGCTTTCTTTAATAGCCGAGAAAAAAATATTTATTTTTCATAAATATGCTGTTTTTTAATTGAAATTTAGTATTTTTTAATGTAGGTAGCTTTAACAGCTTATAAATATGATTTTTTTAAATTGGTTAACGGAAAATTTGCAAAACGAGATTCAATTCTTGTTCAATGAAATTTATTTTAACCACTTAGATTAATAAATTGAAATCGGCGGGTGTGCAAGAATGCCTTTTTCTTCAATATGGTGATAAAATAAACTTATCTAAACAGTAAAATTATTAGAAAATCAAATATTTAAAAAAATTAAAGAATAATTGTATTGTATTGTATTGTAATATTTGGTTATACAAAATGGAAGTAAATAATTCTGATATCTGAGTGTATACATTTAAATATTCAAAAAAGGTTATAAGAGATGGAAAAATGAACTTAAAGAAACGAAAAATAAATTAGAAACAAACTAATGGTAAATTTAGTTGGATATTTTTATTTAATTTATCGGTTTAAAATCATTCAATTTAAGACCAACATTGTTAACAAGTCAAATAGGTATATTAATTTTTTATCGAAAGCATGATGATTTTCTATAGATTTATTTTTAAAAAGTTCACTATAGGTTTATTTGAATATAAATTATCACAATGTTTTTGCAGTCATTATGAAAAATAATAATTTTTATTTTATATGATATGTGTGTTATTCAATCTTCTGTATGTGCGGATTCCGTATTTCCAATAAAACACCAGCGTCAATTCGCATGTTTATTCCAGTAGAATTATACCATATACAACGATAATCGGTTTCATTTCAGTGTCGACAAATTAAAAAGCATTTATTTAATGCACTACAATATAATGATTAATACATAAACGTACATGTGCACACTTAAATACAGGATAGTATGTAGAAAACATCTCAGCCACTACCTACCGCGCTAGACAGGTATATAAAAATACTCGCTCTGAGGTAGGGCAGCCTTTGTTGTTCCTTGTCACTTTCAGATCAATACCAAATTTTTATGTAAGTAAAAAAAATTTAAAATGGTAGCTAGAAAAAATAATGTTAGTAAATATATAAAATTAACTTGTATGATGGAAGAAAAAATGGGAGAAATGAAAATGCGGGAAGTAATTTTACAGCTCATACACAAAATAAGTGGCCAGCTGGAATATATGCAAAAAATAGATCAAAAAGAAATGAAAAATAAGGAACCACATACCGTCTCCCACGTCGGGCACACCCACACACACATACACATGCCCGTAAACACGCACGTACACTCGTGTACAATATGAGAAATAAAATGCGAGGATTACATTTTTTTTACCTTTTGGTAATAAATATTTTAACGATAAAATAAATAATAATAAAGTTATAGTTTATAATAATAAATTTATAATAAATTTGTAATAAATTTAAGGTAGAAATGTTTTATAAATAGTAAAAATATTTACGCGACACGTAGGTACTCTACGTACGCATCTTGTTTTTTCGAAAAATCACATGACATCTTCAAGTTTGTGTTTACTGGGGTATTATGCCGTGTTGTTACGACCTTTCGGTCCGACGTTTCGGATCCCATTGCAGGGTCCATCATCAGATGTGTACACATCAGCCCTGATGATGGACCCTGCAATGGGATCCGAAACGTCGGCCCGAAAGGTCGTAACAACACGGCATAATACCCCAGTAAACACAAACTTGAAGATTCTGAGTGGCCGTGAAAACCTAAGAACATTCTTAATCACATGACAAATCGTATTTACATCACATAGATAAAATTAAGTGAGTTTGAAAATTTATAGAAATATTTTTCTTACAAGAAGTAGAAATTATAAGTTTCATCCACATTTTTCTTATTTGATTGGCGAACTTTCGCAGAGTGCAGGGTCGTTCATTTCATTATGTAGAGGAAAGTTTTTCTGGGCACGCGAGAATAGCTGGAGAAACTTTTATGGTTTTATTAAGCACAATCCCAATCTTCGCGCTAGTACAATTAGCACGTCTCGTTATCCATTTTCCCCTTTATAATATAATATGTCATCTATATTACTACACAAAGCAATAAAAATATTACTTACATGTTTGTATATTGCATTCCTAAATTGTACGTTTCCCATGCCATTAATTGTTTTTTTTTTCTATTTTTCTATGTTTATTTATATTTGACCACGTTTCTATTAATTGATTATTACGGTGTTTTTATTTTTTTATTTTGCTCTTTTTACTAATTGTATATAATATGTAACTTATAATTCCCACTTAATGGATAATTAGTACGTTCCAATTGTTATTTATCCCTGGGCCTCGGAGTCTTAGAAGAGGTTTTGTGTGGACGCCTTCCTTCCCAGTGTCAGCGGATCAGTGAGCACGGCCACATTAGCATTTAAAAAATGTCAAACATGGGCGGCGAAAGTGTAGGCCGATATGGGAGCTATTTCTCATAGAACGGCCGTGGGTGTATAGTGGGTCCCTCTTCTCTATGTTTATTATTCTTTTACCTCTGAAAGTATAATTTAAATCGTCAAATTTTTTCACCATTTTTTCGTGTATTATTATTTTTTCATTATTTTTAGGAATGTTTTAGTAGGAGGAAGGTATTTTAAAATAATAATTTATTTTTGTATTTTCTGAATATTTATTAGTCTCATATATCAACGGTTTGTTGTCCAAACAAAATAAAAAACGAAAAAAATTTCACAATACAACATTACCAATTATCAGTTATAAACTGGAATTCTCATCAATAAATAATCTGAGTACCCAATTACGAAGTTCACAACAACAGAGTAAAAACTTTCCAAAGAAAGATCCTTAAATCTTTGAGGTAAGAAAAAGGTCTAAGCGATTCACTCGATACATATTCTTGAGTTGTTTGGAAAAAAGACGAAACAATTTAATTAATAACAAACTGGATACCTCTTCAACGCTTTTATAAATTTGCAAGCCAAATTTTACAATATCCATATACGCTTTCTCTCTCTTCCAGCTAAGATGATTAATTAATATAACGAGGTCTTAGCTATGTTCCAATGTCAAATTAGAATTTTTATCAATGACTGTCCGTTGATGTGACTCAATCAACGTTCACAGAGACGGAGAATTTGCAGCAAATGACCATAGAATAGGTGAGAGATGGGTGAAATTTTAATAGGTAACAAAAATCGTGTGTCCCAAAAATGCCTATAAAACTAAAAGAAAAGGTTTACCAGACTATTGTTAGACCCGCAATTATGTATGGTTCCGAATGCTGGACTCCGAAGACTGGCAACTCCTACTCTAGGCAACTTGAAACAGCATAAATGCGAATGCTTAGATGGTCGGCAGGAGTATCACTGAATGATAGAATTAAAAGTTCAGGCATTTATTATAGCCTGGGGCCTCATGGACATAAACATTAGCTAGAAAAACGACAACGACAGATGGCAGTTCTCCGTCATCGAATAAAAAACCTAAAACTCACAATCAATTAAGTACCCACGTATCGAATTGAATTTTTCTTATATTAGGTCCTTACATATGAAATTGGCGTTTAGTATGGGAGGAACATAAAGCCGATTTTTTTTATTATAATATATTTATTTAATCAATGAATGTACCATTGCTATCTATGCACTTTTGCCATCTCATAGGTAGTTCATCGATCCCTTTACTAAAAAAACCATTCGGACGGGAATCAATAAAATCTTTGAAGGCGGTTTGGACTGCCCCATCGAAGTTGAATTTTTTCCTTTGCAAGAAGTTATCCAAATTTCGAAAAAAATTGTAATCTGTTGGGGCAAGGTCCGGAGAGTAAGGTGGATGTCTTAGACATTCCAATTGAAGCTCCTCTAATTTGGTAGCCGTCTGTTGTGCAGTGTGTGGTCTAACGTTATCAGAAGCAGCAGTGGCCTAGAGCGATTAACCAGCCTCGGTTGTTTAGCAGCTAGCTTTTCCATCATGGTTTGCAGTTGCTGACAACAGACATCTGCCGTAATCGTCTGGCCAGATTTAAGAAAGCTGTAGTGAACGACACCAGCACTAGTCCACAAAACGCTCACAAGTAACTTTTTTGGAGTCAATTTTCGCTTGGGGCATGGTTTGGCTGGTTCGGCAGGGTTCAGCCATTGCGATGAGCGCTTCCGATTATCGTATAGGATCCACTTTTCATCACAGGTAATGATTCGATTTTAAAATCCCTTCATTATTGTGCCGGTTGAGTAATGCAACGCAGCAGTCAACGCGCGTTTGTTGATTTGCTTTCACTCAATTCGTGAGGTACACCACCTTTCAAGCTTTTTCACCTTACCAATTTGCTTCAAGTGGATTAAAACAGTTTTATCACTAACACCGCAGCCTGCAGCTAACTCGGATGTGGTTTGCGATGGATCCGCTTCCACAATAGCCTTCAATTCTTCATTATCAACTTTGGTCTCCGGCCGTCCACGGGGCTTGTTCTGCAGTTCGAAATTTCCAGAACGAAAACGTTGGAACCAAAAACGCACTGTGTTTTCTTTTGCGGCACCGTCGCCATACACATCATTAATCCTTCGAGCCGTTTCTGCAGCACTGGTGCCACGGTGGAACTCTTACTCGTAAATAACGCGATATTTCAAGTTTTTCATTTTGTAAACTGAGTGACGCAAAGAAAAAAACAATTGAGAAAAAAACAAATGAATTATAATTTTCAAAACATAAATACATGAGTAAATAGCCGTATAAATTTGGATTTGGAATTCCTAACCAAAGAGAAGATATTTGAGATCAAATTTGCCAGTACGCCAAAACTCCAATTTCATATGTAAGGACCTAATATAAAAACAAACAATGAAACACTTAGCACATAATTCAATCACACATTATGAATTTGATCACAATAATATTATAAAAAAATATCAGCGAATCGAAAAGAAATAATTGAGCCCTTGCCCGAAATAACGTTGTATCCAACAATACTCTCATTCCGAGATAAATTGAAAAAATGAAACCAGTTATAATTTATTACATTTTATATTTTAAATATAACAAACGTATAATTCTTAACTATTTTAAATATAAAAAAGAGAAAAAAGGCAATTAAATTTGAATCTATTGTAAAAAAACATGGTGAAATAGTGGAAACCCTTATGTATGGAAGTGAAGCCTGGAATTGGCAAAAGAGGAATAAAAGTAGACTGAATGCGGTTGAAATGCGGTCACTAAGACGCTTGTGTGGAAAATCTTTGGTCGATAGAGTGAGGAATGAACAAATTAGAAGTGAATGCAATGCTGGCTGTAGTGTGGTAGATAGAATAAAGAAAGGAGTGCTGAGATGGTTTGGTCATGTGGAACGTATGAACGAGGAAAGGATGGTTAAGAAAATATATGAGGCGAATGTTGAAGGCAACAGGAATAGAGGGCGTCCGCGAAAGACCTGGCACGATCAGGTACTACAAGTATTTGAGGATGGCCCTGTTAAAAGCCGCAACAATCGTAGAACGTGTATGAGAAGATGTATGAATGTGGCCGAAGCAAAAGTGGTGTGCCAGGATAGAAGAGTGTGGCGTTCAATCCTCTCTGCCTACCCCTGCAGGGAAACGGCGTGATGGTTAGTTAGTTAGTTAGTTAGAAATAGTGGAAAAACGTTGTATATGAAATTTTCATATACGACGTTATTCCGCAAAGTATTTTTTATTTATTCTGCTTCACTTAATAATGCCTTTTAAAGTCAGTTTGCTCATATAACATGAATTCACAACTGTCATCGAGGTCCTTGAGCTTAGCAGCCTTATTGGCAGTGGATTGGAATACATTGAAGTTAGTTCTAGCCTCCCTAACTGCATGAATTTTTTCCGAACGGTAGCCAACATTTCCCGACTTCAACAAAAAGCTCTGATGGGATCATCAGTAAAAAACTTTTACGGAACGATAAGTCACACGTACATACTATTATCGTCTAGTGATAGTAATATAGGACTCCTCGATGTGACGCGGTTACCCAGTACTTTTGGTAGCGTAGCAGAAGAAATGCCATTGTATTCATACGAGGTGAAACTAACCTAACATTATTAAGGCGCAACTTGAGCCGGACTCAAAACGACGATCGATTGAACAGACTAACAAAATCGCCTTTCGAAGTGGGCGCATCCGTCATTTCCTCGCATCCGGTAGCGGCGTTGCGAACATAAATATGTTTACGTAGATTTTTTCGCCTAGAACGATGCCGCCTGGTTACCGATGTCCCATATTAGCACTGGTGGACGGCTTCCACGGCTGAGTGCGGGGTCACGATTTCGATGGAATATTCAGATAGATAAAAACCACGTGCGAAATACAGCCTAGGGCGCTCTGAATATAACTTGGTATCCGCATAATACAACCGACGGTACATAATGGGAACTTAGCGCTAATATTGCGCAACAACACGCAATATCCATTTTTTTTCGTATTTTTTTGAATGCAATAGTATACTGGATCTGCCGGTCATCCAGATTAGATAAATCACGGTCGATTAATACACGGTTATACTTATTAAACACACACACAATACTCAAAATGCAAATTAACGGCTGGGTTCTCCAGAATACATACACACAATGCTTACAACTGGCGCGATCGGTGGTCTTCGGCCCGATTTATCTGTTCATGGTATATAGTGGAAAGAATAAACATATATCCATAACAACTAGGCGCAACAGAGGCTCGGGCAAGCTTTGTCTGACATTATCACAGCCCGAGATTCTAAGGGAATGGAAGATACAGTTTTGTAAGTGAAATTTAAGAAGTATCTAACCGATCTGCCGGTCATCCAGTTAATGATTCCCAAAATAGTGTTTTCTTTGTATAAAACGAATAAAACAAAACAATCTGTCATATAAGTAAATAACGTGATTACGGAAGACCAAAGGTTACCTACTCCTGAACAAACCGCGAACTGCCCACAATAATGAAAAATGTTCTAGAAAACATTTCAAATATCTAATATTGAATGAATAAAAACAATGTCATATGAATAACTATCACGGCTACGGAAGACCGAAGGTTAACTACCCCTGATCTAACCGCAAACGACCCACAATAATGGAATATGTTGTAGGAAACATATCAAATATCTAATATTGAATGAATAAAAACAATGTCATATGAATAACTATCACGCCTACGGAAGACCGAAGGTTAATTACCCCTGATCTAACCCTTCCCCCTAAATACGTACGTCTGACAATCACTATAAAATGCACCATGTATTATTAAAAGGTCGTAGCAATATATCGAAAGATAATTATTATTACAGTTATGTTTGAGTTCGCTAGGTGGCGGTAGTATAACAATTTTTATTCATATGCCATGTTGACCTGCAAATATTATCTTGTATTCGAAGCAGAATAAATTTTAGCGCAAACTATTTTGCACAAACATTAAAATCCGACACCCGTAAACATCCTCTGCAATTTTATCAAGTAAAACGCTATTCTAAATAACTAATAATATCTTAATTTTATTTATTTTCATACTGTTCCAAATCTCCTTTTAAATCCGGAATAATAAATATTAAACGCGACCCCGTTCCTGTAAATAATTTTGAGACAAGAATTTCTCTCTTATATTCGAAGCAAAATAAATTTTAGCGCAAACCATATTGCACAAACATTAAAATCCGACACCCGTAAACATCCTCTGCAATTTTATCAAGTAAAACGCTATTCTAAATAACTAATAATATCTTAATTTTATTTATTTTCATACTGTTCCAAATCTCCTTTTAAATCCGGAATAATAAATATTAAACGCGACCCCGTTTGCCTTTAGTTTAAATAAATATTGAATAACGATACATCCCAATATTAATCAATGTATAGCAATGCATACGAGAGCCAAGAGAATAATAATAGATCTCCTATCTGCCTCCCCAATTTCAATATATTGTGCAATATATGTCGAATTCAAAGTATAATTATTGGAGAAATTGAACCATTTTAGATTCCCAAATAAAATCGACCGATCTCCCGTGCGCTATAACACTCCGCTTGGAAGAACCTTTCGCACGGTCCGAACCTGTCCAGACAAGCAATCGCGACATTAAATACACACAACTACTCCGAATCTCAATTACTCCCTAAATAATACAGCCCGATAGTAAAAATAATTAACCGTAATAGAAAATATAAATGTGTTCCGTGTATTCAGTCGGCAGCACAGATAATACAAAAATTCCTTTGCATATTTGAAAATTACATAAGTATTATGGAAGAACGCCCGCTGGATTATCACAGCCGCAAAATTACGAATCATCATATATTAAATCTGATGCGCGCATAGCAACACAAAGTTCCAAATATAACACACAAAAGGCAATAGAAACAAACAATATTGGAAATGCTTATCTGTTCACTGTTCCAAATCTCCTTTGAATTACTATCAAACTCCGGCTCTTTCCTCGGTCCAGTTAAATTTTCTTCCTTCGACAACGCCTTCGGCCGATCTCCAAGCTCAAAACTCAAGTGCCCCTCTCCAATTTGTATCGCTAAAATTAGTCCCTATCTCCCGCCATTTTGACTCCAACCTACGTGTAAGTGTCAAGGTCTATCTCTCAGAACTCTTCTAATTGGTCAGATCCGCGGCGAACGCCCGCGTCTTGTGATTCGTCCGATTCAGTTAAAATAAAGGTAAAGCACGCTTCACACGCGCGGCATATCTCTACGTTTCACGAACAATACAGGCTCGTCCGCACCTACTTACCTGGAAAACATATAATCACATAATATTTAACGGGTTGTGAAGCTTCTCTTTATTATGAGCTTTTAGCAGATAGATATTTTCGTATAATTTTTCAGCAATGTCTATTTGAATAGGCCAATATCGTTACAATCTCCAACGCGCCTAAAGTAAATCGCAATTCTCGCTAGTGCCGAGGATTGCTGTGTCACGTGATAGACTTTGTTGTCTTTCGAACTCACGCATTCAATATTTATGCTGCGATTTATATATTGTTTAATTTGTTAATTTATTACAGAAATTTTAATTTCATTTTTAATTTTTGTTTAGAATTTTTCAACAATTAAAATTGTAGTGTGTAACATGTTATTTCCCTTTTGAGATTTTTTTTTGTTATAACGTAAACTTTTTGGCTGCTTATTCAAAAAATTTCGATATATTAGATAAATAGTATATTACCTATTCTTATTGTTAAAAAGAGATTACACTACCAATTTGATTGTGAGTGATTATCCCTATCCACACACAAGAATCTTAATTATTTTTGGTGAGATATAACATAATAATCATTTTATTGCTAATATTTGCTAGTTATCATAATAAAAGAAATCATATGCGTTATCAATTAAATAAATAAAAAACTATCATGTTCATGTCATGAAGTAATAAACAAAAATCAGCATCATAAACAACAGTTCGATAATCTGTCAAAAAAATACAGGTGATTTTTTCTTTAATTTTATTCGCACATTATATTCCGATTATTCTCCAAAATTGTACGAATAAAGCTTTCGCATATTTAAAACGTTGAAAACATATTTTTGGAAATATAAATCTAACGGTGATTATGTTTTCATGCCTTCCGAGCTTTTCAAGATAAAACCTCCTATTCTCACCCTGCCATCTGTTATCTATTCATAAAAGTTCTCAACCTAATTCAGAAATGACACTTTGAAAGATATTAAAAAAACTTGTTCAATAGAAAAAATCCTTTGGTAGATAATATACATTTTCTGGTATGTTCTTGTGACAATGTGGTTCAAAATTAGTAGGTACTTAAAAAGATATCAAAATAAGTACAGTGCTTCCCAGTATTTATTTTAAGATGGGGTATATATCTTCAAGGAGATGAGAATTTCATAAAGTTTTATAAGGTAAGGATGGAATTATGAGGAGAGAATAGACAATTCGTGCGCCATAAACACTCCATACAAAATCAAGATAAATGAGAGATGTCTCGCAAAGACAAAGCTATTTATATTTTTATTTATTTATTAATTAACACCTTATAGGGCTTTTACAACAGATAGGTAGAGTGTACATTAACAGAATATATAGTTTAAAGAAAATAATAATAACAGCAGAAGCATAAGAAAAACATAATATTATAGAAATTTAAAAACAAAAAAAAGTAATAAAGTAAAAGATATAGTACAAGCTTTGAAAGTCATAACATAATAAAAAATATACATACAAATACAAATCAATTATTTATGTCCGATTCTACAAATACTAGTAATCTTTCAATACACCTTTTAATATATGTTTGAATAATATACAGTTATTGGAATAATAAGACGTCCAGTTGCTCGTATCTGTTTGCTAGTCTAGGAAGCTTATGTGGGAATGAAAATATGGAAGTCTTTGAGTATTTTAGGGCTTACGACTTATCAGATGGCTCGATTTAATGATCACTTAACACATGTATCATTCATCAATTCCACACATGATTGACCACCAAAAATACCAAATTTTTGGATGTATTTGTATATACTGTATGTTATTTGTATATACCTACTGTAACGATATGGTGCACCTACTGAATACTGACAACAATACTACGGCGTCACGCAACGCAGGGTCAGTTATCCGTGACCGCAAACTCTCAAATATCACGCACGCACACCATTCTGGAGTCGTCTACAAGTTTTTCGTAAATTCTGGAAGGATCCAGAAGGCTCTCGATATGTCTCGAAGAAATCCACCTATGAATACAAGGTCGCCATGCGATGGAATACATTCATTCGTGACAATTACAAATGTGACATCTTGGCATTAGAAACAACATGATCATAGATTCGTGACGGTGGTATTACAATACGCGATATTAAAAGCGAGCAAGCTCAGTGTTAGTGCTATCGGTCGTAATAAATACAAGGACGAGAAGTTTCTCCGTGCAAACATTGAACGGAGTTTACTAGAGCATGATCAAAGAAAAACGAACAGCGTTAGTTGATGCGATTTAAGGAACAGTGCAATAATAACGGTTTAAAATATTCGGGAGACATCAAGCGACTATAAAATTAAGAATGGTACTACAATTAAATTCGTATCCAGTGACTTTCTCTAGTAATAAATTAAATTAAATATCCAGTATTTTCATTTGCCTCCGAAAACCACGTCCCGTGACAAAATATAATATATTTTATATGTTTTATATATGTTAGTTGTTAAAGGGTGAACCAGGGTTTATGACCTGTATGAGTTGGCTTAAGTAATCACTTTACACAATGGAGCGTTCACCAATCCATTATCAACTTTCTAAATCAGTATTCTTTCTTATATTTGAAGGGACTATGCTAGAGACATCTACGATCCTACAAATTAAATAGTATAAATATATTTAGCAGTTGGTAATGATACATATTTTTAAAGTGGAATATTAAGCAAAAATCTTTTTAATGTAGACATATATGATATTCTTTCGAATTATTTAACATATACACCAGACAACGCCGGAAAATTTTATTTAATAATTTTACCTTTTCTGCATATGTTTAAATCCATTAATCAAAAATAACATAAAATGTGCCTCATCAATTGTAACTTTTAACAATATTTTAAACAAATTATAGAAAACTATCCTACATTCGATACTACAAATACATATATCCTACATAAGCATATATATGGACTTAAACAAAATAATTTAGAAAAACTTGAAATTCATAAAAGTTTTAATTCCTACACAAAATTATATCATCAACAATCCAATACAACCCTTCACAATGTTCCGTCTCTCCCACCACCTAGATACCCCTCAACTTCCAATGGGTCCACAACCCATACATCAGACGCACATTCCCACACGTTTTAATCTACCCTCACCTGAGGAAGAAAACGGGTGATTCTGAAATATGTAGTGATTTATTCGTGTGAAAGAAAGTTAGTGAAAAAAAAAATAATTATTGTGTAAGGATTTACTTAAGGGAGAATACCTACCAACGAAGCGCGAAAAAAGGCAATTTTTGTGAATTTTTTTATGGAAACCTATATGAATAATGGTTTTTTAATCATTTTAACATGAAAGTACATACTTTTATGAATATGTTTAATTTTTTTTTATTAAAAATATTCAACATTGGCGGAAAATTTTTGGGTTCTGTCGACTGCCGAAAAAAAAGGTCCTCCGCGGTGACCACTCCCATTTCATCTGTAATCATCAGAATTAAAAAAAAAAACAAAAAGATTATCAAAATTGACACATTAAAATAGTCTTTGACGTAGCATTTTTTGAAAATATCGATTTTTGACAAAAAAGCGGGCGTTTTAATTTAAAATAGCGTTTTTAGGGAAAAATTCGGGTTTATTTTCCCGATAAAAAAACTACGTTGCTTCGAAAAATCCCACGACAAAGACTAGATAATTATGTATAAAATAACCAAAAAAAAAAATCAAGTTAATCGGTTCAGTGGTTGCCGAGATATTTTGGTCACCGATTTTCGAAACATGGTTTCTAGTAAAACGCGTCTGAAAATTGAGCAATGTATGAAAATAAACAAAGAGATGCCACTATTATCAGCTGTAACTTTGTTATTTTTTAGAATTTTAGCTTGAAATTTTCAGCAGATAATCTTAAGGCCTCAAGCTTTAATAAAATGCAAAAATTTTCTCAAAATATCTAGGTAAGTATTTCCCCTTGAAGTGAACGCCTCCACATTCGACGTACTAAATTGTTGTAATATTCCCCAGTTATGGTTGCATTGCTTTATTTTATGTCTGTCATCAACGGGTTGTCCCCCTCGGAAGCCCGGCACAGTACGGGGAATGAAACAGCATCAATCACGCGCGGCTCACGTGACACCGAAACTATCTCCCAAGTGACTTTATACAGTGCGGATACTGTCACAAGCAGAATTACCCAAAATTGTATACCGGGCCATTAAGTCTTCTTTGTGCGTGAAATATCACGTGAGGCGGCAGTATCGTCACGTGACCCAAAATTGATTACATTTAATTACAGCGGCCACCAGGTCCCTCGAGGTTAGGGTTACCATGTGGTTTACAAATAAAAATATAGTACTTTTTCAATGATCGCAAAATTACTTTATGGCAATAACATATAATATTAATAAAAATAAGTTCATAATATTGTCACGGGACGTGGCTTTGTGAAGCAAATGAAAATATTGGAAATTAATTTAGTTTAATTTATTACCAAAGAAAGTTTCAGTTCTCAGTTTTAAAGTAGCTAAGTGTCTTCCGAACATTCCACGCTTATTTTTGAATTTTTCCTTAATTCACACTAAGTTACGCTGTCTCTGGCGCTTAGATCACTTTTGATAAACTTCGTTCAATGTTCGCTCGTATAAACTATTTGTCCCGGTATCCTTTATTCACTTTCGCTGGTCACATACTAATTTTGAGTGTTGTAATATCACGAATCATTGATCACACTGTTTCGCTCGGTAGTATCACGGAGATGTCACCTTGTGAACGTCACAAACCTTCCCTGAGCCCGCGTCGCGTAACTCCTTATGTAGAAAAAATTTCCTCGAAAGGTTTATTCCAGAGGTAACGAGAAACATGTGGAACGTTCCAGATTATTTTACACAGACTGTTACTATTAAATGGAAAGGCGTAGAATTCTCTGGAGAGACGAAGCGATCACGGATGAGTGATCCCGGATTGTCTGCGGCTCACAGTTATTTATTTTCAGTATTCAGTAGATACACAATGTCTATTTACTTGCATATTTATTATAAAAAGCTTTTCATAATCAAGCCCAAAATTAATATTATAGCATTTCGGTTAGTACCTAATTTTAAATGAAATTTCACGCTTAAACATCATACTCGTATTACGTGGGTGATAATAGTATTCATAACTGGGATTTTTTGTTTCCTTCGCAAATGACTTGTCTCTAACTTGACATATCATCATGCACATCTTACAAAATAAGCGCCATAATAAAAAATATATATAAATTGTGGTTTTCATTTTGTTAAAAATTCTTACTCTGCATTTGATTTGAAATTCATTACAGCATACTCCTTTTGAAACAACGATAAACTAAAGACCAATATGAGCTATTGAGCCGAGTGAACTACATATATTATTCTAACGAACTTGTCTTTTAGACCCGTTCTTTTTAGTGATACAGATCCACTGTTACATCATGCATGAACATGACAAAGCATGACTTTGCATGATCGTACGATAGGTCGTAAGACATCTATAAAATATATTGAAAATATTTATTCTTCTTTTTATGCTTTGTCATGTGCCGACGGTTTACGGTGTTTGGTTTATACCGCTTCAAATACTCAACTCAAATAACCCGCGGTGGTTTGAACAAAATATATGTGTGTTCATTGATGATGTGAATGTATAAAATCATTTTTTCAACCTCATTTAATTTCTCCAATCCGATAAATAGATAGTACCAGCATTATCTTATTAGATTATCATTATAGTTTATATAGTTGCTGTGAGATTGATATTTTTTTTTTTTTTTTTTTTTGCGCTTCAACAGGCCAAGAGGCCCAATTACAGAAGCGAAATACGTCACAAAACATCCAGGCTTGAGTAAATCACATAGATTAAAATTGTGACCTCACCGGGAATCGAACCCGGAACCCTCGGTGTGGGAAGCCAGTGTCATACCCACTGCCCTACGAGGGCCGCCCTTAAAGATTGGCAACCATATTTCCTATCCCGTGCCACCAAGATCATCAACATTTTGGACGAGTTAAGCAGCCAACAGCAGGAACCTCTTCCTACCTATCCCTCTCTCCTCTCCGCTCTCTTTTCATATTCATAGTTTCATCTCTGTGAGACTTTTGTAATTTATCTTCATTTGTAGAGATTATTCCGTAAAAAAATCATATTTGACTTGGTTACACTGATTAACCGCTTCATATTAAGCATTGACCCAGAAGAAAATACCGCACTGCATACATGCAGATTAACTCAAATCCTTGGAATGTGGATTTTGGGAGTCCGTTATTGGTAGTTGGAGATCTGACTTCCAATAGACTGCTACCCTAAGGTAATTTCGTCACACAGGCTCATAGTATACAGGTGTAAAGCTGCGGTATGCATTTGGCTTGCTAATGAAGCTTAATAATTCCACACCCATTTGAATAAACTTGCCTTTAAAATATACAGAGGGGGCCAAAAAATGCAAACACACTTTAACAGTTTTTATTTGTGAACTTTTCTGAATTCGAAATGAATAACGGCATCAATGTGTATTATATCACTATCTCTGAAGTTGTCGTTACTTGTAGCAATAACGTTAACATCGCCACGAATACGCAGAACCCTCAAACAAAAGAGCGAGGGTACGGTTTTCGTTCCAAGAAACCTAAACCATTTTAAAGTTGTCGAAATACACCGACAATGGAGACATGAGTTTGCAAGGGAGCCAAGCTCTATGGGAATAACGTATTTTAATTCCAACAACCACAATATCAGTAAAACGTGAGAGCTTACGCTAATGATGATTGACCAGAGCAATGGATTCCACAAAAAGCTGTAGTAAAGTTTCGTCTATGCCCTTTCCATTTAACACCGTTTGATTTTATCTTTGAGCAATCTTTAAATTGTGTGTCGAAGAAAAGTAGCTATATTTAGGAAAAGAAATTGTGTGTCGAAGAAAAGTAGCTATATTTAGAAAAAGAAATTGGAACGCCGCGGCGTACGCATGTTTGCCGCTGGAGACTTTGGCCAACGTTGCACAAGGAATAGTTAAACAAAAATGTCTGGTCTCTCATGTTAAATACTTTGAGGACTTGCTTTTGATATAAAAATTAAATGTGGCTTAAATTTATCCACTAATATCTGTATGAATATCATAATCGTCATACAGGTTTTTCTTTTGTTGAAGTGTGTTTATAATTTTTTGGACACCACTGTGTAATAATATATTGCAAAATCAATTACTGACTAATTCTTTATACTAAAAAAAATATCATGTGGTAAAAAGTGAGGTATAACAGCAAAAAGATGCAAAAATGCAAATAGATTTCTGCCTCTTAGTATAGAGGTAAGATACTCGACTACTGGTCCTAGTAGTTCAAATCTTCTTCTAGGAAACCACCAAGTTAGTCCAATGTTTATATAATTAACAAAAAAACGCTTTTCACAAACCTGTAATTTATTGAATCATCAACATGTTTCGGGGCCAATGGTACCTTCATCAGGACAAAACGTTTATTAAAAATTCAAATTCATAATATAGACATAAACGAAAAACAAATATACGGAAGATGAATAACTAACAAAGAACTTATGTAAAAACAAATTTTCTGAATACTTTTGGTTTTTTTAATAAATTATCATTTATATATAAATAATAACCCAAATTGATTATTTTTAATGTATACCAGTTTCGATACCACCATATTTTCTTCAGGACGAACGCACAATAACTGTTCCAAAATAAAAATGTAAATAATACAAACTTTGTGTGGGGATGTGGCTTCATTTATGGTGGGATTGAAGGATGTAGTCTGACAGACGATTGGGATTTGAAATGGGAAATAGATTACTTAAGGGGGGGTAAGGTTTTTAACTTTTTTTTTGCATTTTATTTTTAATTTTTTAAATGAATGTATAACATTGCAAGAATATTGTGTCAAAATTTCAAGGCAATCGGAGCAAAATTGACAAAATTATGAACATTTGAGCGATGCTCAGACTGATCTTCTATACCTGCTCGGGCAGCTAAGAGACGCGCTCACCTGAGGACTACCGGACGTGCTATTGTATTGGAAGAGTTTTGCGTTAACAAGGACAAAAAGATGATAATGATGAAAGCACTTTGCTGTGTGAACATGGCATCGACGATTATGTGTAAGTATAAAATAAGTGTCGAGTTTTATTTTGAATTTTACAGTGTGCAAAACTTTAAAGCGTTTTCCCCACATCTCACTTTTTCAAAGTCGGTGTCCATCATAACTTCAAAATTACTGCACCGATCCTTTTGAAATTTTGAACACTATTTTTGTACATAATTTACGAGGTAACGCTGGAGACTTTTTTTCAAATTTGTTAATAATTTTTATTTATTAATAACAAATTATTCGATTTTTTTGGCAAAAAATTGCGTTTTTCCCTTCAAAGTGTTCCAAAAAATTGAAATTTCAAAAAACGCTCCCAGCGTTACCTATGAAAACCTATTATCTAACAAATGAACTTTGATTTTTTGATTTCAGATGATCCAGCACCAAATTATGATGGACACCGCAATTCTACTTTTTTCCGAGACACGTCCAAATAATTGCTGCCATTGCCGTATTTTTTAATATTTCTTCTTGAAAATTTTACACAATATTCTTAAAATGTCATACTTTAATGTACTATTTGTTTTAATAAAGAAATTTTAACTGTGTCGTCACAAAAAATTCACAAAAACATGCCTTTTTTGTACGAATTAACCTTACCCCCCCCCCTTAAAATAAGGAATTATTTGTTAAATTCAATTGGTTATTAATTATATAAGATTTAGTTTTAAGTTAATTTTAATTTCTAACATTTATGAATTATGTGTATTTTCAAATTATTTTTTTATGTAAATCGGGCGGTAAAAGATGATTCACGAATTATTATAAATTATTACATTTCAGGTATTTTTTTTATATTTATATCAATACAACCTGTTGTTTTTACCTATGTACAATGCTGAACAGTCACTGCAATTATGTATATTCCAGAATGATTTAATGGTAAGACTTATAGCTTTAATATTTTACCAAATATTTTTGAATACAAGTTAATAAAATATATTAATAAAAAGGCGAATTTAATATTCTCACGAGGTGCTTAATTAATAGAAACCGCATTTATATCGAATTTCCCGAACAATCTAGAAAATTCTACAAGTATTTGGAACGCACGATAATATACCAGAAAATTCCGTAAACCCAAAACCTACAAAATCGGCAAGTGGCGCCACGTGGATTAGTTTATTGTAACAGTTCTACGATTCCACAGAAATGAACAGCCCAGGAAGCGAACTAGTTTAATAGTGCTCAGAGCGATACAAACGACATGAATTAAAAAAAAATATCCAGCATTTCAGAGTCATAAAAAATTATTAACTTACCGTTTTATCTCTCAGTAAGCTGACTCTGCAGTCCATAATTGCTGTGTCACCTGCTTGAACAACCACTGTGGAGTTGTATCCAACTTGAGCATCCTCAAATCTCGGTCCATATCGCCCCTCGTGCTCGTGCTTAGTCCCCTGCCAAGACCGCGGTCCAGTGTTGCTGTTGGTCAGCACACTGGGCCTGGTCACCGCCACTTCCGTATTTACCACCACCACAAAACTAGCGTTTGACACTTTATTTATTTCACTAACTAGTCCATTTGTTTTATTACCACTAACTACGATATCCTGCAAGTCACTTTTTGTAATATTTAGGCCGTTTATAGTCGAATTCGTAACTGACTCTGATGTTGTTGTTTCCATTTGTGGAACTTTGAACGATTTGTTGATGTCCACAGTTTGGTTCCCGAGGCGAAGATAATGAGGAACTCTCGTTATATGGTAGGGGAAAGTCGATTCTGTGAAATAATCACTTCCCGTTGTGGATTCCCCTATTTTCGTCGACGGAATGCTCTCAAATGGTGTGGTTGAATTATTGGATTCTGAAACAAAAAGTAGCTGTTAATATAAATAGAGAACGGAAAATAACATTTGTTGTTAGGAACAAGATAAATGGTGTCTTGTATTCCATTCCATTATTTTAATGAAATCAGACATTAAACTCATTTTATCTTTATATTCTTTCGACTTGATTACAAAACGAATCAAAATAATCTCAAAAAGATTTGGCAAGAGTGATACGTAACTAGAAAAATAAAAATGAGATTATTCGGGATTCTCTTATCTTGAGAATGTTTCTCTATGACGCAGAAACATTGACTCTGAGATGGGAGTGCAAAATCATAGATGCAAAGTCATAGAAATGTGGTGACGTGGATCATAGAGAAACTAAATATCGAGAAGCGTCTATCATAAACCACGCGACTCCGAATTTCCAGATATTTTGGCGATGTTTTTTTTAATATAAGTACTTTATACGGATACAATCTTCTGTCTGATGTTTTTAAAGCTATCATTAAACATTTTGACATGGTCGCCATTTTGTTTAAAAATTGAACACAACACGTTATTGTGTACCTATTATTTAAGTAATTTGTTAAGTATAGACCATAATTATCTAGTAATTTCGGAGAGAGTTTTGACCCCCCATGTCACTAGTCCTTTTTGTTTTCACGACTCGAGGCTATGGGTAATTGCTTTACAGTGCATAAATATACCATATTATTCTATTCCGCGCATATATAAATGACGCAAAAACTTATTTTGAATCCATTCAATCATGTCGATGTAGTTCTTTTGGTATAGAGAAAGAGCCAGCGACCCCCAGACTTGCGGTAATAGTAACAAACCTGAAATATTTTCTGTAAATGTACACAAGCAGGTTTGGATATTATGATATTTGAGTGAAAGGTATTTAAGCAGACAGCAGGTAATACAGGTGTAAAAAAATGTTTATGTGAAACGTTAAAATATAAGGTTTCGGGTTACATTGTTAAATAGTGGCCCGAATAAAATATATAAATTCAGATTTTTTACTATAACGTACATCACAAACATAAACATAAACATACATGATATGGTTACTTATAGAACTACAAAGCGTCTGGCGGAAATATGACGCGCAAAAAGCGTCTGATAATTATTTATATGAGTGTGGTACTTCCCGTCAAATATATTTAAAAATTAGGCTTGTTAATTACGTTTTACTTACTCACTTTCGTACTTATATTACCTTTTATCTGCCAAAATCCCCCAAACTCAAATATCATAATATCCAAAACTTCTTCCCTACAGTAGTGTTTATCTACAGAAAATATTTCAGGTTTGATACTATAACGAACGTAAGTCTGGCAGTCTCTGGCTCTTAATTATGGACTGCAAACTGCCATTCTATATTCCAATTTTGATCGGATTATGAAGTTATACATTTTCTCTTTGCATTTTCCATTCGAAAAGCTTTTTGATACGTGTTTTGTAAAGCTTTATATATGAAAAGCGCACGAAAAAATTTCTGGTATCACAGATCAAGGATCGATTCCTGACATCTTGACGTCCGACGCAAACCAAATGAAAGGTCTTTATAGTGTTTATGTAGTAAATTGTAAATAACTGCATATTGGTTGGAGGAATCACGAGCGACAGCTTGAAAGAGATCTGTATCAAATACATTAATTTTAAGAAATATATTGCTAGAATAAATCTACAAAATATATTTATTGTGATAAAATAATTTTGACTCGCTTTTGTAAACGTTGAAATTAAATTATGATGAAATTAATGTATAAAGGTATCAATACCAGCGGCGAAAATCTATGTATACTGTGTTATGCGAAGGACTATAGATGTTTCTAGCATAGTCCATTCGAATATATGAAGGAAAGATTTGGAACAGGTATCTATACATATTTCAAAAAAATTTATTATATGTGGATCTTATTGCGGTGTATTTGGTGAGCGTTACTTTATGTAAAGTGATCACTTAAGCCAGCTCATACAGGTCGTAAACCCTGGACCACTCTATAAACACTTCCATACAAATTTCATATATAAATAGGTTCGTCTCGGTGAGACTTCTGTAATTTATACTTTATATATATTTTTATAATTTACTTAATCATAGAGCCATGTCTACTGCGTCAATATTTCAATAAATTTATTCATTTTCCCATTTATTTTTCACCCATTATTTTACCCAAAATGTAAATATTTTTTTCAATTTGACATTGAAAGAAGAAGATTCCCCAGAAGTTTTCACCAAAGGCTGCGAGACACCTGTATATACCCTGTAAAAATAAAAATCACAGAAATTTCTCCAAAGTATTACCCAGCAATAATAAAGAGTTTTTATACGCTTGATAAATTGTGAAATAGTGTGAATTTAAGAAGAATATTAAATTTAATTCGTGTTAAGTGATTTTTTCAATTTATTAATATTATCAATCAATAATTAATATATCGTTACTTAATTTCAAGTGTTTTCATTTGCCTCCTGAAGTCACGACCCGTGACAAATTGAACAAATACAAAATTTATCTGCAGATGCATGTACAATAATTTTCAAGCAATAAATAAAAAATTTTAAATGTATTAAATTTTCAGTAAAATTTTAAAAGAATAGAACGAAAAACTTAAGTAGTTTTTAATTTAACATAACATTTAATATTTTCGTAAATATATTAATTAAATAAGGGCTTAATTTAATATATTATACTTTCTCAATACCAACAGAGAAATACTTATGAAGGGGTCCCTATAAAAAGGGTCTATATACAAAAACAAAGTTTACAGGAGAAAGAAAAAAAAACACTTATTTTCTAATACTCACTTGCCAATTATGGACATTAGTTTTACGTTTTCTTTGTTTATCCTTGTTGTTAAGTAATCCCAGTGACATCGTCGAACTTATGTCGACATCAATTTTATTTGTTACTACCAGACGAGTATATATGAAAATAGACCCTTTTTCCCATTGGCCAACTTTCGAGGTTGAATTTCAACAAGATTGGGTTGAAATCATGAAAAATAAAATACCGCACATGGTGTATTTTTAAACAATAAAATCACTTTGTGATCTGAAGTAATATATAGACCCTCTTTACTCCCTTTAAACTCGTAGCGTCTGCTTGTCTGCCGAAAAAACTTTGGATCGATTTTAACCCATTTCCCGTGATTCAATCAAGCTGAAACTTTGCAGGCAGACTTGTGGCGACGATAAAAATGATGTTTAAAATTTTTTAATTATAGTATCATTTTGAATTTTCGAAATTTTAACGGTTTTTTCAAATTGGAAACCATACAAATGAGAAAGGAGCGCGACGCGTGGAGAAGGCGCGAAACCTGTTTCAACTAGTCTGACGCGAGCCATGGGTCCGATCAGACGGTTTCGCCGACGAAGTGCGAAATATACCAATTAATACGTTTTCAATTAATTATCTATAAGTTTTAAGGATAATAATATACATGGAATAGATTTTCCACACGAAGTTAAAGCGAGATGAATATATTGATAGAATATCAAATTGGAAACAAAAGAAATGAGAACGGGAGTATAATAAAAACTTGTTTTTTATTGGTTAGTTTTTTTATAGGGACGCCTTCATATGATGTACATTCTTCCATTCAAAATTATCGTCTAGACGTGCTCTACCCTAGTCTGAGAGATAATTATGAAACTTTATATCAAACAAAACTATGTCTTCATTAAGCCGATTGGCTGCATATCCAAGCGCACAGAAAAGTAAAAAATCCACTTTATTTCATAATCTTCCTTTACGCTTTCGCGCCGACCGTTCGACCAACTTTGTACTCCTCGCGTCGAAGACGGCGTAATTTCCAGCGTTAAAGTGCTCGATCGTTTAGCTTAATGGCTCGAATAAATTATTCCTGGAGTGGCAGCCATCCGCTGCCACTGCTCGGCCGAATTCTGCGCACATTTCCACATCGGCCCTAACGACTGGGAAAATTGAGATCATTTTCCAACTGCATTTTTCTACCGAGAGATGCAGCCATTAGAGTCATACCACACTAATATTTGTTTGCTTCTAGCGTACTTGGTATGTCGTAAAACATTTTATTTCAGTAATTACGAGCGTATCATTTGGTTTATTAATAAAATATATACGTTACCTGCAAAACCGACTTAAAAATCAATAATGTGCATTCTATATAAATTTCGTACAAGAAATTCTTATTCTTATGGTATGCGTTTGGGTTATTATTTTTTATTATTATTTTTGAAAGCAACGTTGCAGACCCATTTTTTTTTTCATTTTCTTATAACTGTTTTTCGATAACATTATATATGATCTTCAAAATATAAAGAACAAGAAGTTTACTTGAGTTTAGTTAAATATGATTCTAATAGAGTTTCGAGAGTGACTTTAACGCCGATTCCATCAATAATATGCTAAAAAGAATTTTTGTACTGTTTACCAAACTAAAAAAATATTTTTTTAATCTACTTAAATTAATACCAAAACTTGTATGTTTTTCCTAATTAAGTGACTCTTAAAAAAAACTAACCCATAAAAACCAAGTTTTTATTATACCCCCCCCCTGTCTCATTGAATCAGTTTTCGTGCCTACTGCACGCGTCGGGGTCATTACTCATTTGTATTAATTCCAATTTGAAAAAATCGTTAAAATTTCGAAAAATCTAAAATTATACTATAATTATTAATTTATTTTAAACGAAAATTTTTCAGACCATTTTTATCGTCGCCACGAGTCTGGCTGCAAAATTTCAGCTCGATTGAATCGCGCGAAAAGTGTTAAAAATCGATCCAAAGTTTCTCCGGTAGACAACAACACAAACCGCAGACGCTACGAGTTAGCGCTTGTTCAGACACAGCAGGAACCGTGCCGTTTCAGAATCGAGTTTCAAAACGTGCGATTTGTGTCATCTGTGCACACAGCCGCGGTTAATAAGCGATTTGTGCACGCGAAAATAAACGTCAGTTTGACAGCTCTGGTGCCGTTCTCCATCTTTGAATATCAGAGATATATTCGCTCATTACTTTGTTAACGACGGCCGTGTTCCATGGCAAGACACAAAAATATCATTCTGTCAGTTCATTTTTGGTGAATACCTACTTCCCTAAAATACTTTTTTTTTTCCACCATTTCCAAATATCTCCACCAACTCCTGCCAAGCTTGGTTCTTGGCATATTTGAGTAATCCTCACACTGAAGATCCCATATTACAGGTCTTTTCTCCACTTCATCAATAAAAAACTCAGTGTCAAAGCGATTCATAAGCATAGAAAAGATAATATAATCCACGCGTGCTCCTGTTGTGACATGGAACCGTGCGGTGCCCGTAACGCGACTGAACGCTCTCGTAAGGCTCCATAGTAATAGGATCGTGCGGGCGCCGTGCTGGTCTATTTTCTAGCGGTTGGGTTGCGGGCACCGCAGCGGTTGACTAACCGCACGGTTGTGTCTGAACGATCACATACATACCTAGGTAAATGCGATTCTGAAACGGCACGGTTCCCGCTGTGTCTGAACAAGCGCTTAAAAGAAAGGGAATAAAAAATAATGTTTTAGATTGAAGTAAATATATCATAGGAAAAAAGTATCGTTTCTCAAAAAAAACTTTTGTACCTTGTTTAATGAACCTGGATTAGAATACATAACAAACTTATTTTTTTACATCCATTTTTAAAGAGTATGAAAAAAATTATTTAAATAAATTTCAGTGAATAATGATGAAGTGTTCTTTATCTCCCAGTCAAAAGTAAGCTCTCTGTTCATCCATCAACGACTTGGAAATATTCTTCCAACGATTTCACAATGGCTAAACTTTGATGGAAGAATTCTGCGGCAAGAGCTACCTTTATTAATCACCCTTAAACAATGAATAAAGTCTCTTCTCTCGTTAGTCTCATCCGTCTATACCTCCGACACAACTATTGTTAACGTCAAGTTAAGTCGGAAATTGCTGATTAACCTTCAAAGTTCTTACTGCGAGGAAGGAAACGTCTTTTATAATGTCAATTTCTCAATCTCTTTACCAACTGTTCATAAAAGTCTTCCTTTGTTAAGATTTATCTTTACCTTAGACATTAAGCTTATCTACGCCGGTATTTATAGCGGGGATTCGGAAGGTGTAACTAATCCTCGAAATTCGTTAATCGGAGAAAACATCAAAAGAAAATTTCGTAAAATTGCTCTTAAAGAATTTCAAAAAATAAAGTATACATTTTTTTGTAAATTCAATTTTAAAATGCTTTGTCTTATTTTTTTTGTATATTTTTAAAACTTGGGTACAATTTTGTTTATTTTTATTAAATATTTTAACATATTTTTCCTCAGACAAGCGATTTTCCCAACCTTTCCAACGCGTAGTATTTTATATATTTTAATTTTTAAAAATATTTAAAAATATTCTTCTCGGTATTTTTATGAACACTTTTTTCAAGCACCTTGATATTTCTAATGAATATTCTAATCCTAGAAAATATTTTCTATACTAAAAAGTGTGTTACCTACCTAACTCATTTGGTTTAATTTTTTTGTTTTAAATTTCGTAATGAAATTAATTATATTTTGTATAAAAAATAACCCTTTACCGAGGTCTGGAAATAATTTATTTCTTAACATTAGCTTATCTCAAAAATTAATGTTAGTTAATAAATGTATCGTAGCAAAATAGAATAAAAACATTTTGAGAGATATCCTTAATTTACGTGATTCAAAATTTCAGACATCAGACCCTGTTTTTTTTTTTATGGGCATGCAGCTCATCACCATCAATCAATCACCATCAATGTACGTTTGTTTCATCACCCCGTAGGCAGGGAGGATGGAGCACCACACTGTTCTGTTCTGACACACAACTCTCGCCTAATCCATATTCACAAATCTTCTCACGCAAGCTTGTCGGTTGTTGAGGCTTCTAACAGGACAATCTTCCAAACTAACCGTGCCAAATCTTCCGTGGACGTCCTCTATTTCTGGTGACAACAATTCTCATATAAAATATCTCTCTTACTATACTAAAAATATTAATTTTTCAGGAACAACTCACTTAAGCAACCCTTTTTTGATCATTTTCACTGTGTTATCATCAATTTTAAAATCGCTCCTAATTTGTTCTTATTTACTATATCACAGATATATGTGTCACATGAACGCCTAAATGAGTCCGTTTCTACTACATTCAGTCTGTGTACTTTTTGCAAGCTCCAAGCTTCAGTCCCATACATTAATTAGTACGACTACTCCATTGTCACACTAAACACGTCTTGCTCTTACGGACAGACATAAGAACGATGTTGATTTATGTACCTATATATGCGGTTATACTATTAAAATAACGAAAAGCATTAATAATCCTTACAAATTAATAATAAAACCAACAATTGCAATAATTAAGCACATTAATAAAGGTTGACGAAAAAAACTAATAAAATATTCTCAAAGAAACATATGACACTAAACTAAAATAATTTAAAAAAACAATAATTAAGATAAATTATAGAAGTCCCACAGAATGGAATATGAGAAACGTATTTGGAAATATTTTTATAAGATGTCCCAGAACTGAACTTTGCACTTAAGCCGGCTCATACAGGTTGTAAGCCCTGGCCCATTCTTCATACGTTTCTCATATTCATTCCTTTGTCTCTGTTAGACTTCTATATTTTTATTTATTCAATTAATCATCCCTCTGGGGACAAAATCTAGTAACTGTGTTCTTAGAACACACCTACCTATAAAAAAAACAATAATTGTGAAGATACATACCTAAGTATATGGTGGACATGCGCACGAGAGTAGTAAAAACATATTAATTTAGTCGGAAAAATTTTAAAAAAAGAATACAGGTATCTCAAAATGATTATGATTGTCTATCAGTTATATACAAATAATTTTTATATTGAATTTAGGTGAATTTATTTTCACACTTAAGTATTAATTTAATTGACTCTCGTTTCTGGTTTTGTCATAATATTATTATATATAAGTAGGAAAAGATATATTTGAACCATCAAAGAAGTATTGCTACATTTCTACGAATTTCGTTTTCAATTTCTCTTTTTTTGAATACTGAGTGAATTCTCAACATGCGGAGTATTATTATTCTCTAAATCCTATTATTGTTAAAGGGCAATCTGAAGTCCCGTTGTGTACATTATAACTGTTACCGTTTTCGAGTTGTTTCTTCGTCTGTAAACACAAAGTGTTTGTACAACAAGCTACAGGGATAACATTTATTGGATATTACCCGCGGTTGAAGCATTTAAGTATCCTCTACACTGCATTTGGAACAAATTAGAACGGGAAAGTCGGCTGTCCCGGGGGAGACATCATCCCGGCAGTACTCGCATTCGTATTGTAGCATTACGCGAATTCCATCGGCGTTTTGCAATTCTTAACCGGATTAAAGAAATTTGTCCGGGATTAATTTATTTGAAACCGTCATCGCCACGTGGCTAGTTGGCGTCATTATTCAGATGCGAACTTTTCTATGGGCAACGGTCCAAAATATTTCTATAGAATACTACCGTAATATATCTCCGAGCTTTTAGTGAATACATTATGTTGTAACAGCAGGCATTTATAGCGTACATTTTTTTTCCTTTTCTTACGTAATGTAGTATATTTTACGAACCTATCTACATACATACTTCTAGTCGCTAATGTTATCTTTCCTTAAAAAATATATTACTATGGCTCACGTCCAAGAATGAAAATTATATAAGATTTTCGAATCTCTGAGATTGTGATTTTAATCCAAAGAAATTATTTGGAAAAAACTCTTTATTTTTATAGTAATTTGCAAATTTTACGCCTCACCTCACGCTTTATACGCCAAACGTCGAATTATTGTCAATTTACCAGTGACGTTCCGTTCGTCAGCTGGGTGACTTTCAATCTTCCTGGCAGCAAAAGAAACGGAATAAAGGTTTGTAATTTAATGTTTTTGTTTAATTGTTTTTAAATAATTGTTGTTGATGTCTATATGTGTGCGTAAGTATCGAATATCGCTGTCAAACCGATCATCCACACGAATCTTTCTACAAACATAAATCACAATCTCTGAATATATCTCCGAAATCAAATAGTGTACAAGTCGATTTTTTTGTAATGGCACTTCATGAAAGTGTAGTATACCCTTACACGTCAATAGTGTGCGTGAAAGATTTCTAAGCGAGATAGAGACAATGTTATATGACCGTTTCACGCTATACAGTAATGCAACAAGAACGCAGTGTGTTGTTATTTTAAATGTAGTGTTAATTTAACACATGCAATTGGAGTATTAAAAATATAGATGTAGGTATATCATTTTGCCCTAGATTTAAAAAAAGGATAAATTTTGCATAATTTTTCTTTTGTATCATTGGCAACATTTTTTTATAAAATGATGAAGATCAATAATTTGAACAAAATGCATGTATTTCTGACACAATTTTGAAAATTTTATCCATTTTTTTTTCATTTTCTCCATTTTCTTCAATTTCAAGATCATTGAACATAATTTTATTTTCATCATTCAAACAAATAAAAATAAATAAATTCCTTCTCAAATTTCTTCCCGACTTCCCAAATCGCCACATTTATGACACGAGTTTTTGAATTTTTTTCGAGAATTTTGAATATGACTGTCTTGACCCTTGGCCTTAATAATTGCTAGATACGTACTTCACCATGCAGTAAATGTGTATTTATAACAAAGTATTTGTGAGATTCGGTACATGATAATGTCTGCTGTTATTTTATTGGTATGCTGAAAACCACCCCCAAAATACTGAATTCATTATTATTTGGTTGAAGTTTTTAAGAAATATTTTATTCCACTCAGCAAGTAGTCAAATTAGAGGGAACATTGCCTACACATTACATACTCGCATTTCTATAATTTTCAACCGTGCCCCGACCGCTAAAGATATATCATACCGACGTGCGTGAATATATAATAAATAAAAACGTGGAGACATAACTTCTGGATAAGATAAGAACTCCGTTCTAATAAATAAATTTCAAAGCATAAATTTAAGGCTACGAAAAACTCAGACGCAAAACTGTTTCTCGAAAAAGTTTTCTCAGAACAAGAATTCAGCTCTGCGAAGTCACTCGTAATAATTTCTTATAAAACACACTCGGAGAAGTAAGATTTTTTCAGGAAGTATTTCGCGAAACACTGGTGCTAGAGGTGTTAGTTTTTATGTGTTTACAAATTATAAAACCACCTTAACGGTGGTAAAAGAATTCCTTTATGGGTTTTTTTATGAGCAAATAAGTGGAAACGTTTGAAAATGGTTAGCAAGAAGAACAAAGGAAATAAAATAGGCTTTAAGGGAAAACATGTTTTTCGGTGATAATTCCAAATTCATATAAATTCATATAACGTATATTTTTTTAATGAATTCAACTAAAACGACGTCACTAATGTTTACCTGCTCAATCTTATTAGCCTTGCTCTACACATTTCATAACTCTTGTCATAACACAGCAACTATTTCCGCCAATCAGTTGCAAGAAATTATGGAGGCTGAAAACGATACTAAAGTGAATATGCAGAACCGTCTAAGATATTATATTAGGTCCTTACATATGAAATTGGCGTTTTGCCGTACTGGCAAATTTGATCTCAAATATCTTCTCTTTGGTTAGGAATTCCAAATCCAAATTTATACAGCTATTTACTCCTATGTATTTGTGTTTTGAAAATTATAATTCATTTGTTTTTTCCTCAATTGCTTTTTTCTTTGCGTCACTCAGTTTACAAAATGAAAAACTTGAAATATCGCGTTATTTACGAGTACGAGTTCCACCGTGGCACCAGTGCTGCAGAAACGGCTCGAAGGATTAATGATGTGTATGGCGACGGTGCCGCAAAAGAAAACACAGTGCGTTTTTGGTTCCAACGTTTTCGTTCTGGAAATTTCGACCTGCAGAACAAGCCCCGTGGACGGCCGGAGACCAAAGTTGATAATGAAGAATTGAAGGCTATTGTGGAAGCGGATCCATCGCAAACCACATCCGAGTTAGCTGCAGGCTGCGGTGTTAGTGATAAAACTGTTTTAATCCACTTGAAGCAAATTGGTAAGGTGAAAAAGCTTGAAAGGTGGGTACCTCACGAATTGAGTGAAGCAAATCAACAAACGCGCGTTGACTGCTGCGTTGCATTACTCAACCGGCACAATAATGAAGGGATTTTAAATCGAATCATTACCTGTGATGAAAAGTGGATCCTGTACGATAATCGGAAGCGCTCATCGCAATGGCTGAACCCTGCCGAACCAGCCAAACCATGCCCCAAGCGAAAATTGACTCCAAAAAAGTTACTTGTGAGCGTTTGGTGGACTAGTGCTGGTGTCGTTCACTACAGCTTTCTTTAATCTGGCCAGACGATTACGGCAGATGTCTATTGTCAGCAACTGCAAACCATGATGGAAAAGCTAGCTGCTAAACAACCGAGGCTGGTTAATCGCTCTAGGCCACTGCTGCTTCATGATAACGCTAGACCACACACTGCACAACAGACGGCTACCAAATTAGAGGAGCTTCAATTGGAATGTCTAAGACATCCACCGTACTCTCCGGACCTTGCCCCAACAGATTACCATTTTTTTCGAAATTTGGATAACTTCTTGCAAAGGAAAAAATTCAACTCCGATGGGGCAGTCCAAACCGCCTTCAAAGATTTTATTGATTCCCGTCCGAATGGTTTTTTTAGTAAAGGGATCGATGAACTACCTATGAGATGGCAAAAGTGC
This sequence comes from Agrypnia vestita, assembly GCA_016648135.1. Taxonomy (NCBI): domain Eukaryota; kingdom Metazoa; phylum Arthropoda; class Insecta; order Trichoptera; family Phryganeidae; genus Agrypnia; species Agrypnia vestita. The sequence goes on along the minus strand of JADDOH010001291.1, from coordinate 35,656 downwards.
ATAGATAGCAATGGTACATACTTTGATTAAATAAATATATTATAATAAAAAAAAATCGGCTTTATGTTCCTCCCATACTAAACGCCAATTTCATATGTAAGGACCTAATATTATAGATGTCTCTTAGAGATGAAGCTATTTTTAATATGAGAAAGTAGGTGTGGAAGTCTTTTGGGCGGCTTGCTTAAGAGATCACATTACACAATGTAACGTTCACCAATTCTACTCATTTATCAAATTTTCGGAAGTTGTGTATATGTTTAATTTACACACCTTGCTTTGTATGTGAGTTATATGTCCACTAATGTACGATAGATCTATAAGCCAGCAATACGATAGGTTTTTAGCCCTATGAACCCCAAAAGACTACCATACCTACTTTTCCAAATACAAAATAGCTTCGAATCTACAAGACATCTATAATATATCTTGATTAATGACGTCCTCCTGTGGATAAAATCCAGTATGGTGTTCTTGAAAAGTTTGATTATACTCACAATATTCTGAGCAGAATCATTTAACTCCAATGAAATTTAAAAAATTAAAATCACTTAAAAACGAGATAATTACATATGAATTATCTCGCAAACAAATAGATTCGATTTATGTTAGCCTATTAAATGTTTTGCTTCTGAAAATAAACAGTTTTTTTTAAATTACAATTATTTTAGAAAACATTTATCGCAAACCTACCAAAAATCTTCATTTCTATACACATAAAAAGTCTACTGCTGAACAAATATTATAACAAGCTCGCCTTATGACTCCTAATCAAATAGACTTGCACCAAACTAATTTTAAATTGTAGAAACATAGGAGGAAAGGTATTTAACAATCGTCATCTAGCACGGGATTTATAATATTTTATACATCAACTGCTTTGATTTAAGCGATAAATTAAAGAGAATTTCAAAAAACCCAACCTCTCATGGGGAGTACTTGGTATAACATTTCCATTATTTTTAAGCATTTATTTAAAATTCGATATTTTTTCTTTTTATTTTATCTTATAAACTAAATAACAATTATATTTTGAAACATTGTTTTAGCGATACACTCCCCCCAAAAAGAGATTTTACGCATGTTTAAATAAACCTCTCAATTTTCGCATAATAACAGCATGGATTATTATTAATTAATTAATTAATCTCTTTAATTACTAAAAATTAACTTTTTTCTCACCAATTTTACAAAAGTGGTGAAAACAAAGTTCATTTTCATTAATTACATTAATAACGTCACCACAAAATTATTTTGCTGTCTTTAAAGAAGTAATCAATCTCTATTTATAATTATTACAAGCAGACAATTTAGTTTGGTGACAATAATAGAAATGAAAAGTTTTGTTTTATTTATTCTAGGTATATTCTAGTACCTTCATACATTTCATGAATACAATACAATACATTAATACAAATAAACTTTTTACTCGCCATAAAAGAGCCAACGCTCGTGCTTGTGGGAAGAGTAATCACATCAGTTCATTTCATGAATATTAAATTGTAATAAGTTTTTATTATTAGGTCCTTACATATGAAATTGGCGTTTAGTATGGGCGGAACATAAAGCCGATTTTTTTTTATTATAATATTTTTATTTAATCAAAGTATGTACCATTGCTATCTATGCACTTTTGCCATCTCATAGGTAGTTCATCGATCCCTTTACTAAAAAAACCATTCGGACGGGAATCAATAAAATCTTTGAATGCGGTTTGGACTGCCCCATCGGAGTTGAATTTTTTCCTTTGCAAGAAGTTATCCAAATTTCGAAAAATATGGTAATCTGTTGGGGCAAGGTCCGGAGAGTACGGTGGATGTCTTAGACATTCCAATTGAAGCTCCTCTAATTTGGTAGCCGTCTGTTGTGCAGTGTGTGGTCTAGCGTTATCATGAAGCAGCATTGGCCTAGAGCGATTAACCAGCCTCGGTTGTTTAGCAGCTTTCTTTTCCATCACGGTTTGCAGTTGCTGACAATAGACATCTGCCGTAATCGTCTGGCCAGATTTAAGATTTAAAATCCCTTCATTATTGTGCCTGTTGAGTAATGCAACGCAGCAGTCAACGCGCGTTTGTTGATTTGCTTCACTCAATTCGTGAGGTACCCACCTTGCAAGCTTTTTCACCTTACCAATTTGCTTCAAGTGGATTAAAACAGTTTTATCACTAACACCGCAGCCTGCAGCTAACTCGGATGTGGTTTGCGATGGATCCGCTTCCACAATAGCCTTCAATTCTTCATTATCAACTTTGGTCTCCGGCCGTCCCCGGGGCTTGTTCTGCAGGTCGAAATTTCCAGAACGAAAACGTTGGAACCAAAAACGCACCGTGTTTTCTTTAGCGGCACCGTCGCCATACACATCATTAATCCTTCGAGCCGTTTCTGCAGCACTGGTGCCACTGTGGAACTCGTACTCGTAAATAACGCGATATTTCAAGTTTTTCATTTTGTAAACTGAGTGACGCAAAGAAAAAAACAATTGAGGAAAAAACAAATGAATTATAATTTTCAAAACACAAATACATGAGTAAATAGCTGTATAAATTTGGATTTGGAATTCCTAACCAAAGAGAAGATATTTGAGATCAAATTTGCCAGTACGGCAAAACATCAATTTCATATGTAAGGACCTAATATATTGAGAATAAAATTAATAAATACAAATTGAAGCTTATGTGAATTTCAAGAGGTTTTTTATTTAATTTTTTACTTCATTTTTAAATGACGTAAGGTCTTGATTTTTCTTTAAATTTTCGGTTTATGAATTGAATGCTTAAATTTCTACAAATAAATAATGGTGTAGGGAGGGTGGTTTCTGTTTTTTTATAAATGTTTTTAATTATTCTTTTTTGATATTAAGAGTGTTTTTAAAGAAGTTATACATGCTTCTCCCTAACTAATGATGTCATCTTGTATTTTTTGATAATATATTTTTTAATATTTCTGGCTTGATATGAGCGTGCGATTCATTATGCGATTTGATTCCTATATATGTACGTTTATATTATACTAGCTGCAAACCGTCAAAAATGATGGAACATTGGTTCGCGCCTTTGCTAAGCCCTAGTATATATTTATAGCATCTTTTACAATAATGGGAGTACAATAATACGGAGCACGATAGGAAGTGCTGGTAGAGTCTACGGCGGTTGGCGAAAGAGTGGTGGTAGAACCGACGCGCGGCCGTACCTCGTCGAGCCGGTACCAGGACCGAGCTCCTGATTGATCGTTTTGGTCGATGTGGGCAGCTTGAAACCACAGCGGACCTCCACCCACCATAGACCCTTTTTCCACGGTGACCAACTTTTGAGGTCGAATTTTGGCAAAATTGAGTTGAATTCATAATATACCGTACATGGTGTATATTGTTATATAGATCATTTTTAAACAATTAAATTACTTTGTGACCTGATGTATTATATACACCATTTTTATAGAGACGCTTTCAAATGCAGAACACTTATATCTGGTACACGGTTCCTTTCAAAAATTATATATTGTGTAGGTATGTCTTAAAGAAGGTTACTTAGAGCACGCGTCGTAATCCGTTCCAATTCCACACTTGAACCCCAATAATGATTCTTCATATATTTCTTGACTGTGAAGAGTAGAAAAATATTTGAAGAGGTCAAATTGAGTTAATGCGGCAAGTATTCCAACACGGTGTTTCAATTTTTGGCGAAAAAGTTCTTCGCTACAATGGCTGTGTGCGCTGAAGCACGAAGCCTCCAGCTCTCATTTGCGAAGCATTCAGGCCGAACACTGCTCACCCGCGCTTGTGACTATTTCAATACCTCCAGAAAGAATGCCGCATTAACGATTTGTCCTTCGGGAACAAATTCTCGATGCACAATTACTCTCTCATGACAAAATTCTTTTTTTTTTTTTTTCATTTATTTATCATTTTGTCTTATTTTTTTTACATCTCAGACCCACTAAACATTACATTGATATTTGTCTGTAGGTGCATCAATATATATATAAATAAATTGTAGTTACCAGAAATACATTCATATTAATTAATTACAATAGATCTTATTAACTCAAATACAAATGAACAATACAATACACAATACAAGAAACAATACAAAAATTACCAAAATCAAAATAAGTCTCTTTTATTTAGTAACATATTCATTAATTCTGTATTTTTTCCCTTTGGATAAGCTAAATTGCCAGTCTTGGTATACCAATCATTAAACGGTGTGAAATTATATTTTATAGATTAACATAAAAATTTAAAAATAAATACAATGAGGGTGCGTAACATGGTTCAAAGCAATATTCAATGAAAAACAAAATTACGTACAAATAAAACGCACACAATTCATATGGACTACTGTTATAATAGGGTCACGGGATCGTGGCCATATTGTAAAATTTATATTATAAAAAGTATGATTTTGATTATAACTTTTATTTACTAAAATAAAGTTACTGAACACGAATTTAATCGGGGCACAGTTCTTAAATTGATACTAATTGTTACAAGTCTATTTTCAACTGGTTCCCACTAATCACGTCACTCGTCTAACACTTTTTATTACGCTGTGTCTATCGCATCGATCGATATCGAGAATATTCCACTCGCAAAAAAAATCCTTGTTAGTGAAAAAATTCTCTATGAGTGCGAAGTTATCTGTACCTATATGACAGCTGCTGCGAAACATAGATGGTTGACATTTTGGAACCGATGGCGCGGCAATTACAAAGTGTCAATTATATTCTGAATTGTATAAAAAAACCTTCGTCAGCTTTAAAGTGGTGCCGTCAACGGATTTTGTAGCTGGAATAGAACATCGGACGGAGAACGACACCGGGAGGCGCCTGCATACATCTATCAAGGGAAGTGGCATCTTTCATATCTAGAGAATTTCGATTTCGATTTTTCCCCGTTCAGAACTCGAACCAGAGCAAAAACAAATTTCTCTAACATAGGCACTTAGGTACTTCTTCATAGGCCAATTATAATTCGCGCGTTTTGATAATGTGTGGATATTCTTATGTTAATTAATGTGTGGACTTGATGAACGTTACATTGTGTAAAGTGATCATTTAAGGCAGCTCACGTAGTTCATAAGCCCTAGGCTACTACTCTATAAAGACTTCCATATATGTTTCCCATATAAATAGCTTATTTTCTTTGAGATTTCTGTAATTTATTTTAACTGATATAAATAATTATAAAGATTTATTTTCGTATTTTTCAATTAATAGCAAATGGTTGTGGTCATTATAATATTAATGATTTTCATTTGAATAAAATAATAAAAACGCAGTGATTAATTTCATCAAGAAATTTTTTCCTGAATTTCCTCAAAGTTGAAAAAATCTTAAGAATCCGGCGCTCGCTGAAAAATATATCCGCATTTTGGGGAAACATTATTCAGGGAGCGGGGCGAGAGGGATTAGGAAAGTTTTGAAATATGGTCGCAGTTTTATCTGAAGCAAAGCCTTTCACGGGGCATTTGTCGAAGCCTTCGCGTCGAAGTGTTCCACACGACATATTCCCCGATCATAAAAGGTCCCCTTTTGGCGTGATGACGTATTGAGAACAACTTTAGAGCATACGTCCTGCTGGATTATATTATTCCTGCCGCGCTGGAGAAAATGTGACATCAAAGATAATTTAACACGCCTGAAACCTGTAAAAACTTGTTCTGAAGGAAATCTTCATAAAATATTGTCACAAAGTTTTTATTAAGTTCACAAATCATTGGACACGAATTAAATCGGAGCACTGTTCTTATGTTCACTCTAAATGTTTCTAGGATACTTCACATACTAATTGTCCCATTTGGTGATTCGCATTAATTACCTTACTGAATAATTTGTTTCATATACTGGTGCACGTATTTTGAATCGCTCAAGTGCGCACTAGAAAACTTCTCACAAGTCGGTAGGTACTCGCGCCGAATATCTGTCACTTCGTCACTTGGTCACACACACCACACAATATCGCTTGTTTGGATTTCTATGGAGTTTATCCCGCTGTCAACAACACTAATATAGGTTACGTGTTGTCGCGTCGCTGTGGTTCCATAATCCATTAGGTTATTCGAGATCTTTTAAGAAATTTCCAATTTATTTTTAAAAGGTAAAGAATGTTGTTTAATCCTTGATTATGTGCAATTCTTTCTGCTTCTACCATCTATTGTAATACAAACACGTGTCACCACCATAGTTTCGAGCATAATAGTCTCTCTTATAAATCCAGGATTATGCATTACATTTGATGATGAGAGATGTTATTTATAACCTCCCAAAACTACAATAGTAACAAAATAACTACATCTTTTGGAAACAGGCCACACGTTTAAAAAGGAAAACGGTATCGAGATTCTACATGTAAATAATAGAGGCCTTGGATTAGATTAATAACCAGAAAAAAATTATGAATAGCCCGTTACTTGATATATTCTCCATTTCGGCGTCCACCTCTCAATTACCCCCACCATAACCATAGCCATGCCCGAATTTGTTTATTTGTTATAGTATCGAAATAGTATCGAAAGCGTGAGACGTAGAGTTACTATTTAAGAGGTTAATACAAAGTTATTGAATTAATTAAAATTAATAACACGCATGTGTGTTACAAAGTTAATTTATTTACTATAAATTTAAAAATAAAAAATTCTACTTCTATTTTAAAAGGTTTTGATCATCTTGTTTGTCTTAAAATAAAATTATTTTTTTATATACGATATACCTACATATTAATGTTGCTTTCGTCACAGTTCGACGACGTCTAAAATCGTTTATATCCATAAATATCGATATTTGGGCATTTGTGAATATGATCGAACATTTTCGACTAATAATGAAGGTAGAAATGTACCTGTATAGTATTATGAACTAGCTCTTTCACACCCTCGCTATAATGAAATTTGTTCAATTCCAGATTCAATTATTAATTTATACACCGTCTTCGAATATATCAGACATTTTTTCCACGTTTGGGTAAGTACCGCCTCAACTACGTGGATAAATTTTTAGTCTATTATAAGCCTGGCCGCGCATGCGTAAAATGAAGAGGCCGGAACGAGCCATAGAAAAAAGGGATATGGCGTTAGCTGGATAGCCTGTCGACACGCGTTGATGGTAAATTACTTTTATTAGAAACTATTTAAAATGTCTATTGCATTTCTGAACTTTCTAGAAAACTTTGGTAATTGAAATAATTGAGATAATTGAGCAAATTATTTTTCAATTGAAAAATACCTGCTAAATTATTTGCCTATACGTCGCTCCATTCGTCAATTCACTTATATAGAATCGTTCACCTTTATTGCACGAACACTCTCTTTGGCCGTGCGCGGCGCCTTTTATACTCGCAAACGGATTGACATCCGGCGTTTTCTGGAACACATTATAAGGCGCGCGCAGTTTAGAGACGCTTCAAAAGCCTACTAGATCGACAATGTTTAAACATATTTCAATATTTTTTTTTGTTTATTTATTGGTTATTTTTACTCCCTTTCTTTTAACTCGTAGCGTCCGCTTGTTTGTCTGACGAAAAAACTTTGGATCGATTTTTAACCCTTTTCCCGTGATCGAATCGGGCTGAAACTTTACAGGCAGACTCGTGGCGACGATTAAAATGATCTAACAAATTTTCGTTAAAAATAATTAATAATTATAGTATTATTTTGGAATTTTCTAAATTTTCTATTAATCAATTTTGTAGCGTCGCCCGACTCGAGCTCAACGCGTAGGGTAAGAGCTAAACCTATTTTAACTAGGAAATGAGAAAGGGAGTATAATAAAAACTTGGTTTTTAGGGGTTAGTTTTTTTACATAAGATACAATAAGAAATTGAAATAAAGAAGTATATAGTCTGTAAGTCTATAGATATCGCGTTCTGTCAAAACATAAACACTCTCCTTTGCCCGCGCGTGGCGCCTTTTATTGGTAAACGGATTGACATCTCGCGTTTTCTGGAACACACTATCATTTTTTAATTTTACTTATTGGATATTTTTACTAAAGATACAATAAGGACAAATAAAGAAACATATTTTTTCTTACTTCTCTATAAGAGTCACAAAATTCTAAGTGTACAAGTGATTCAAGGCAATAAATTAGCTAAATTATAAAAAAAATGTAGGTAGGTATAGGGCTTTCCATTTAACAAAGATTATTGAATAAATATGACACACATTGTTTGGTGTTTACGGGTGTAGACACCAACACAACGAAACAATGAGCCTCGTACGCACTGCTTACACATATTAATTTGATTGTCTTTCTTAAATAAAATAACTCTGAGTAATGCATTAATGTTAATAAAATAAAAATAAAATTTAACATTTATTCAACACAAGAAAGTTTACATTTAGTAAGAAATCGAAAATCTGTTTATATTTTCCATTTCCATATATCGTATGAAAATTTATTTCTTTATATATTCTATAAATTTTGTTAAAAAAATAATAAAAAAAAATTTTTACATGACACGTGGTGAAATGTTATGAATAAAATCAATTTTGTATATGTTAAAGTGTAAAATTTCGATAATGTATACATTAACTAGTATACGTTAGCATTAACTATGAATTAATATAAACATTATCGAAAGATAATGAATACACTATTGTATTTAATATACACATTATGAAAATTTACACTGTGTCTGTAACATATACATTGACTACATAATATATTTATGCACTGACTATTAGTTAATGTATACACTTTACTAATTAATTATCAGAAGCATTAATTATCAAAATACTTTGTCTGTATCATATAATATAATACACACATTTCTAATACAAGTTTTGCGAGAAATATCTAAACGACGAATATCTTTACTAATTAATTATCAGATGTATTAATTATCATAATTAACACTTTGTCTGTATCAAATAATATAATACACACATATCTAATACAAGTTTTGCGAGAAATATCTAAACAAATCTGTTATTTCAAATCTGAATTAAATGAATTTAAAAAATCAGAACTTGACTTGAGAGGTCAGTCAATTCAGACACATTTCAAGAAAATAATGTGCCGATTTAGTACAGACCGCATTTTCCCTTGACAAAATTTAGGCCTTTTTCGAAATTTCACGTCAGTTCACCTGACAATTTTCTTTGTAATTAAATTTTCTACCAGGACTGCGTCGTGTCGAATTGCGGACGGAGCGAAAGGAAAAGAATTTTTTTAATTATTCAATACTCGAGAAATAGGATAAATGTAAATTAGATAAACTATAGTAATCTCACAAAGACGAAACTATTTATATGAGAAACATGTATGGAAGTATTTTTATGGGATGACTCGGAGCTTATGACCTGTATGTTCTTAGAACATACCTACATATAAAAATATTGTTGGGATAAATTTAATGTTGTTCAATATTTTTTGTCAAATATATATTTTTTTATATAAAATCATGAAAACGTTGTTTTAACCACACTTAAATTTTGTTTTAAAAAACTTTATAATGTATCGGGAGCGATGTTCCCTTCTGCAGTACAATGATTGTACAGAAATCAATGATCAGATATAGACAGATTTGGTTATGAGGAGGTTGGAGGGGGTGTGGTTACAATTAAGTCATTATATTGGGAAAAGGTTTAAAGGAGGGCTCTTTACAAATTTTATTTAATTATTTATAATATTTAAGCTCCTATGAATACTTTTCTTAATTTCTAGTATTTCTAGTTACCAAACAAAAGAAAATCCCTAGTATTGCTATGTAAAATTATGAAACCATTATTTATACCAAAAGAGTGATTACATTATATTAAGTAGTTTGAAAATTCCGAATAATTATTACTACTAAGACATCTAAAATGCTCGTTGACTCTAATTTAAAAATTTTTTGATGTCTTTCCTATGTAAAAATAGTTAACCCCTATATTTTTATTGACAAATGCCAGTTTTTTTGTTTTGAAATACTTACTTATCCTTGTTATTTAAAATATAATTTTTCAATGTATTGTTCGTATAAAAGACTGGCAGGATTGTTTTAGGATTTTTTTTTTTGTTGGGATGTTGAAGATGCTTTCATCAAACTAGAAAAGGAAGCTGCCACAGTTAATCTATAATGTAAAGTAAATATCGGTAAAGCAAAATACATAGTAATGACGTGAGGGCCATACTGCAACAAAACGAGGTAAGTGGGTAGACATTCCTTCGAAGTAGTTGAAAACTTCAAGTATCTCAGAGTGAATGTAAACAACTCAAACACAATGAAAACAGAATTATAAGCAAGATTGAACCAAACTAACAAACGTCTCTATGCTCTCAATAAAACCTTATTTTTCTTCAAACTTCCCTTTTCTCTTTTATTTGTAGTCGACTATCCTTTATTTAAAATAAAAAATAAATACATGTCACAGTTATTATTATAATACATTTTTAATACTTGTTTGACTGTCCTCAGAAATGTTAAAACTTATGTTTGGGGACAGAAGTACATGATGCATAATGTTAGAGCATCAATGATAAGTTTATGTCGATAAATGGAACAGTGTAGAGAATTATAAACATCATAAAATAAATATTAGTGAATCAAGTACACAAATTACTTTCAGAATAGTTATTTTTTAAATTCTAAATATATTTTGTCTATTCTTTCAATTGATTCAGCAACACTGTAGATTGACATTTTTTTTTAAATATTGATTATATTATTTGTATGTATTATGGTATTGTATAACCGTCAAAATATCGCAATGAAATATCTATTGCTTTTTTTTATTATTTATTTATTATTTATTATTTATTATTTTTAAATATTATTACTTATGATTTTGTGGTATACCTATATTTTATTAAATGAATGTCTCTTTATGTATTTGTAATATTGAAGTATTTTTATATAATCTATCTATCCTTTTACGAATACGCCAAGACGATGGATGGAAGTTCTGGATGGTCTGTTGTCTTATCCAAGCATCCTTATTTGCTTTTCGATGTTTGACCACCAAATATTTAAAAATAAACATGTGCCATAAGTCCAAGAATATAATTTTTTTTTTAAATCTTACACCCAATGCGTTAATGAAGAGGAATAACAGAAAGATAGAGCCCCTATTAATTGACAATTATTCAGTATTTTTAACACAGTTTTATCTTGCGAAAATTCAAAAGTACGCTAACGGGAAAGTATGCTATCGGCAAAGTCAGGAATTTACAGTCAGTTTAAGAATTTTTAATTCTATTTATTTTATTTATGTAACCATGAACTGCATTTTTTCAAAAATAAACCATATCGCGACTTCACTGAAGATCGCACGTTTACGCCAGGTAGAGCACATTCAAAGAGAGCTTTCTCCAGGCCACCTATGTATATTTGACGCTGTACCTCTATCCTCAATCTATTCCTCAAACCATGAGAAAAATTAAAAAAAAAGACGTGTAGATAATATTGAGAAACAAGCGAGAAAATCTGGCGTTCATGATTGGAAAACAACCTGTGAAGAATATACATTGTTCCGGACGCCGGCCCTGGCAACTCTTACGACCATCAACGGCGACATTTATGGAGAAAGCGACCGAAGTGACGCAGTACAATAAACCCAATTCCACTTCCTTGCTTCAACTAGTGCACACGTTTTGTATATGTTCTCCTAATGTAACTGTGCTTGGAACATGTGACATTTCTTAGCTATTAGATTATAAGTTATGAAATATATTAAGAAAAATCACTATGTGAAATAATCTTGTGCAATTAAACAGAACCATAAGTAAGAAATCTTAATTCAATCAATTCATCTCCCCGATGCCCTTTCACAAGGTTGCAATAATAACCCGACATGCCCACAAAAACGATAAAACATTATATCGCAGAGATTTTTATTGAATCGAAACCACATAATGATGTCACTTATTGTATAGACTAGTATACTGCCACTGATAGTACGAAACACAAAAGGTGAAGGCTAGACATACTTCGGTTTAGACTAGAATACTGCCTTAAATTACAAATGGACCAAAGATTTAACTAAGCCAACGACTGATAACAATATATAGCGCTTGAATTTTAACGAGCTTACTTCGGTATCATCATTTAAATTTGAATCCGCACTTATATTCAACGTACTTATACACTGCTATACCCCTTAAATTACAAATGGACCATAGATTTAACTAAGCCAACGACTGATAACAATATATAGCGCTTGAATTTTAACGAGCTTACTTCGGTATCATTATTTAAATTTGAATCCGCACTTATATTCAACGTACTTATACACTGCTATACCCCTTAAATTACAAATGGACCATAGATTTAACTAAGCCAACGACTGATAACAATATATAGAGCTTGAATTTTAACGAGCTTACTTCGGTATCATTATTTAAATTTGAATCCGCACTTATATTCAACGTACTTATACACTGCTATACCCCTTAAATTACAAATGGACCATAGATTTAACTAAGCCAACGGACTGATAACAATATATAGTGCTTGAATTTAAACGAGCTTTCTAGATATTAAATGCCACGAAAATGCATTAATTAAAGCGCCTTGTAGTGAATAACTTTTAATCGCCGGTACAAGGATATTATTTAGGGTACTATTTTACTTTTATAGAAATATGTCCAATCGTAAAGATTGTGAACAAAAATATACTTCATTTTTTGTTTTTCACAAAATAAAAGGAAATTATATGAAAATATAAAATATATTTCATAAAAAAATTAAGTAACCGAAACACCTCGTAATGATTTTTATACGTGAAGTTGGTGAAGCTGGACAAACCAGAAAAATATATTGTATGCCGGGCTGGTATGATACATACGTTTTACTATGATATTGAATTTAATTATTTAGATAATAATGTCTCTCTGTAATGGCGAACAGATTCTGCAAAGTAAATAGATTAGGAATTATTTTTATACAAAAAAATAGTAAAAACTCTGTATAAAAGCCCTATTCTTGAGGAATTTTCTCTTCTTATCACCCTGCATCAATATACTTGTGGGTAAAGTATTCTCCCTATTTTTCCTTTCATTACTTCCAGTATTTTACTGTCAGCTACCGCTTTGTCCTAGCACACTCATTTATAGCACCCATCCTGCATTTTTGCTATTAATACTGAGTTTTCTGAATCTCGCGTACATAAAGTGCTCATTAATTTCTCCCATTATATTTTTTGCTCTACTTTGCCTTGTATTACTACGCATTTTTTAAATATATCATCCCTTTATTGGCTTTAACATTATTAACAATTCTAATACGTAGATACGCAGTTATCTAAAAATAAACGCAATCATAATTACTACACAAGGAAAACAATAAGATAATATTTTTATATGTAGGTATGTTCTAAAAACACATCACTGGATTTGGTTCACAGGGGGATGAATAATTAATTAAGATAAATTATAAATTGTTAAGAGTCTGTGAACTTCTATAATTTATCTTAATTAGATAACATTTTCTTCAAAACGAGCAACATGATTTTGTGGTGACATTTTAGCAGTGGTATAAGTATAAATATAAGTGTTGAAAACAAAGTATAGTTTTATTAATTATAATAAGATAATTAAAATATTACGGAAAATAAATAGGAATTAAACACAGAACAATTGTAAGACCCTAATCTTGATCATTCCAATGTCTCAGCATGGCATCAAAATGATCGCACGTATTTAATCAATGAACAATGAAAAATATCCACCATACTGTAGTTATTCTCAAGCCTGTATGATCTTTGCACAGGCGCGTTGGTGTAATTAATAATTTTAACTTGTAACCGTGCAGAAATATGAACAGATTTCTTTTGAAAAGTTTTAATCTTTTTTTTCACTTGTATCAAAGTGAATGAATATTTGATATTTGATATAAATTGCTTTTATGGTGGTCTTACGTTTTAATAAAGATAAGTCAGAAATAATGCAAATTTTGATGTCACTTATCTCCTAAACTGTAGAAATTTCACCCAAAAAATAAAGAATATTTTCTATTCAAAATTGAACGAAGAAAGATTCTCCGAAGTTTTTGCTACATTGTTTTTTATTATTATATATGTGCATACGATGAGGTGTTTATAGCACCATTGAAAGAAGTTGTTAAAAACAAAGAGAAATCCTTAAGTTTAAACAATATTAAGAAAAGGTGCACAATCAAAATAACAATCAGAAATGAAAAATACATTTTAAAATAACTCAAAAAAGGAAAAAAATCAATTACGTAAATAAAAAATGTATACAAAAAATAAATAAATAAAATATCATTTACGGTGTAAAAATAAAAAAGTCAAAAAATTATGAGAAAAATGGTGAAACTAGCAAATGTTACTATAATAACTATCACTGTCTCATGTACTGCACATGTTTATTTTTAAAGTATACAAACTGTCATGGAATTCATCTACAAATTCACTCTACTCATTGTCCAGTCTATGTAGTCTCGACAGTGATGAGTGTATCTGATAGTTTAAACTAGCTACGAGACACTTGTATAGATATATGTTTATAATATATACCCTGGATAGATGTGGTAAATTTAATTCTCGAGTTATTTTTCTGACAAGAACTGATACGAGAGTAACCACTACCATAACGGTTCCGGGATAGGGTGAGTGCTTCCAGCATCGATCCTCTTCCTCCTGGTCGGCTTGAAGCTCGTGATTTCCAGCAAATTCTATTTACACATCTATTTGTCCGTTTATCGTTGCTTTGACATGCAACGTGACCGACCCACGTATAATTTATCTCGAAAATAGCCTACATTAAATCCTTGAAATAGGATCTCTTCGATTCGCGCACAGTCACGTAATTTTAGTAAGTAAACGCTCAGTATTGACCGTTCAATCACTCGCTCGAATCCTGTTTACACAATGCTTGGAGTTTCTCTAGGAACTATAAGTCCATCACCAGCAGAATGCACCATTATACCCGGCATTTTGGGTCTTTAACGAACGAACTTTTAATTTAGTAATTTAGAATATCTTCCCGAAGTCTGCCCATCTTCGTTTTATGTGAGTCTCGACGGCTATACGTTTATTTTTTATTACACAAAACTTCAAGAATGTGAACGATATATATAAGTATGCGAGAAAGAGTCAAAGTTATCAGAACGCTTCACGCTAGACAGTAATTCAACGCGACGCATGCTATCATTTATTCACACTACACACGGTGTGTTATTTTAAGATTAGGTAATGTATTATATATGGCAATGTATGGCCAATGGCCAGCGCCAATTGAGTAAGATAGTCAATTATATCAACACAAAAAGTAATATTTGATCAGCATATGCTCTTCGATGCTCCATGGTTTTTCATATAACGAAAGTCGACTGCTTTTAGGTTTTTTTTTACATAGTACATAGCATATTTAGTTATAGGTACAATTTACGAAGGATAACATATATATAAAAAATAATAATATTATATGAACGTAACAAAACTTAAAAGAAAACTTAGTAGTGAAACTAGGTGTCAGATAATATATAAAAATGTATAAAAGTAAAAGATAATTATAAGTATATATGAAAAATAATAATATTTTATGAACATAACAAAACTTAAAAGTAAACTCGGTAGTGAGACTAGGTATCAGATAATATATAAAAATGTAAAAATGTAAAAGATAATAATATCATATGAAAATAACAAAACTTAAATATAAACTTAGTAATGAGACTAGGTAACCGATCGAGATAATAAAAAAACATAAACTTCAAAATGGATCAATAATATATAGGTACATTAACTAGTATGACTATGTAATTTTAAGTGCATTTACAGGGTGCCTTATAGTTAATAGCAAAAACTTCAAGGAATCTTCTCCATGCGGTTGTAAATAAAAAATATTCTTTACACTTCGAGTGAAATGTCGACAGTTACAGAGATAAGCGACATCAAAGTTTGCATTTTTTTCATTATTATTTTACTAATTTTCTGTAAAACGATGGACTATCAATCACACCAGTAACTCATACCGAATAACCACTTCGATACAAGTAAAATTAAATAATTAAAACCATGCATAAGTTTGAAAAAAAAATATTTTTAGGTTTTAATCATTTATTTGACAAGTAATAAAGCAAATAATTTTTTTATATTGCGTATAAGTTACTATAGTGATACTCCGGCGTTTTATAGAAAATAAGTCAGAAATATTGAAAAAATGCATACTTTGATTTCGCTTATCTCCGTAACTGTCGACATTTCATCCAAAATTTTAAATGGAATATTTTTTATTTAAAATTTCATGAAAAAACATTCCCCGATTATTCTTGCTACTAGCTGTACATACTAATTATAACTGATAGTTAATGCATACATATACTAGTTTCAATTTAATGGAGAAGACAAATAGCATACTGCTACTAATATACTAGTTTATATATAATGTAGAAGACTCCCCCGATTTTTTTTTGCTACTAGTTGTATATACTAATTATAACTGATTGTTAGTGCATACATATACTGGTTAATCAAAATTTAACAATTTGTAACATATATATTTTAAAACCGTGTGATCAGGATGACGTATGTGGGAACGCAATCTAACTTTCACCGTGTGACATACGGGGCGCCCGTTAGCGCCGCACAGTGGTCGGAAAAGACAATACGAGCGAGCGAAATTATTTTAGTGTTTATTTGTATTCTATACCCATTATATAATAATAATAAACCAATTTAAAGATATAAAAAATAAAATAAATGTAGTATTGAAAACTTGATTATACCACCTAACCACACTTCCACTTTTGACGTATTTGTCCACAAAAATTTAACAAAGTTTTTTTTTATTATACCTTGTTGTATTAATCGCCTTTAAAACATCTTTTTTTACTTCCTTTAGAAAAGTCTCTCTCCTTTAACCATACTCCAAACAGTTTTTTCTTAATTAACTATTAGTGGGACTTTATTACCCAAGGAACTAAGTTTATTTCGCTGCATATATTTTATTTTTATTACGACTTTCATTTTTTGAATTTTGCGCGCACAGAATCTAATTTCCAACCTTTGTGCGCCGCGCGCCGTCGAGCGAACGGTAATTCTTCCGCTACACCTCATACAGACAGGACTGTCAACGCGGAGCTTCGCTTCGTACTTCGTACGTTGCGTTCAATCTAGTCGTGTTTCAGATCGCGTATCAGATTGGAACTTTTCTGAATAATAATTTGACCATAACCATGCCATGATTTAGGGTTGAAACATACTACTAAAAGGCAATGCCACAACACACGTGTCAGTACTTATCAATCTCATATATTTAATATGGTCAGATACAAATAGACCACACGCCGTGTGATGAAACGCAACCCCACGCGGTAACATCCAGTCGATCCAGGTCGGGGTGTTGCCGGGAGAGGGGCACACACGCCACCCAACGCATCACACGCAGTTTTTCCTGTTAACACCCGACACCACGCGTCAGTCTTTCGAGAACATTCTTGGTTTATAGATATTTTTTGTTAGTTTTTGTCTAAAATGTCGGATGAGCAATTAATAGAATTTGTGAAACGGTACCCAGTGTTATATGATATGAATTCAGGCCAATACCGTGATCATAGTATTTGAAATAATGCTTGGGAAGAATTTTTTTTTTATTCAACTGTTTCTGTATAAAACATATTCCTAATGTCTGCAATAAATCTTCTTCAAAATCATCATCCAGCTCGACTTTAAATAGTAAATCCATGGTCACGTCAACACATTTCCGTCCTTCGCGAAGCAATGATACTAGCAAAGCGTGTTGTAGCATCACGTGGCGTGTCGTATATGTGCATGATTTACATCAAGTGTGGACACTTTACGTCGCGTTTTAGTAGTATGTTTCAACCTTTTATCATATCCATACTTTTTGTTTATTTTTTACTTTGTCCGATTACTAAATTCCTATATTGGTTGTTTAATTGGTCCAAATATTAACATTTACATACATTTTTCACAAATATAGATTATTTATCTGCTGCGCTGAGTTATTAAAGACGGAATCAGGTTTAATCATTTAAGTTACGCGAAAGACATTTTGATCAATGTAATAATCAATAACTCCTATGTAAACCATGTACGTAATGGTACAAAAAAGCATTTTTTACTTTTTTGTACCAATACGTACATAGAAGATACTCTTCTACGTAATATATAAAAATCATCTTTTTTCAGAAAAGAAAAAAAAAAAAAAAAAAAGTAAAATCGGGCAAATACGCTCGTACCGTATGTTAATCCTATCTTCAAACAGCTCTCCTGTAAGATCGTTTTATCGATCTAATAAACAATATAATAAAATTCTTTTAAAAAGCATCGTTGGTAAAAATCTTTGGAATCATCATAAACTCAAAAGCAACAATTTATTTTCAATATTTTACAATATCGTAATACATGTAATCAAAATAGAAAAAATCGATGAATGTGTATTATTACCTTAGTCATGGAATCAAACATAGAAAGGATAATCAAGAATGCACAACTACCTAAGAGGGTGTAGGTTTGGATAGGGCTGCCTTCGAAAATTAAACCATAATAAAGAAATTCCAATTTGTCTAAAAAAAAAGATCTTAGATGCATGCATAATACTAATGATAACTAATGGACTGGAGACAGTACATTTACCCTCATAGTAAAAAGTTTCAATACCTAATTTAAAATTCAAAAAACGATTTATGGAACGGCAGATGCTTGGTGTCTCCGAGATGGAATAAGAAACGAAGAAATTAGACGGAGAACCAAAGTTGCCGATGTCATGGACCGCAAAACTGATAAGAGATAGACCGATGGCATTATATTGATTAGTGGGTGGAAGAAGTTGGAAAACGCCTTTATCCAGCAGTGGAGAAAAGAAGATTAAAGGAGAAGAACCAGTGAAATATGAGGGGATATGAATTTAACATACACAACAATGTAAATCAAAATCCGGTTAATTAAGCTAGTAAATGATAATAAGTATAAAGAATATGGCTCTAAAAACCACCAATACAAATATTTCAATACCAATAGTGACATCGATATTGAATTAGGGCAATGGCAAAGTTTTCGACTGCAGGTGGCGGTAGTAAAATTACAACTCACATACGAAGCAAGGTGCGCAAGTTAAAAAAATTCATAGATGTTGTAGTCTATCATGGGTGGAATTGGAAGCCCTACGAATACCCAAAAAGACTTCCGTACCTACTTTCCCATATAAAAAATAGCTTCGTCTCTATGAGACATCTACAATATATCTGGATAATAAGTCATAAAAAGGCCATTTACTTAAGATAAACGATCAATCCGTCCAATTAATGGCAACAGCAGTAATTCAGTGGCGTGCCTTGTGAATTTCGATTTGAGCAGATAACGGCCGAGACATTGTTTGCGGTGATAGCGTCACTAATTATTGCGACCGTGCTCCACATTAACGATGACTTGTCAATGTAGCGCCGCAGGCCCGCGCTGGGTTCCGGCCATATCCGACACAAGACGCTTCCGCAACGTGATAGCGTACAAAACACGACGCTCCCCGGAACATCGGAAACGCCAGCAGCGGCCAAAATAAACAGGCGCGCGGAGGCTTCTGCGGGGATTTCGGACACCAACGAAATTATTATATAATGCGTATTTTTAAATATTTCACTAACATAGGTCGTACCTACGTGGAATTTTCGTGATTTTGTTGAAGTTCATTTTTTATGTTTATAATCCCAAATGTAAAAAATACGCAATAAAAATCATTTTTTAATCACCAACAAATCCCATCTTAAACGATTCACATTCTTAAAAAATATTTATGATATTTCAGGCACATTTATTATTTATTACATGTAACCCATTTATAATATAGTGGATGATAGATAAATGCTGAAAAAATACATGAATCTTATATTACTAGAATAATATTGAATGACAAGTTTTGACTTTGAAATGATATTCTGCACGTAAAGTTGTCTTCCAAATTCCGGTATGCTAAATTTATTTATTATATATTAATCAATGCCCTAGTGGGCTTTTACAGTGCTAGAAAATTAAAAGAATTTTTATATACCTAACATAAAACACGTTTTACAGTAAATAATTTAAAAAATAATAATATAAATAAAACATATTTAAGATAAATGAAAAATATAAAATAAACAAAAGTAGCTTGTTGGTCTTGTGGTAAGGACTCTCGCCTCGTGATCCAAAGGTCGCGGGTTCGAATCTCACTCCAGACCAGCAAGTTAGTCCTTGCTAATCTGACTAGTATAGACTTTCATTAATAAAATATTCATTGTTTTGTAAGTCAAGAAAAAAATGAATGCAATAAATGCTGTTTCACAAAAAAACGTGAACACATGCTATTAAGAGACAAAACCTTAAAACTACATACTTCATCTTCATATTTTCCCTATTTATCACGGTATTTGCAGTTCATAATAATGCAAAAATGTTAAGTTTCCCAGAATACTTTGGGTATGTTCAAATTTTCCAAGAACACCATACTGGATTTTATCCCCAGGGGAATATCATTAATCAAGATGTATTTTAGATATCTCATAGCGACGAAGTGTGTTTTGGAATTCCTAGGGCTTACTATCTATCGTACAGCTGGCTTGAGTAATCAATCGGTGAATGAACAATCATAATGGAAAATCAAATGTTCAATCGTAATGGAAAATTATTTATATTAATCGAAATAATGACCAAATCTCGGGGAAAATGATTTAGTAATGTATGGTCATAACTACACGCAAATGTTGAAAGTTTCAGAGCTGTGGCTAGTCGGGAAAATGGTGAAAAGTGAATTATAAGATTCCGCCACAACAAAAAACAAACAAGAAAAGAGAGTAAATTAAAAGCACGTTTAAAAGTATCTTCGTGTCTACGAGATATCTTTGTTAAGTTTCCGGTTCGTCGCCATCTTTAAGTAGTCATTTACTATTAATTTAGTCTAGTCCAGTCTAGTTAGCTCTGCTGGTTGCAACAACCTCATTGCAAGAAGTGCCAATGCAGCGTGGCGGTCGGTAATGTGCTCAGGGCTCAGTATCTACAGCGCAATTTCCGGCCAGCGGTAGAGGTTCTTCGGGCAATTACGGCGTCGGGCTCAACGCCACAACGGTCAGGTTGAGGAGTTTAATCACGTCACATCCCTAGTGGGCTTCCAATTTATAATAGCGTAAACCAATTTGTCATGGAGGTGGGTTTAAATAGTGGACAATTAATATTATTGATTATGTACAAGTAGTAAGCAGGACGTATGATGTATGCAAGGAAAGTGACCTTATTATGAACGTAAACAAGTCAAAAGTGATGGTATTCGAGAAAGAGGAATGTAAGACAACGCGTGGAATTCTAGTAGGTAATGAATGTTTGGAACAGGTAGATGAGTTTGTGTACTTGGGAAGTACGTTCGACAGAAGAGGGAATGTTGAGAAAGATATCGAGAAGAGAGTGACTGCGGGGAATAGGGTGAGCGCTGCTTTGAACGCAGTAGTTACTAATTGAAATATGTCTACCGAGGCAAGACTAGAGGTACATAATGGAATTCTGGTACCAACACTGATGCCTGGAAGCGAAGCCTGGAGCCGGCAGAAGAGGAACGAAAGTAGATTGCATGCAGTGGAGATGAGATCCCCAGACGTTTGTGTGACAAATCAATTTACGAGAGAGTAAAGAATGCAGATATTAGGAAAGAATGTAAAACTGATCTTAGCATAATCAATAGAATTAAAAAAGGGTCGCTCAGATAGTTTGGGTATTTGAACGAATGAATGAGGAAAGAATGATAAGAAAGATATATAATGCAAGTGTTGATGGCGCCAGAAAGAGAGAGCTACCGCGGAAGACGTGGCATGACCAGATCAAACAGATACTGGAAGATGGTCCCGTTAGAAGCCTCAACAACTGGCGAACTTGCATGTGAAGATGTAGAATGTGGATGAGGCGAGATTTGTATGTCAGGACAGAAGAGTGTGGCGTTTTATCCTCTCTACCTACCCCCACGGGGAAACGGCGTGATGGTAAGTAAGTAAGTATGCACAAGTAATAATAGACTTCGTTTGGAATGTACTGCACACGAGCGTGGTAATTTTTTTAAAGCTCAATTTCTAAAAATGTTCTTAGGTTTTCACAGCCATATACGATCTGCTAGTTTGAGTTTCTGTGATACTCTGCCGTGTTTCTTATACCTTTCTGGCCGACGTTTTGGATCTCATTGCAGGTACCTTCTTTGGGCCAGAAGAATTTTAAACCAAAATGAAGAAATTTAAAACCAGCAAAGCCTGCGTTCCATTTCGAAAAGATAAGGATTGAAAAGAAGAAGAAAATAAAAATTGTTTTATTTTCCGTACATCATCATTATAACTATTTTCTAAATTTGAGACAGACATCATATCTATTGATCACGACATTTTTTTGTACGCACCCAAAATGTAGTTGGATAAAAATGCCCGAACTAGTGATATGGATAATCAAATAAAATACAGAATTTATAGACATTCTCCAATACATACATTTAAATGTGTCAGCTAAATAAAGAGAGAGCTGGTGCGCATCCTTTTTATAGCGGTGCCACCTTATGGTCATGTAAAGGTGGCCCGCCTGAATACCAGGGACGTGCAGTGAGGACAAGAAGCATGACTTTTATATAAATATCGAAAAAAAATCGTAATTAAATATTTTTCTGGCAGAATATTATGAAATATTAAATTCTGAATAATACTTTAATTTTTGTGACAAGAATATTTCGAGATTAACCTCTAATTCGGGTTTCTTTTAAAATTATATTCTTAGGAAAAAGTCATGCTTCTTGTTCTCGCTGCACGCCCCTGCTGAAGACACCACAATTGTATTTATGTACGATGTACTTAACATGAACCCTACAATCGAATCCGAAACGTCGGCCAAAAAGGTCTTAAAAAACACGGCAGAATATCAGCAAATACATACCAACAGATGTCAATTTATAATACAACCAATATACCTATTTCCTTATCACCTTCTTATTCTCAAACACAAAGGGACCAAAGGTAACAAACGACATCAGTCAATATAACGCCGCAAACATACACCGCAGAAAAGAATAATTACGCGCGCCTGTCATTGTGGTGGTACTGCATCCAGCAGATCATCGAAAAAAATTAAGTATTTCCCCATCTATTATTCTTACCAATTTTTTATTTTATTTTCTGCCTTTTCATTCATACATCTTGACTGGTAGATTCTTACTAAAATGATGAACCGAAAATATTTAATCAACAATGTCCTAATATCAATGGATATACCCTGAACCTGTAATCCTGAACCTTGGAGAAGAAAAGGAACTGTTGACTGAATGCAGTGGAAATGAGGTTATTTGGGCGTTTACGCTGTGCATCCTATGACAGGTTAAATAATAAACATTTCTTTATAGAATATAAAACTGAGCTATGCGTAACGATAGATAACACGAGGATTAAAAAAACTAACCCATAAAAACCAAGTTTTTATTATACCTACTCCCTTTCTAATTTGTATTGTTTCCAACTTGATATTCTATCAATATATGCCTCTTGCTTTAAGCTCATGTGGAAAATCTATTCCATGTACCTATATTATTATCCTTAAAACTTATAGAATATTTAAAACGTAATAATTGGTATAGGGGGGCAGGGCGTCGGCGAAGTCATACTAGTTGAAACAGGTTTCGCGCCTTCTCCGCGCGTCGGGCTCCTTTCTCATTTGTATGGTTTCGAATTTGAAAAAAACCGTTAAAATTTCGAAAATCCAAAATTATATATACTTTAATTACATTTCTTAAACGAAAAGATTTAGATGATTTTTATCGGCGCCACGAGTCTGCTTGCAAAGTTTCAGCTCGATTGAATCACGGGAAAAGGGTTAAAATCGATCCAAAGTTCTTTCGGCAGACACGCAGACGCTACGAGTTAAAAGAAATGGAGTAAAAATTACAACAATTTTAATTATTTAATATAATTAAATTAAGAAACAATGCTTTATAAGATAACTTCTCAATTAAATTTAGTTGTGGTTTTGAGAAACACAATTTGAGAAACGCTACTCTAATGTCACGCTAAAGTGACGCAAAGTGATTTAGAGAACGCCTTTCTGTGTTACTTGTCGCAGTGCACCGCCTAATCTGTTATAACGAAGTACATTAACCAACTGTCTGTGTGCAGACGCCAGTCTCACTTCGCTGCACTCTTTCTTTACTTCTTTGCAGAATAATAATTGTCACTCGAGTTTAATGCGGCGTGTACTTGGCCCCGTTTGCCAGCATTTCGGTCTACATTGCCAAATCCCTCAATAGAGTCTGTGAGTTGACACATTTTAGAGAATATTCGTCAAAATAGAGCATATTTTTGGTTCAATATGAACCCGCTAACTTTTGCGTTATTGTGTTACAGGGTTATGCCATCCTAAAGGGATAAATTTTCGATAAAAATTGGGTGATTTTTTTAATATGATTAATTAAAAAAATATTGGCACTGATTAAGGTACGAAATAAACTATTAGAAAATAAATGAAAAAAATATCCGCGGCATACCTATTTCTGTGGAGCTCCTCCTCCGTGACCGACATGCGACCCAGGTGCACGTTTGTTTGAGACAGAAAACAAGATCATGTTCTTGTTTGTAAATGAAATATATACAATATAGCTTATCCGATTCGGAAAAAATCGTTTTTGAACATGACCATAAAAAATTTAATGAGTATAGTCGGAATAAATAAAAGTTTTAAAAAAATATGGTCAAAAAATCTCATACAGATGCTTTAGACTTTAGAGGGTACGAATATTGCATTGACGAACAGAAAATAAAATATAAACACAAAAATGGGAATATGTTAAAAAAATAATATGAATGTCTGCAACACATTTAAATAAAAATAAAATGCTTAATACTTGAAAACATAAAACATATTAATGTAGAAGTATATAGCAACAAATAAATAATTGGGACATTGAACCTACAGCGCCAGCTTACACAAAAATAGTTTCTAGAATAAGCGTCGCGTAAAAGATTTTATAGCTTAGTAAGAAATGTTGAATACGTCCAATCCATTTACCATGTTTAGTCACGTCACTTACACAGTCACGTTAGATTCATGAAATAAGATTAAAGTGGGCCATATTGGTATGACCAGTTGTTTGTTCAGTTACCGGAAAATTTTTCGGAGGGCTCAGCTCTCCATTATCTTATATTTCTTTTTAAAATAAAAGAGCATTAAAATTGTCAATAAAAATCGAATTAGGTTAGGTTTTATTATCAAGAGTAATTCTTGAGGTGTGTCATATGTTCAGAATATATCATAGGAACCGTCACCAGGTAAAATCACTAATCTAGCGGTGAGCGCAATCCCGGACCGACATTGTTTTCGACTACGAAACAGCGATTATCTGGTAAGACTAGAATCATATAAAACGCTAAAGCATTGCATCAGAATTTTTGGTGGTGCACAATTTTGATGTTATATCAAACCATTTAGGAAGAAGCGACCAACTGGGTGTAAAGAATTCGCGAACACGAGGCGATATATACGACGAAGGAGTTAAAAAACTAGTAAAATGCATCCCAAAGATCTTTTGAATGAGGAATGTAAATGCGCTAATGAAGTGATTTTATAAACCAACCAAATTGTAATGTTGTTTCCCGCGTATGTGGAAAAGAACCTTTATGTTCGGAATTCCAATTAAACTCGTTGTCGGCTTTCAGTTGATTTACAAATGACAATAGTTCGGTTATAGTCCAATATGAGTAATTTTCACGTCACGGTAATGAAAGAGCCCACAAAATGCCGCTTCTTGCTTTGTAACATTCGCTCTCTCTTTCTTCCATGCCGTCTGTCACTTTCATTCATCAGACAGAGACGTCACTCAGATATGTTATACAAATAAAATAGACTGTTACCGGTAAAGTAAATTTTACCAAACTGTCCGTCAATAAAACCAGAAGGCATAATTTAACTGACCGGTAAAACGAGCTTCACGGACATTTTGATTATTCGTTATTCATAAAATTATCCGAAGCCCGGTTTTATTAAATATTCAATAAGCTACTCCATTATTCACCACGCCCTCGAATAGCGAAAGCAGTTAAGTCAATATCACGGCTTTTACCCAGACATTTTTCCAGACGTTTTAAGCTAACAAATATAACGAAAACATATAAAAATCCAGTTATGCTACTTTCAGAGCGTCTATCGAATAACTGAAATAATACTTTTTTTGACCGATTTGAATGGAGTCCAGATACTATTTTTCGGCTTTTTTATTTACTGTGCGCCAGTCGTTTTAACTTTGATTTCGTTTAAATCATAGATCTTTATAAATACACATCGTTTGATTGTTGAGTAATGTAAAAATCTATGCTTCAAATCAAAGAATATAAACCAAATTAATTCTTAATGAAGAATTAATCCTTAATGAAGAAGGCGAAGTGAGAGCGAGTCAAACTCATTGAACCGAAAATATATCGAAAATAAGGGGCAGCCCCGCGATTCTGACAACAAAAAAGTTTTTAAGGAATTGGATGGAGTTTTTTCCCGTACTGGACTGTTGGAGATGTGGATAATGAATATGATAATGATGAAAACGTGATTTATTACAAATCACATTATTCTTCTTCTCATGCATTATCTGTACTGCGGACGTCAACTATCATAATGTATTGAGAATGTTAGGATTTATTCTGCGTACTGCCAGGGTTTTCGAAATTACACGCGTACTGATAATTCTTTACAATTCCTTGGTACGAAGTAGACTCGAGAGTTGCTCGATGATTTGTGGGTTACATGAGTTTCTTTTTATTTATATTTAAAAAATACTAACAATATGTTTATATCTAGGCACGCAATAAAAGCAAATTACTACAATTTTGTATTTGATTTAGAAAAAATAGAGATATCATTACCAGTTACGAAAATCTATGTATCTTGGTTCATGAGAAAGATTACAGATGACTCTAGCATTGGCAATTTAAATAAACAAAAGATTCTCAGATTTGAACATATATAGAACTTACAAAATTCGATAAAAATTTTATATCGCGCATTCAAAGCTTTCAATAATAATTGTATCGATATTGACCTCTTCAACATTGGTTTTACTGAATTTAAAAGAATGCTTTAGGTTACATGTACTAAATCGTCTTTGACCATTCACTCACTATATCTAATCTTCTCTTCCTCTACCCCTATTCTGACTCCTACCTCCTCATTATTTTTCACCCATTATTTAACTCATTTCTTGATATATTTTTTCTTTTTTCACATTTAATCACTTACCACAATGTTGCTTAATACTTACTATTCATTAATTATTTCAAAATAATTAACTTAAAAATATCTTATCTAACTTTGTTCTTAACATCTGTGAATCTTTTTAATTGGTCTATGAAATGAACACTATGCTTTTACATTATATGTTTAAAAAACTGTTAAGGTTCCTTAATAAATAAATAAATAAATATGTGGATGTTATTACGATGTAATTAGTAAACGTTGCATTGTATAGTGATCACTTAAGCCAGCTCGTACAAGTTGTAAACTCTAGGCCATCGTGTAAAAAGACTTCCACCTACATTTCTCATATTCATAGCTTCCTCTCTGAGAAACTTCTTTAATTTATCTAAGCAATTAATTCTGTTACAAAAATTATACTTGAGGTCTGTGTGTAGTAATTGAATTTCGGTTCTTTGCTCGCTTTAGTACGAAGTATATTAGAACGATACAACGTACTTTAAAGACACGCACATTACCTAAAACTTTGAACAAAGCACCTTATACCTCATCAAGTTTATTTGGCGCACAGAACCCACAACGTAGATTCGTTTATGTTTTCGTTGAATGAGAATTTCTTTCCCAAATTATTTAAGTGACTAATATATCACCTAGTTATCTTCTGAGGCCACACCAACCATTACTGCCGTAATTTAGCAACAATTGAAGAGCCTGAATACCAAGAAATTGGGTTCTGAGATAATGAATATCAGTTGAATAACAAATTGTGATTAAATTAAAAAGATTTTTTAATTGTGATGTCTAGCATTATCTTTTAGTAATTGAAATAAGCGTAAAATTAAAATATTTCTGCATAATTGAATTTTACTTACCCTCAGTTTGGCCTACAAATACAGCAGTAATATTTTAATATAGAAAAAAGCAATATGCCAATATGTATTTTTAAAAAATGTATAAAATTATCTACAAAAAAATGTTCACCGGAAAGTTACAAAATATTATGTTATATATATTAATAATGTGGTTAGGACTCTCGCCTCGTGATTCAAAGGTAGTGAAGGTCAGACAGAATAGTAAGAATATTGATGTGACACGAATTCCGTGTTCGCATCTCTATTAAAAAAATGTTTTTTCTCAAGAGTGAACAAGATTTTCTATTTAACCAGAATGCTTATATTGATCAAACAATTTGGATTTTTTTTATAATTGATATGTAATGATATTTTAGAAACATTAAAAAACAAACAGAAAACTATTCAATTGGTACCTACACAAAAAAAATAATCTGTTACAACATCGCCTCAAAATTATTTTATTTAAATAAAATTTTAGAAGAATTATCCTCGTAACAATTAAACATATTATTAAAAATATCGATCAAATCATCAAACTTTTTCAAAATATCGTATTAAAACTTAAGTATCAGCCATCTTCGAATGACAAGTCTTACAAGTTTTATATTAAAAAATGAGAATTTGGTCTTTTTACAAATGAAAAATCTTTTTTTATGATTCGGCAATAAAAATGTTTTAGAGATTTGAAAATCTTGAACATTAAAATGAAATGGAAACTGTTTTTGCGATCGTCTTCAGGTTTTGATATATTTTTTGTCTTCGTGGATATTTTTAGAAAATATAGAATATTCATTCACCCTTCCGCGGTCGACCCCAACAACGAAATCCCCTATTGTCAGCATATTACTTACTATTACTCACACACGAGGGCAAAATCAAACAAGCATTATCGCTTCAGATTCCATATTATCATAAATCCTCCTACGACTGTTTTATTTTCTTCCAGGATGCTTTATCTTCCCTTTTTCTTCGATTTTCATTGTATCTTTTTACCATATCGTACACAGACATTTGTCAAGATTTGTGTAACTTTTAATATTATTTTCAAAAATCTCATTTTTGACTGATCAATTTTATTAGTCGGTTTGAAATACCGTAAATAAAAACAGGAAAAAAATGAAATTTTCAAATTTGTACACAATAGTTTGATCAACGTAAGAAGTAAGAATCTCTAATATCTATTATTTACAGAGCAATGAAGGGTCTTCAATGAAATGCCAGAGGAATTAAGAAAGGAACAAAATTATTCATTTTTTGAGATAGGTACAGCACTTTAAAATAAACATATTTAAGTCGTTATAAAGTCTGTGTTGTTATTGGCTTTATTTAAAAGGTGATTTTAGTATTTAAATATGATTACAATACCATAATTTTCGAAATAAAATTGCATAATTAAAAACATCTTTTATTTTAATCTTGTAATACACACACAATATGAGTTATTATATTAAACTTATTAAAATTTAAATTGCACAATTTGCGGGCGTTTTTGTTTCGGAATAAACACAGAGACAGTAAGACTATTCGAAGTGATATGGAAAACTAAATTCAGACTGTTGCTGGAAAAATTGTTGTAAATACCACGGTTTTTATGTATTTCATTTTATTTATATGTAGGTAAGTAATAAAGTTAATGATTTATAAATATTGTGTTTATATTAGAGAATAAATGCATGAGAATGTATGCAGTGGCGTAGTAGCTAATTACCACGTACAAAGTAGGGTAAATACATTTACTGGACCTCTCCCCCTTTCCCCCCTATAAAATACCTCGTTTTACTTATTTTTTTATTGAAAATAATTACCCACCTGAACGTTATTTTCGTATTTAAAATTTTAACTAATCCATAAAAGATTTATTGTAAGGTACAATTAGTTTTTACTGCTGGTATCCTAAAATGAGATTATTAATAATGGTCTTCTGTGTATAGTTTTCTGGGATATTCTGCCGTGTGTATGTGACCTCTCTGGCCAGAGAGGTCACATACACACGGCAGAATATCCCAGAAAACTATACACAGAAGATTCTGAACGGCCGTGAAAACCTAAGGACATTATTAATAATGGTATTCAATAATTACAGTTCAATTGGTGTGTCAAGATAGAAGAATATGGCATTCTATCCTCTCTGCCTACCCCTATGGGGAAACGGCGTGATGGTTAGTTAGTTAATAGTTTATGTGCTACAACTCTCGATGGTACCAGGAAATTATTTGAAAAAAAATTTGTGTCTATTCAGATTTTAAACATATTAGAGGCAAACTCAAAATCAATAAAAAAAAATATTTATCATGAAAGTCACTGGACACAAATTTTTCTGGAGCACTATATCATAATTGGCACATTTCGTCTTTCAAGAATATTCTGTGAAACATTATATATTTCATTGTCTCTTTCTCACTGATTACTATCAAGAATATTCCGCTTGTTTCTGGAAATTCTATTCACGTTGGTAGATATTCGAATACTCCATCAGTAGCCGAATATTATAATGCAAGATGAATTGCTGTATCCTGTTTCACTAATCTCTGTATCCTTGCTTCGCCTGTCGGAACAAAACTAATCGCGTAGTGATGGCCGCTTCGTTTTTATAGAAAATGTTTCCTTCTGGAACCTTCCCATGCATTCGCGTTAGTATCCATTTCCAGAATGTGTAGAGTGTTGGGAAATCCGCGATTATGGGCAATCCCCTTTGTTTCCAGCTTCGCGTAATGTGTCCAATACGCTGTTATTGTTTCAAATATTGAACTTGTTCAGTAATTTCGTCTACCCCTGAGGCTTGAGCCCCCACGTGTCTGTCCAAGCGAAAGCTACGCCCCTGAATAGCTATCTACTCGAATTACACGTATTTCGGAACAGAATTAAATTATTATCGTACACATGGGAAACCTACCTAGGTTGGAAAGCAAAGTAAAGTTGTTTATTTTTTTCAAATTGAGCGTTCCGAGAAAAATATTTTTGTACGCTTTTATTCAGCTTCACTTGTCTGTGAGAGACAAATTTTGTAATGATTATTCGACTCACTTCTTGACCAATAACCACTCTGAAATTTTAAAGAGAGGTATTCTCACATTTATTTCTTTTACATTTACTCTTCATTTTTTTACATTTATATTTACATTTGCACACAGATGTGCATTCTGGCTGTGCAGCTTCGTTTATGCTTTGTACTTCAATTTATATGATTTATATTTCAAAAACGTAGTGTTATTTCTATGTTTACATTACATCAACGTTTATGTTACATCCCCAGATTATTTTTTCATTATATTTATATTTATATTAATCGCAATTCTAATAATTTCGTTGCCTGTTCGTCCGTCCGTCCATCCGTCTGTCTGTCTGTCCCCGTAACTTCGTGTAACGTCCGTAACTTTTTTATATTTTGTAGTAAACATTTTTTTCCCGAAAATTGTTTCCGTTTTTTTTTTTAAATTTTCGCATTTTTTGTAGTAAAATAAATACATGCTTATTCCTTAGGAACCGACATGCAAACGTATCGTCATTTTTGACTGGTTACAGCTAGTTAAAATTAATAAAAACCGTTGAGTGTATAATGAAATGAAACAACAATAAATGAAATTGAAACTTCTCCAGAAGGACTTGAGTGTGGGCTGTTCTACCATCGAATCAACCGCTTTAATTTTTTTTAAACATTGGCCTTCCATTCTAGTATCTATCTATTTAGAGTAAGGGAAGGCTCACGAGACCGTAAGTGGGACGGGGAGGTGTGATGGTATGGCGGTGGAGCGGTATTGATCAGTTCTGAAAGAACTTCTCATATTCTCTGCGTGACGCCGTCTCGCGCCTCACGTGAGGCTGTTCTATGTGGGCTTGTGGCGTGAGACACGACTGCGACGTAGACACCAAGTCCTTCTGATTTGTTACGTCACACCTTACCTGCATCGCAGTTTATCTACTCGTGGATAAATCCAGGCCAGTTGAATACTGAAAATGAATAAAGCACAAAGTGCCAGAATGTTCATTTCAAGATACAAGATAAAAAGCGAATATAGTCATATTTCGTTCAAAATGTGGATACATCGTAAAATGTTAAGGATATCTTGGACTGACATGACTAGTAATGTTGAAGTTTTACGTAGAGCAAATACAAACAGACAGTTACTCAACATAGTAAAGCTCCGTAAAATTTCTTACTTTGGTCATATAATGAGAGGCGAAAAGTACTCCATCCTTCATCTAAAATTAACTTTGTGGAAGTTCAAGACATATTATAGATGTCTCAAAGAGACGAAATTATATTTTTTTATGGGAAGTAGGTATGGAAGTCTTTGGGTGTTCATAAGGCTTACAACCTATCGTATGGCTGGCTTAAGTGATCACTTTACACAATGTTACATTCACCATTTCCACCCATGATAGAATACCACGTCTATCAAAATAAATTGGAAATTGTATATATTTAAATTTTACAACATGTTTCGTATATGTGTTGTAATATACTTTGCGTGACCGGCATCCACAGCTTTTTCATTCCCCTTAAATAACCACAGATGTCACTGATGAGTTATCTATTTTTATGATTGGAATTTTTTAGCAGTGTCCTGTAATGAAATTCTTCCAAGTTATTTATTATTAAAGGTTATTTACTTTCCCATAAAAAATATAATTTCGTCTCTGTGAGACATCTATAATATATCTTGATCAATGATGTCTTGAAATATTTGGACAAACTCAAAATATTTGTGGAAAGTTCATTGTAATTCAACTATGAATAAAACACAATGTTGTTTATTTCACACAACGACAAATTAAACGTTTTCGATGCTTACTGCATCATCTTCGGTAATGATGAATTACTAAAGATATAATGAATTATTGAAGATGATTATGTTTTTTGAAATTTAAGAGATACTGTAACGTTTCTACCTTTACTCCTAAGCTAAATACCTAACTATAAAGTTTAATAATATAAGTTTTACGAAAAGCCCAAAGCTTGAGACTTTAAGCTACCGAATTAAGCTTTATTACGACTTTTGTGACTTTTAAGCACACATTTTATGCTTTAAGCTTCTAGCTAAAACTTAAGTCGAACTTAGAACTTCGGAAGTATATTTACATGAAAGCTAATATTATTTTTTTTTTTTGTTAAGAATTTATATTTTCAAAATTGGCCAGACGTGATCTATCTAGTGGTTAGGAAAATTCCTCCTCCGTTGTGTCCGTAGCTATCCAAAATTCTTTTGATATGTGGTGAGAATCGTATTCTTATTAACGCGACTAGACTAATATAGGTCGAATTCTTACCTAACTATGGAAATAACAAACGCACGTAACCAATCCGTATTCGTCCTTCTAGAAGCCGCTCCAGAACTCTACAGTTTCGTCTATATGAGAGATAGCCGATATCGTCCACGTCCGGAGTTGGCCTAAAAGCCAATTATATGCGGCGTAGCCTAGGAATAAACGCTAGTAGCAAAACTCCCTTACATTGAACCGCCATAACTATAATACCATCGGGGTTAAAATACTGTAATATAAAACAATACAATCGTTGCCAAGTTAACGGCATACGTTAAAGATTCCGCCCGCTTTGATTATCAACTTCTCATAATAGCAGCTTAGAACAGTGTTAGCGCAACCACACACGGTACCCATCTACGACAGATTTACAAGATATAATAGCATACGTTATATTCAAAACACAAGTAAGAAACCTACCGATAGCGCGTCTCACGTTGTCCAATCTGCTCAATCTGTTCATAGTACATAGTAGGGGAAGACAAACATATATATATTCACAACAACTAGGCGCAACAGAGGCTCAGGGCAAGCTTTGTCTGACATTATCACGGCCCGAGATTCTAAGGGAATGGAAGATACAATTTTGTAAGTGAAATTTAAGAAGTGTCTAACCACTTCTGTTCAAAACGTGGATTCTAGATGCCCCCCCCCCCCTGTAGGGGGGAGGGGGATGCGGCCCCAGAGCATCGCCGCATCCGGTGGTTAACTCCTGTTTAGACATAACCTCCCACACTAAGCTGCAGACCAAGATCAAGCCGAGACTCTATTCTCCTGCTGGAATCCCTCGAAGTCCTCGCTTCCCGGCGACAAACATATCAGGAAGAAATCCCGCGTCTGATATTAAGGTTTGTATATTGTCCCGCGGGGCAGTCAAATTGACTGGTGTATTATGGTGAGGATCCCACGTTGCGGCTACATGAGCCGGATTATTATGATGTTTACTGCTGATTAAAGGGCTGAATGAACTAACTGGGTGACTGGAAAAGACTCTCCCTTGAGCGCGTCAGTCAGAGCCATGTTAGCATCGCCTAATATAGTTGATGTGATTGATCCCACGGTGTAGTCTTATCGACTAGAGATATTAAATGATGGTAAAACAGCGTGATTATTGCAGTTGATTGTGAAGTTCCTGATATGTTCCTCGCTGGCCGGGAAGGGAGAACCCCGAAGGTCTCTGTATACAGCAAGTTAGAAAAGGTGGTGAATGATGAGAATGATGATGTTAGTAATGCCATCGTGCTCCTGAATGCGGTCCCGATCATAAAGTTGATTGTTAAACTGCTGACAGATCTCGTTCATTAAAGCGGTCCCGAGCATAAGTGTTGATCGTCGAACTGCTACCTGCCTGTTATAATTTCTCGTTCATGAGGAACGTCCTATCTCGTCCTTGTGTACGGAGTTATTACATTCACATACATTCATAACCAGAGCCCGAGCTCGTCGCACCAAGGGGACTGAAAAGACGTGAGAGGTTCTTCCCCTTAGATGTTAGAGGGGTAACCGCATCAAGACCTTCAGACCATCCTGTAATTCTTGGCTTTAAAACCCAGTCACAACCGGGTAGATACAGTTAAGATGGCCCTACCTAGTCCCTGACCTAAGGTGTCTCCCCAATCTAATCAGACTCCGTAGCCGAGAACGCGCGCTCCGACATTCGACCCTGTCTTGCCACGCGAGTAGATCCAACTTCATCTTTTTCCACAATCGAAATTCAGCCTCCCAAGATCACGGGGCGTGAAAGACGTACGACTCCCCGCCTCCCGACCATGAAGAGACGAACTTCCCCATTCGGTTCTCGTTCATTATCCCATTTATAATCCCCGCGTGCCTCACCTTGAGAGTCTAGCGCCGGTAATAAGATCTCATTATGCTACGTTGGAAGTTAATATTGCACAACCGGGCGAAATGCCTATTTTCCGCGAACCTATTCAATTTGTTAAACGCAATAATATGTATTTATATATGTTAGTAAGACGTTTGAAATGCAGAACGCACGTACAATGACCTCGCTTCTATCCTAAAGATAATTAAGATATAAACCCGACGTTACGTCCCGACATCAGTACTAACTTGTTTCCGCGTCCGTTACCGTCGGCGCTGAACCCACGTAATGAAATGAATAGTGATCATGTGACAATGACAAATTATTTAGCACGAACATTCCATTTGATACACATAAGAAAATAAAGAATAAATAATATTAATGTTTCTTATCTTATTTCTGTAGTTGGTCTGCTTCTGAGATGGCATCCTGATCCGAAGCAATATAACGGGTCCTTTCCAGAATTGAGCAATTACCAGCGCCTGTGTAGCCCGTCATTTCCCTTGTATATATATTTTAATATCAGCGCCTGTAAAACTGTATTAGATCCTAGAAACAAGAAAACTATTCCCTCTACGCCGAGCACATACAGAACA